>OX596010.1:39112414-39563260 GCA_951394025.1 Heteromyza rotundicornis
CATATATGAAAAGTAGTTCTGGCGCTCAAATCCGGGACCGATTTTGGTAACATTTTACATTTAAAGTTCAAAGCTTCACAGGTGGTATTTACCATCATCCTTTGCCCATCACCTGACGGGAGTCCTTAAAAAACAGCTACTTAGATGGATTTATTCTTTGAAGGATTCTCTACTATTTCTACTAAATTCCCATTATTTTATGCTTTACTCCAAATTTTTAAAAAGGATTACTCGAATATATTCTTGATCAGCATCACCTCCTGAGCCATGTCCGTCTGTCTGGCCGTCTGTCTGTTGTTTGTCTGTCCATCTGTCTGTCCCTCTGCCTGTCTGTCATCACGATAGCGGTCGCAATTTCGGAGATATTGATTTGAAACTTTATGTACATGTTTTTCTCCCCCAAACACTGACAAAGTTCGAGAATCAGCACAATTGTATAAAAGCTAGGCGGGGCTCCCATACAAAACAACAAAAAACATAATTTTTGTATTGCTGTTTTCAGCGTTATCAAGTCAACAATGCGATGAACCTGTTCAATCGTGCCGTGCTTTTCTCTAAATCCGAATTGGTGATTGGGTATTTCACCTTTAGCAAGTATTGTGGGTAACATCATTTTTATCAGAATTTTGTTTTGATAGGGTAGAGAGTAAGCTTATTGGGTAGAGAGTAAGCTTATTACGGGATCATCGTAATCTGCGACAGCTTCCAGTCAGTTGGGTAGTGACCTGTTCTTAATATAGCAATTTGTGCAATAAGTGAGTAACCCCAATTGATGGCAGCTCTTTCACCATTTTAGCCGTTATTAAGTCATGACCTGGTGCTTTTTTTGGGTTCAACTTGGCAATATCAACCATAAGTGGTTTTCTTCTGATGAGTAGTGGGTTAAAATTTGACCAGGTTGCGACCTGTGGTAACGGATAATTTGCAGTTGGTCTCCGTTGGGTAAACGAATTGGCGATTCTGCAATAATGGGTCGTTTTAAATTTTTTGTGGCACGCCGAAGCGAGTAATTTGTTGAGCTCGTAGGTGTAAGCTTTTCCATGAATTGCTGCAGATCATTCTCGGTTTTCGCCTTAAGTTCATTTTGGAGTTTTCGTGTAATGAGGGTCAGCTTTTTTTTCAGATAGGGTGATCTGAACTTTTGCCAATCACGCCTTATTGATCTCTTTTCTGTTAACCCATTAATGACGAGAGCGAAATAATAAGAATTTTTTCAAGATTTTTTCAGGATTACCTAGAAATGACCTAAGAAACAAATTTCCAACTTTTTTTTTTTTGACCGCTTGCTGTTTGCCCACTCCTGCCCGTTACCATATGGTAACGCTCGTCACAACCCTAGCAAAATTACCTAATTTAAAATATTATTGTGTATAACTATTTTTTTTTAATTTTTGAAAGTTTAGCAATGTGTAAACATTTATTTTGTCAAAAAAAATTTAAATCGACCAATTGCTTCAAATTGAAAATTTTTTTCAAAATAATTTTTTTTTTAAAATTCATTTTTGATTGGAAAAGTTTTTTCAGCAAAGTAGTTTGTTTTTAAAAAACATACATTTTTGCATCCAAAAAAAAAATTTGTATAGCTCCTAGGAAAAAAGTTAGAAAGTAGGTCAGCTTGTAACTAGGATTTTCTTGATAAGTGTCCTGGTAGTAATCAATAACATTAGAAATATCTTTATATGGACTGAAATTGAAAAGGTCCTCGTCATCATTTGACATAGAGGTGTTCGATGAAGACCTCCTTCATCTTCCTCCTAATCATCTTGCCCAGCCGGATGAATCGAGGAAAATTGTGCTCGCCAAAATGTCTTCATCGTAATGTAAATTTGCTAAAAAACAAATGAGTAAGTTTCAGCCGGTCGATTTGAACCTATATATGCCGTTCACCTTTCCATCTGATACCTGGTCGCCATCTTCCGCTCATTCCACCGACGGTACTCACAGCAATATGTGCTACGTTTTTAGGATGTAGTATTTTTTACGTTCATCAGCTCGGCATTACCTAGCCATCTTAGACGCTGATTTTGTATGCATCATGATGTCATGTCGTGATCGGGGTATTGCTCATATAGCTTTTGCAAAGCGGACAATAGATCTTATGGAGAATTTTCCTACCACAATTTCCATGAAATTGGGTACATTTGTTACTAAAGACGATTTTCACTTGTATGGAAGGTAGGCGTGGCAGGTGACCAATTCAGTCCATTTGCAATACCAACACGTTCTAGGACCTGCAGGAGTTAAGTCCAAAGTTTGGACCGCCTGGCTTGCTTCTAGCTCCTTTAATCTTCTTACGAATCAGAATTATGAACATTCTGAATGACAGGCAGACATACGGATATGACAAAATCCACTCAAGAGGCTATGTTAATTTTTCATAAGTATAACAAGCACACAATCTTACTTTAAAACCAATTTGTAGATAAAATATATAGAATTTTATATGAAAAAAGCTAAAAAAGAAATTTTTCTTAGCACAAATTTAAATTTACTAGGGTTGTGACGAGCGTGTCCATATGGTAACAGCAAAATGTAAAATGATAAAAAAGTAACACCGAAGCAGTAAAATAATTTATGAAATACGTTTTATTATACTTTGATATTCTCCTCAAATGTTAGAAAGCAAACATCCGTAATATAAAACCTTTTGCAACACTGAAAAATATTCTTAGCGGAAAGGTCGCGCCATTTCGCTATTTTTTCCCACTTTTTGAAAATACTACCTTTTTAATCATCCGCCACAGTCGCTACTGAGGTGCGATTGCTTAGAGTTATATATCAAAAGAAAGATCTAAGCATGCTTTGTTAAAATCAAAAAAAAATTTAGTGATATTTGTTAAATTTTTTTAATTGAATATACCGTGGAACGCTATCAGCGTTACCTTATGGTAACACTCGTCGTGAATGGGTTAAGAGCGCAGCTATATTTTGTGGCAAAAATTCCTTTTTTTGGGTAGTGGTATTGATTTTTGGGGTCGCTGCCAGTGCGGAGTTTGTAAGTAGAAGGGTATAGTTACGCACTGCCACATTCAGTTGCTCCTCAGTTTTCAGTGGCACAGTTAGGGTAATGTGTGAACTTATATATTTTCTGAATTTAAGCCAATTTGTGTTTATACTGGTGAGTTTGTCGGGTGCTGTAATAATGGTGGGTGTGCGGTCAGACGAGAGTTCCACTGAAGACTCAATGGTCAGTTGACATCGTTTAAGGGTCTTGATTACTGCAAAATCAATAATGTTGGCGTGCCTGACGAAACTACATCAAGGCCGAGTCTGCTGGTAGTATTCCATAGTATTCTTCCTTTGGGCGAAATCATTCAAGAGCCGCAATAAGTGTGTTTGGCATTAAAATATCCAGCTGCGAGAAATTTTTGGCCAAGGGTGGACAGTAAATTGCAGATATTGTAAGTTCTTTTACGTCTTGCATATACTCGGCGCAAAACTCCTGATTCTGTCCATTATTAGAAGCGCTGATCCGCCTCGTGCTGTACCACCTGGATGTTTAGTGTCGTACAACTAGGGTTACCAGACGTACTCTTTTAAAGAGTACAGTACTCTTTTTTACTCTTACTTTTTTCCCGAAAGTACTATAAAGTACTCTTTTTCTTATTTCTGTGACTTAAACATATAACAACTGATTGCTTCGTCTCAGTAAGTTTACGAATTTTCATTATTCTTCCGAATTTAACCGAAATATCAAAAACAATTTTGAATACTTTTTATCCGTTTAATTTGTTTGTCACCTAGACCATTTGGAGTTTCAAATTTAAATTCATTAACGCCTAAAGAAACCTAAGTAGTAAATTTTAATTTTGAATCAGCGTATACGTTGGTACTTGGCGAGTTTTACAAAATTTTAAATTGATTTTTTTAGTACTTATGCCCAATAAACTTTTGGCATAAATTATTGTATTTTGTTACTTATGCAAATACTCAAAACATTTCCTTTTTTATATTTTTGAAAAAATTTTGTTTAAGAATTTGTTTCTAATTTTTATTTGCCTGTTAAAAAATATGTGGTGTAAAACGGAGGAGTTTGGGACCCCCTGCAACTCTGTACTCTTTTTTACTCAAGAGAATCTGGTAACCCTACGTACAACTTGTATCCGGGTATTTTAAAAAAGTAAGTTAATTTAATTAAATGTTTTTACCGGTTTATTCAGTTTCATGATCAAGACAGAATGACATTTTTGTTCAAACTCGAAATAAAAATTTCAGAATTGAGGTTTCTTAAGCCCATACCACATTAGCGCCATTTGACCCCTATACATTTGTATTTTTACTCTCTTTTGCGCTCTTTTACTTTTTTGATGACGTAAATCTGCTACGTTTTTTCTTTATGTCAGAAAAGGGTCTCATATTAAATGTACCCAACGGATAAAAAATTGTAGAATTCCGTCAAATTACAATTTTTTATTGATAATTTATTTTAAAAAACAAAGATAAAACTACTAATGGAAAGTGTTTGGATAATTTTGAGGACACTGAGATTAATACGAAAATTATAATTTTTTCTGCGATGAAGATCATAACACATTTCATTTAAATGTTAATTTGTAATAGTGTTATTTAATTATATTACATACTTCTTTAACAAATTAAAAGTAACAACGAACATGTGTTGCAAACAAAAACTGAAAATATTAACATTTCGTATGCTTTTCTAATACTTTTGCAACCTGGTTTTTGCTATTAAAGATATGACAGCTACATTATGCTAAAAGGCATCACTCCTTTGAATGATGACCCTAGCTCAAAGTGTTAATTTTTAATTTTGCCTGACAAACAACAATAGCACACGGAGTTATTTGACGCTAATGTGGTATTTCATATAAACGTGAGAAATTCCGTGATATTCTTGAGAGAATCTCGGGATTTTTCGGTACCAAAAAATGTCCGGAATCCCGGGATTAAATTTGTTCTTTACTGATCAAACGTCGATTTATAACATTTTCTAATTTAAAAGGAAGAAGGTGAAAGAGTTTCTCTATGAATATTTTCTCACTTTATTATTAAGTACTTAATACGATTTTGGTGAATGTATTTAAAAAATTCTGTAAGTACTTTCGTCTTTAATCATACTTTTTACTATCATAACTAATAAAAATCATATTTCCACATCGCAACAAATTGCAATTTCTGTAACGCATTTTTAAAGTTTTCGCTTCAATTACTCAAACGCTTATTAAAAACCTTTGCGCATTAGGATGCAACATATGTATATAAAAAATTTGGATTTTTGATAAGTGCGCCCCTGCATGTTTTGAGGATACGTCTAAAAAGTGTATTATAAATGGTTCCAGAAAATCAGAAAATGTAAGTAAGGCATTAAATCCCGAAATGTTTTTCGAAAATCCCGGGATTTGAAATTACAATCGCGGGATTTGTTCGCAATTTTCCAATTAAATACAATAATTAATTTATAATTAAAGAAAAAACTCTTGCAACAATATTATAAGTTTAATTTAATTTTAATTCAACAAATAAATAATATTTAATAAATATTACATTAAACAAAACAAATAATATTTAAGATAAATAAAGTTATTAATTTTAAATTACACTGATTGAACAAATTGTACATTTTATGTATTAAATGGAGTTGTTTTATTTTTTTTTTTGCCACGCTGAATTCGAATATAATCACAAAATTCTGCCAGCTCCATTTCATATTAACACGAAAAACTCACTTTCAATTGTTGTAGTATTATAGCGGGAAAAGTTGTTAAAAGTTGTTCAAAACTTTTGAAATTTGTGTCCATTCAAAAGTAAAGCAAAGTAAAGTAAAGTAAAGTAAAGTAAAGTAAAGTAAAGTAAAGTAAAGTAAAGTAAAGTAAAGTAAAGTAAAGTAAAGTAAAGTAAAGTAAAGTAAAGTAAAGTAAAGTAAAGTAAAGTAAAGCAAAGCAAAGTAAAGTAAAGTAAAGTAAAGTAAAGTAAAGTAAAGTAAAGTAAAGTAAAGTAAAGTAAAGTAAAGTAAAGTAAAGTAAAGTAAAGTAAAGTAAAGTAAAGTAAAGTAAAGTAAAGTAAAGTAAAGTAAAGTAAAGTAAAGTAAAGTAAAGTAAAGTAAAGTAAAGTAAAGTAAAGTAAAGTAAAGTAAAGTAAAGTAAAGTAAAGTAAAGTAAAGTAAAGTAAAGTAAAGTAAAGTAAAGTAAAGTAAAGTAAAGTAAAGTAAAGTAAAGTAAAGTAAAGTAAAGTAAAGTAAAGTAAAGTAAAGTAAAGTAAAGTAAAGTAAAGTAAAGTAAAGTAAAGTAAAGTAAAGTAAAGTAAAGTAAAGTAAAGTAAAGTAAAGTAAAGTAAAGTAAAGTAAAGTAAAGTAAAGTAAAGTAAAGTAAAGTAAAGTAAAGTAAAGTAAAGTAAAGTAAAGTAAAGTAAAGTAAAGTAAAGTAAAGTAAAGTAAAGTAAAGTAAAGTAAAGTAAAGTAAAGTAAAGTAAAGTAAAGTAAAGTAAAGTAAAGTAAAGTAAAGTAAAGTAAAGTAAAGTAAAGTAAAGTAAAGTAAAGTAAAGTAAAGTAAAGTAAAGTAAAGTAAAGTAAAGTAAAGTAAAGTAAAGTAAAGTAAAGTAAAGTAAAGTAAAGTAAAGTAAAGTAAAGTAAAGTAAAGTAAAGTAAAGTAAAGTAAAGTAAAGTAAAGTAAAGTAAAGTAAAGTAAAGTAAAGTAAAGTAAAGTAAAGTAAAGTAAAGTAAAGTAAAGTAAAGTAAAGTAAAGTAAAGTAAAGTAAAGTAAAGTAAAGTAAAGTAAAGTAAAGTAAAGTAAAGTAAAGTAAAGTAAAGTAAAGTAAAGTAAAGTAAAGTAAAGTAAAGTAAAGTAAAGTAAAGTAAAGTAAAGTAAAGTAAAGTAAAGTAAAGTAAAGTAAAGTAAAGTAAAGTAAAGTAAAGTAAAGTAAAGTAAAGTAAAGTAAAGTAAAGTAAAGTAAAGTAAAGTAAAGTAAAGTAAAGTAAAGTAAAGTAAAGTAAAGTAAAGTAAAGTAAAGTAAAGTAAAGTAAAGTAAAGTAAAGTAAAGTAAAGTAAAGTAAAGTAAAGTAAAGTAAAGTAAAGTAAAGTAAAGTAAAGTAAAGTAAAGTAAAGTAAAGTAAAGTAAAGTAAAGTAAAGTAAAGTAAAGTAAAGTAAAGTAAAGTAAAGTAAAGTAAAGTAAAGTAAAGTAAAGTAAAGTAAAGTAAAGTAAAGTAAAGTAAAGTAAAGTAAAGTAAAGTAAAGTAAAGTAAAGTAAAGTAAAGTAAAGTAAAGTAAAGTAAAGTAAAGTAAAGTAAAGTAAAGTAAAGTAAAGTAAAGTAAAGTAAAGTAAAGTAAAGTAAAGTAAAGTAAAGTAAAGTAAAGTAAAGTAAAGTAAAGTAAAGTAAAGTAAAGTAAAGTAAAGTAAAGTAAAGTAAAGTAAAGTAAAGTAAAGTAAAGTAAAGTAAAGTAAAGTAAAGTAAAGTAAAGTAAAGTAAAGTAAAGTAAAGTAAAGTAAAGTAAAGTAAAGTAAAGTAAAGTAAAGTAAAGTAAAGTAAAGTAAAGTAAAGTAAAGTAAAGTAAAGTAAAGTAAAGTAAAGTAAAGTAAAGTAAAGTAAAGTAAAGTAAAGTAAAGTAAAGTAAAGTAAAGTAAAGTAAAGTAAAGTAAAGTGAAGTAAAGTAAAGTAAAGTAAAGTAAAGTAAAGTAAAGTAAAGTAAAGTAAAGTAAAGTAAAGTAAAGTAAAGTAAAGTAAAGTAAAGTAAAGTAAAGTAAAGTAAAGTTTTTATCGACCACAACGGAATTAGTTCAGTGACACGGCGTGTATGTGCGGTACTTATAAACCTTACATCCCACGTTCAAATCCTGTATGAGTTTTTTCGTTTATCAAATGTTGGTCGCAAACACAACAACAAACGAATGCATGTTTGTCTAATTTTTCGTTTCTTACGAGCGAAACAATTCTTCGAGTGTAGCCTTTTTTTTATCAATTTTTCAACGCTGAACCAGACGACATTCTCAAAATGAAATTGTTGATCAAGGAGTTTAAAAAATGGACGAATTGGTAAAATTAAGTAATTTATCAAAAGTAAAAAAATCTTTTTAAAAAACTGTTCATGTCATCGTTTAGTGCTAACATTTATCTTCAAAACTAGGTATTACTCATATTTATACCCCCACACTCACTGTGACAGGGTATACTAACTTTGACACAACGTTTGTAACGCCCATAAGGGGGAGTGTCCGGTATAGAAAAGTATATATATTCTTGATCAGCATCACCGCCGTAGTCAATTTAGCCATGTGCGTCTGTCTGCCCGTCTGTCTGTCCGTCCGTCCGCACGATAGCGGTCGCAGTTTTGGAGATATCGACTTGAAACTTTGGGTACATGTTTTTCTCGTGAATACTGAGATCAAGTTCGAGAATCAGCCAAATCGGACAAAAACTGGGCATGGCTCCCATATACCGAAAAAAAGCTCAACATTTCTTTTTTATTGCTGCATTCGATTGGAAATGTATTTTTGACATGTTCCGAGGTTCCGAAACCACATATATAAGGGTCAAAATGTGGTCTTGAGACACCTTTTTTTTTGGTCGATTTGATTGAAAATTTTTAGAAACGGATTTTGGACATTTTCGGGGCTCCGAAACTATTTATAGGTGCCTCAAAATGGGGTCTTGAGACCACATAATTTTATGTTCGAGGTACTTCTTCCTACTGTGTGGGGGTATTTCAGCTTCGGCATAGCCGAATATAGTCCACTCTCTAGTTTTACAATTTTTTAGTTTGAACGGTTTATTTTAGTACCATTTATTTTTTTGGAGTACTTATATAAATTCTCTAAGTTACAGTGAAATATAACTTGGTACTCCTCCAATTGTTTATGGTGTTCACAAAATTTGTCTGCATTGTCTAGTTTTTATATTTTAGTCTAAAAAAATTGTAGTAAGTACTTTTTTCAAATATTCATATCTTTGGAAATGAACAGGTTGGTAAATCTAGCCAAAAAGGTTGGTTAAAAACGACCAAACCAACAAAGGTAGTTTCAAAATTTTCGTAAATACTATACTGAAAGAAAAAACATGTTTTAAAACTAGAGAGTGGACTATCTCCGGCTATACCGAAGTTGAAATACCCCCACACAGTAGGAAGAAGTACCTCGAACATAAAAAATATTTTGAGCCTATTATAGGTGGTTTTGGAGCCCGGACCATGTCCAAAATCCATTTCTAAACATTTCCAATCAAATTCACCGAAAAAAAAAAATTGGTCTCAAGACCCCATTTTGACCGTTATATATGTGGCTTCGAAACCTCGGACCATGTCAAAAATACGTTTCTAAACATTTCCAATCGAGTGCAGCAATAAAAAAGACTTGAAAAATGTTAACCTTTTTTTTCGGTGTATGGGAGCCACGCCCAGTTTTTATCCGATTTGGCTAATTCTCGAACTTGATCTCAGTATTCACGAGAAAAACATGTACCCAAAGTTTGAAGTCGATATCTCCAAAACTGCGACCTCTATCGTGCGGACGGACAGACGGACAGACGGACAGACGGACAGACAGACGGACATCGCTAAATCGACTCAGGAGGTGATGCTGATCAAGAATATATATACTTTTCCATACCGGACACGCCTCCTTATGGGCGTTACAAACGTTGTGACAAAGTGAGTATACCCTGCCACAGTGAGTGTGGGGGTATAAAAAAGGCTTTATTTTGCTAACCCAGCAAAACCCCGATTTGATATTGTTATTTGGGATGTACTCCATTCCACCTGAAAAACCTCATGTCCCAGAAAAAAAGCGGTCTTTTGTCGCACAGTGTAATTGTTGGTTTACCAAAAGAAATTGTTTAACAACCCACAAAATGTATTTTTTTGCCAAACAAAAATTTGTTTATTTTCTTTATTTTATTTTACATATTTTATTTTATAATAAACTAGCAGGGCCCGGTAAATTAATGCAAACATTTGTCACATATTTTTATTGGGAGCCCAAGTGTAGCATTTTGAAATATTGAATTGTATGGCTGTCCAATTCCAATATGTTGCATTGAAGGCATAGAACCATTTCCCGTTGAAGAATATTCAATGGGAGCCCAATAATGGCACTTTGAAGTATTGAATTGTATGGGCGGTGCCACGCCCCTTTGTCCAATTACGCCGATGTGTTGCATTTAGCTTAGAGTTGAAACCATGGAGCCATCTGCCAAATTTCGTTGGAAAACATTGTGTGGGAGCGCTATTACAGCATTTTCAAATATTGACTTGTATGGGCGGTGCCACGCCCCATTGTCTATTCCCGGCCATTTGTAGCCCAGATTATGGCTGGGGTCTTATAGTATGTTCATGTTCTTGTGATCAAAAACGTCTGAGATATAGCAGTTTTTACTAACTAGATTCTGTTACACGGGTACCCCTTGTACCCGTGTCTTAGAACCGTTTAAATCGCATATTTTAATTTTGCATTTTTCCCATGCACATAAAAATGATTCCAAAATTATTGGATTTGAAATTTTAAATATGCATTGGAAAAACATACCTTCAAAAAACATGTAAACTTTTTACGATAGGATGTAAACTCATCACTAGAGAGGGGACTAATATGCAAATGCATATTTTACTGGAACGTCGGATTGACTTCGAACCAAGACAAAAAAAAAATTTTTTTTATATATTTGACCACTATATTTTACATATTTGCAACTTTTTTCATTTCTATGGCACGTTTTGTTTTGATAAAATTTTTTAAAGAAAGACATTAGAGCAATTAAAGAGTTGGTTTTGCAAAAGTACAAATGCAAATATTTTTTGGGTATTTTTGCATCACAACAACAAAATATACAGATTTGCATTTGGCATAACATATAAATGCAATACATTTTCTGTGTTGCATATTTGCTCGAGCGTAGGAAATGCATTGACTTTTGCTCTCTAAAATATTTCTGTGGGAACAAGAATAAAAATGCATAAGGCACTATGCGATTGCAAATAACTGTAAGATTTTGCTTAATAGGATGTCCCGTGCGACAGAAAGCTCATCAAATATTGAGTACAAACGGAGATTTTTTATAATATTAAAATAAAAAAAACCTTGCTTCAAAATAAGAAGATTTGTGATCTTGGTACTTATATAAAGATTTTCTTGAAATTTCCGATGCGTATTGGATCCGCTATTTTGAAGTTGGAAATTTTAACATCACATTCGAAATCAGCGACCCCAAAAATGCCCTATACCAAGTTTCGTAAATATGAAATAAGATTTAAGTGCTTGTTTGATGCAGCATACATTTGTATATATCTTTGGTTCCTGTCAATTTAAAAATATAACCTTGGTACCATTGGAAAGGTCCACTGGAGCCCGTTCGAATGAGCCCGTGAAATGTCCAGTTGAAATTATACATACTTTTCAAACTTTTTTCCTGATGCTATTACATTTTTTTTACAATGCAAGTTGCGTTGGTCAAAAGGTTATTTTACAAATAGCAGTTTTGTGATAAAAAAAATTCCCCTGAAATTTGAGAAGTTTCTGAAAAATTGAGTTTTTGGCTAAAAATTGGCAAAATTTCATGACTTTCATACAATTTTACCAAAAAAACAATTTTTCAAAAAACTCTCTAAAGTTAATTGACAGGAATCAAAGATATCTACAAATTAAGGCTGCATCAAATCAGGTGACACTCACCGTACACACCTCGCCACTTGATTAGGGCCAGAAATTTAAATTTGGTTTTTGTCATATTTTCCTGTTTGGATATAAACAAACCATTTTTTTTCAAAACAGCTTCGCTGTGGTTTAAGAAGAACGACTGTTAAAAAACCGAAGATTTCACGTTACCTATGTGAAAAAGTCTATTCATAATTTTTCGATATTATATTAAAATTTTCGATTGTTTGTCGAAAGTTTCCATTTCTACTTCATTCCCGATTCATTTCACAATTTTGTTCCAATTCCATTTTGTTTTTTCCCATTTCGTTCCCGATAGCATTCCCAACTAAATGCAAGAAGCGGTGCACATTGGGGCGCAGCTGCCAAAAAATACCTTTTTCGACTTTGTTTTTTCGAAAATGTAAAAATGCAGTTCTATAGCCTAATATCCAAATAGTAATGTTTTAAAAAGATTTGGTTCAGAACCGTTTAAGTTTTCAAATCTTTAGGTTCGGATATTTAGTAAGTATGGTTCTTTGCTAATAATTTCGCGGTTATGCATTTCAATTTTCATAGCTATTTAGTTGTAAATTTTCACATTTGCTTGAATGTTTCAAAAAGAATTTTACAAAATTACATAATGGCATTTATGTAGGTGAATGCCACTTATTTCACCATAATCTTTGGTATCAAATCAAAGGTGAACATGTCCCGCTTTTTAATTCATAATTATGTCTCACCTTCTTCGAAAAAAAATCTTAAATTGGTTGTTTTTTCAAAAAATATTTGGTGCATACTTTTAGGATGTGTGCTCTTTTGAGACACAAAGTAGTTTAATATACAAAGTTTTGCACCAACTCAAAATTTTTGCTGCCCAAAAGCACACTTCATAGTTTTATTATTAATACTGGAAACTATAACATAATTTTCGTTTAAAAAATAAAATAAAATGTTTGCTTTTATCTTGAAACATTCATCTCGACATATATGACGCAGACCTATTCAACGCATATTATATTAAAAATTTTGGACATATAACATTTCAAATACCATTTTTACAGTTGATTTATTGGGATTTGTACCATGAGCTGGGCGAAAAAATCAACCCACCACGCCCACTTTAGATAATTCAGCTTGTCATATTTGCTAGTGTACGCGACCAAAATTTCAAGTTCATATGTTATTTGGAACACATTTTATGGTGATTTGAATTTTTTTTTTGTATGGGAGGTAGGCGTTAGAATTGACCGACCACGCCTTTTTTCGGTTTTTTTCTTGATTTGCACATAATAATTAGACTTGCAAAAAATTTAAGAACTACGACAACTCCTTCTATTTTTTGGCACCAAACGTATGGAGCGTTCCCAGTGTGCGGCGTCCGTATCGGTTAAGTATTTCTCAAGATAAAGGAAAATAGTACAAATTTGCAGGCCATTTTATATGGGATTTGTCGATATTTTATCGAAAATTGTGCGATATTTAATGGAAAAATCAGTTAAGTATTTCTCACAGAGGCGCACCCAAAGGGGGGTTTTGATTTTTAATTTGATTGGTAAAAATTAGAGACCGACCGAAATTCGGTTTTTCGGCTTTTGGCTGTTTAGGTCGTGTTTAGGATTCGACCGAAAAAAATATCGTTTTCGGCCGAAATTTCAAAAACGAATACGAGGCCGAAAATATAATTTTTTTTATCAATATTAAAAAAATTATTTTAAAAAATGTTTTGTTTTTATTTTTGCTGGGACTTTGAGAAAATTCTTCAACCAGGCATAGTAGTAGGTTGCTATACAACAAGAAGTAAAAATTCAGTTTGCTGCATTTAACCATTCGCTGCTTCAGTGAGTTGGCGTGTGATGCAAAGGAGAAGCAATTCTCTTGTAATATAAAATAAAATGCATAAAGAGTGCTGACGAGGATCCGGGCTGGATCCGAAACAGCTGTACACTCTGCCAGACTAAATTTTTTTGCTTAGTTGTTGTACTCCCTTTTCCAAAATTTTTAATAAATACGTAAATAACACAGTGCTACAAAAAAATATTTTTTGAATGTACAATCATTCCCACCTATACAGTTGGTTAGACACTTAAAAATAATAACTTTCTGAGTTTACAGAATGTTTCTATCACATCAACTTTTTTTTTAGTGTATTTTTAAGTCGAGACTATAGAATTGGCTACTTCTGGTTACTCTGATGGTCGTAGCTTATCTATTTTTGATCAGATTTTCAAGTTTTTGGCATTGTTTGAAAGATTTCAATCTTTTTCAAGTCCAAAATGTATAAAGTTTTGAAAACCGGTTGAAAATTGACCAAGTTATTAAAAAAAAATGATAAGAAAATAAAATTTTTTTCCAATTTTTAATTTTTTATCACTTTGGAAAAATACTTAAAAAACATAAATCATCTATGTTTTTCCATATTTTTTTAGGAAATTTAATTACCTTTTCAAAAATACTAATTCCAAAATTGGGAGAAAAACGGCTGATTTTTGTTGAGTTTTGAAATTAGTATTTTTGGAAAGGTAATTAAAAAGATAGGAAACCCTAGCTAATTTCGGTTTAATAAACATTTTTCGTAAGTAAAAAAATAAAAAATAAAACAAAACATTTTAAAAATTAATTTAAAAAATAAATATATGTGATATAAACATTCTGTAAACGCAGAAAGTCGTTACTTTTGAGCGCCAACCTAACTGCATAGGTCCCACCTATGCCTGTACATTAACCTTTTTATTTTAAACGATTTTTTCCAATATGTACCGAAAAATCGAAAAAAATTTAAAAAAAAGTACCCACTGATTAAATTCGACCAAAAATCAGCCCTTTTTTTTCCCAATTTTAAAATTAGTATTTTGGAATTTCCTAAAAAAATATGGAAAAACATAGATGATTTTTGTTTTTTAAGTATTTTTCCAAAGTGATAGAAAATTAAAAATTGGAAAAAAATTGAATTTTCTTATCATCTTTTTGGTCAATTTTCAACCGGTTTTCAAAACTTTATACATTTTGGACTTGAAAAAGATTTCACCTTTCAAACAATGCCATAAACTTGAAAATCGGATCAAAAATAGATAAGCTACGACCATAAGAGTAACCAGAAGTAGCCAATTCTATAGTCTCGACTTAAAAATACACTCAAAAAAAAAGTTGATGTGATAGAAACATTCTGTAAACGCAGGAAGTCATTATTTTAAGGTGTCAAACCAACTATATAGGTGGGAATGCCTATACATTTTTCGCGTAGCACAGTGTAATTAATACATATTTTAAAAATGTTGAAAGAGCCTTTGGAACAATTATTTTGCAATCACATTAGGTTTGCTAGGAGCAGCTGAATTAAAATACATTTTCTTTAACATATACATTTTTTTATAATAAACTAGGTGGACCCGTTTTGCTTTGGTCGGCCTAAGATATGGTAACACTGTTTGGGTGATAAGTTATATGAAAAAGACTTACATCATACGATTTTCTTTTTATCAAAAAAAAAATATTTTCAAAATCCTGAGGACGGGATTGCAAGAAAACCCGGGATTGCCAAAACCTTTCAGGATTAAATTCTCTAGCTGGTACCTATACTTACTAGCTACTAACTTATCCAATTCAAGAAAAGTAGGTAATAAATTTTGTAAGAATATCAATATTATAATCTTCTTAATTGACCAATTTTTGAAATCATAATCCTGCCACTGATTTTTCATCAAAAGTACAAAATTTGGTGCCCATTTTGTATGGGAGGTATGAGGACTTGTCGATATTTTATAGATCATTTTCCGATATTGAATGGTTCTATTCCATATCGTTCCAGTTTCATTCCCATTTCGTTCCCGACCTCCGACCCAATGCAAAAAACAGCGTCCAAATCGGTTGAGTATTTGTCAAGAAAAACGAAAATAATACAAAATTTCCGGCCATTTTGTAAATGAATGCCGAAATTTGGAGTCGATAGCTCAAAAGCTACGACAGTTATCGTGCGAAATGACAGACAGACGGACATCGACTCAAGAGGTGATGCTGATCTAGAATATATATACTTTTCCATACCGGACACTCCTGAGGAAACTTTTCTATGGCGCAACACCAATCCCATTTTGCCTCAAACGAGGAAAAATTTCTATTGGTGTAAGAGGTATTACAGTGTTTAATGTTTAACGAGTTCCTTAGTGGGAACGAAATGTGCATATGAGTAACTGCTGGTACTAAAATTAGTAGTTGTTTAAAAAATCACAGTCTTAATTTGATTTAAGCTGCACTTGAGCTGGAACCCGACAAAATCATTGTTGAACAATTTTATTTTATTGAATTTGATTCACATATCTCAGTATAGTTATAGTTTAATAACATTTTGGTATTATTATTATAAATTTATTTAGAAATAAATTAGATTACATTTTAATTTAACAAATTACCAAAAAAGTTCAAGAGATTTGATTGTTGATCTTATATTATTATGACACGCTGAACACGATGGCGTCCTCAGTTTTTTTCCAGCACGTCGTATATTTTTTGATGTCGAAAGTGCATTTTAACAAAATATAAATATAAATTATATTGTACTGACCAATTTCTTTTACCATATCGATTATAACACTGTTCGACACTAAAAAACGCACATGCTCGGGACTGACAGATTCTGTTAGAGGGGGCTAAAAAAAAATAACCCGTGTCTCCCAGTTTTTCTAGATCAATTCTTAAAACCATTTAAATCGCATTTTTGATTAGATTTTAAATATTAAATATGCATTTTATAGGGGAAAACATACCTTAAAAAACATATAAACTTTTTACAATCGGATGTAAACTGATTGCGCTAGACTAGAAACAATTCAGAAATTTAAATTTTTTTTACATTTTTTCTACTTTAACATAAGTTTTTTGTAAAAAAAATTGGAAATTTCAAGATTGTTTCTAATCTAACATGTTTTTTAAAGGTATGTTTTTTCCCTATAAAATGCATATTTAATATTTAATATAAATCCAATCAAAACTGTATGTACAGGAGAAAAATGCAAAATGCATAAATGCGATTTAAATGGTTTTACGAATAAATCTAGAAAAACTGGGAGACACTGGTCCTTTTTTTAACCCCCTCTAACAGAATTTGTCAGTCCCAATTATGTGCGTTACCAAAATTATTTTTTGTCGAACGGTATAATTGTCAATAAGTATCGAATTTATGCATTAGTAAGCAACACAGATTGTCGTAGTATAGCATGCTATCGCATTCGAATATTTATATAATACATAGCGATACCTAAAAGCACAATAATCCTATGTCCGTTTTCATGAAAATCGTTTTTTTTGCATTTTTGGATTTCTGAGAAGAAGCTGCATCAGACAGGCTATATGTAGTGGTTTGTATTAGGGATGTGACGGATGTGAGTTTTGCGGAGGCGGGTGTTTAAAAATGACATCCGCGGATGCGGTGCCGGTCGCGCGGAAAAAATTAAATTTTTTGGGCTTTTTTAATTTTGTGTTGGGTATTTTGACGTTCTGAAACTGAATCTGAATCTGACAAAATTTTGCGGAGCCGGATGCGGAGCTCCGTCACATCCCTAGTTTGTATGAATCTTAATGAAAGTAATTGAAAAATGAGGAAATAAAAATCAATTTCCATACAAAACATACAAATTTTTTTTTCATTTTCTAGAGTTTTGAAAAAATGGACATAGGATGGTTGTGCTTAAAGATATCGATAAGAGAGTATTTGCACTAAACTGGTATAGAGAGCTGATTCAAGATACAAGATGAAACTCATGTGCCGTTTAAGTAAAACGTCGTTAAAATGTAAGCCGTCTGTTTATTTAAAATAAAAAAAGAGTAAAAAACAAGTTTTTTAAAATATAACCCTTTAACCGTTTAAAAAGCAGAAAATAAATTTCCTTTAAATTAATTTCCGCAATTTCGATTTAATATTAAGGGTTTTTGGCTACTTTGTTCCTAATATCATTTCAGATTTTGAAGTCGCCAAAAACCCTCAATTTTAAATCGAAGTTGCGGAAATCAATTTAAAGGAAATTTATTTTCTGCTTTTTGGTCGGTTAAAGGGTTATATTTTAAAAAACTTGTTTTTTACTCTTTTTTATTTTCCTCTTTTTTTTAAAATTTTTTTTCTCATCCGTTTCTATTCATATCTTTCGAATGAGTACCCTTGACACCTAAATCCGTTAAGTATTTTGTCATTTTTAGCACAAAATCAAAAAAATTCTCAAAGTTCAGGGGAATTTTTTACTCATTCGAAAGATATTGAATAGACCTTTTGATAATAAAAATAGTGTCAGTGAGCTACTACACATAAAGAAAAAGGTGAACGAATACTTTTATGAGTCACTGTAAATAAGTTTTTTTTGTGATCTTATATCAGTAAAAATAAAAAAAAACGAGTTTGATTCGTTGCAAACCAAAAATTTTTCATGCAAATTTTTGTTCTTTTCGTGCATATTTCAATGTTTTTTGTGCACTTTTTTGCAGGGACTAACTATTATAAGTTTTATCGCAAAAAAGGTGCACCATCAATATTAAACTGTAGATTATATTTTTTTCATCGCCGATAACTTTTAAGGTTTCAAAATATTTTTTTACTTTGCCGCATAATTGTAATGACCAAGAAATACTTTTTCCATTGCCGATAAAAGTTAAGGTTTCAAAATATTTTTTTACGTTGCCGCATAACTATTATTTTTTTTTATCTCCAGTTTATTTATTGGCAATCTGCCCTAGTGGGCAATAAGCAGTTCGTATGGCAAATAATTTCTACTGACATGGAAAAAGAATAGCCTCTGCTACTCTTCAAAAAAAGTACATTAGTAATGTTAGTATATAAGAATATAAATGTGTATATGTTATTATATCGATGCGGCCAATTCATTAATAGCGAATCGTTTAAGTCTCCGTGTGACTCCAGAGTTTTGCAGCCGGTTTGAGGCTAGCGAATTAGGATGATTTTGAAGTCGGATTATATATTTGTTGTAGTATCTGTTTATTTCTTGTTGTACTGTTGAGGTTTTTAGGTCGCGATGAATATCGAGCCCTAATCGCGAAAAGTATGTAAGTGCCATTTGAAATAAATTTTATGTATCGGAGATTTACCGTTACGAAGTTAAAGAGAAAACAAATTTAGTGTAAGAAACTGTTCACTCTTTTGCAATTAGCGAATTGATGTATATGCCACACGCTTTTTTGGTGCAAGCATCAGGTTTTCGTGAATAACTTTTAGGCCATTCATGATACAAAGGGGTTCGTTAAAAAGGAATTAAAATTTCCTTTACAATGGTGTATAACTTCAATTTACATTCGTTCATTTAACAGGCACAATTGTGTCTTAAAGTGGAATTTTCTGTATTTAGAGATACAGTTTTCTTCTTATATTTTTTTCTCCTAATATCATCATATTGACACTAGTTTATTATACCCCCACAGTGGCATGGTATATTAACTTTGAAACAACGTTTGTAACGCCCATAAGAATTCGTGTCCGGTATGGAAAAGTATATATATTCTTGATCAGTTTTCGATGCTATGACTGTCTGTCTGCACTATTGCGGTAACATTTTTAGAGAAATCGAGTTGAAATGTTGGGTACACGTTTTCCTCCTCAAAACTGAGACCAAGATCAAATTTTCCAAATCTTTTTAAAATTTCTTTATTGCTGTATTCGATGTGTGTGGGTATTTCCGCGAAGATAGTTCACTCAGTTGTTTGCTTGTTAATTACCATTATTTTGATGCCATTTTCGCTATTGAGCACTGAAGATATCCAATTTTTTTTAATTTTTTTGCGTTTGAGCTCCTGTATCTTGCGTTTGAGCTCATGTATCCTGAAATTACGTCTATAAACTAAAATTCAATCAAATCGGTCCCATTAATTAGACGATAATTACAAAAAAATCTCTCCTGCCCAATATGGCACTTATTGGCACTTAAATGAATTTCGCGATTAGGGGTCAATATGTGTACAAAAAAAATGATGATTTTTCAAATTTTTTTATTGCTCTATTCGATTGGAAATGTTAAGAAATTGATACATATAATGGGTCCAAATTGGGTTTTGGGACCAAATTTTTTTTTTGGTGGATTTGATTGGAAATTTTTAGAATCGGATTTTGGATTTAGGTTTTGGCTCCAAAATAACCTATAAATTGCTCAAAATGTTAGTTAGATAGTTCACTGTCTAGATTATTATAAGTCATTTAAGTCATACAAGACATTTTCGTTACGCTACTTTTAGACAAATAGTCAAATACCTCACCAAATTTGAACATTTTGAATTTGAATTTTGTAACGCTGAACAAGATGGCTTTTTGATTGTTTCTTTAACTCATTTTTGGCTGCTCCTAATCGGCTTGAAATATTTTGATGAAATTTATAAAGGAAGCATCTGTAAGCATTAATAATGCAAATTCGGTGTCAAACAATTTTTCCAATTTTTCTATTAGATTTTCCAAAGTGGTCCAAAAATCGACCATTGCCAATAACGTATACATTTTTTGGAAATTTAGATTCCGAAAGATTTTTTTAAGTACCAACCATCTTTAGATTTAAAGCTTCCTAATGGTTAGAAATGACCAAAATAGGGTATAAAATTTTTAATTAGACGATCACAACGATAGGATGCCACATTTTTACATATACAGTAACGGAAAAAATGTTATATACACAGCTATTTTATTTACGGTGGCTCACAGCCACATGTTATAGTATTGATATTGGTATCAATTTAAAGGTCTATTTATCTCCTTTCGAACGAGTCCCAGGGCACTTAAATCCGTTATGTGTCTATCGAGAACATCAAAAAAAAATTTACTTACTTTTCAAACTTTTTTCCTTGGGTTTTTTTATGCGAGAAATTCCTTTGGTCAAAAATAAACTACTTTGTAAAAGAAAGTTTTGAAGAATGTTCCAGAATTTTGACAACTTTTCCAAAAATTGGTAATAGTGTTTTTTTTGTATACATTTTTGGCCAATGGACAATTTTTCAATTTTTGGACATAAAATTATTGTTTGATAATTTTTCAATAATATTTATTAGATTTCAGAACTTTACGAAATTTTTTTTGAAATTTTTCAAAAAGTGTTTAAAAAAGGTGTATTTATTTAAATGCCGCAATTTAAAGTCTCCCATATCGTACTGATTAGTTTTATTTCATTGTCAAAGAAGCAAACCATCATTACAAGTAACTAGAATTTTTTTAATTTTACGTCTACCAGTCGACCGCTTTTGCCAAATATGGGTTAACGTGATCCCCACAGACACACCTTCGATTTGAGACCACTTTTGGCCAAATCCGTGCGATTTTTTTACCTCGGGACCTGTTGTAGGTGTCTGGCACCTGTGTTTGTATATGTGAGACATACCTGTTGCAAGTGACATTCATTAAACTGTTTTGCATGTTTCATCACACCAACAATTCTGTTTACATGTGTGTGTTGTTTTATTATGTGTGTGGTTCCGGATTTATTCATATTAAGGAAAATGATTCAAACAGATTTGGGATTTTTTCTTTGAAATTCCCTTCCGCTATCCTATGCTTATGGCAAAAATAATTACCTGCACCTATGAGAGGAGTCAAATTTCATTATGGCTCTCAATCTCGGTACAGTCATGTTTGGGTGACTTTTATTCTTGAGATTTGTTTGCAAGTTAAGTAAAATAATGTGTTCATTTCATTTAAATTTTTATGAGAAATTACATCACAATTAATTTTTGTGAACAATTTCCGATTTTATTCTTACAAAAATTCCATATTCATATTGCCTCTTTGCTTATACAATTTCATGAAAAGATTTGCTTTAATTAAAAGGGATATTGCCTAATGCATTTTGAGACTTCAGGACTGTCCAAGTCCTTGTTGTAAAATAAAACAAGAGTTTGTCACAAAAAGGATTTGATTAATTGTCTCAATGTCATGTAACACACTTTAAAAAATAAAACGTTGGAAAATTGTCGCTTAATTAATAAAAACTAGAGAGTGGACTATCTTCGGCTATACCGAAGCTGAAATACCCCCACACAGTAGGAAGAAGTACCTCGAACATACAAAATTTTGAGCCAATTATAGGTGGTTTTGGAGCCCGGACCATATCCAAAATCCATTTCTAAAAATTTCCAATCAAATCCACCAAAAAAAAAAAAAATAAAAACCCCATTTAGACCCTTATATATGTGGCTTCGGAACCTCGGACCATGTCAAAAATACGTTTCTAAACATGTCCAATCGAATACAACAATAAAAAAGACTTGAAAAATGTTTACCTTTTTTTTCGGTGTATGGGAGTCACGCCCAGTTTTTATCCGATTTGGCTGATTCTCGAACTTGATCTCAGTATTCACGAGAAAAACATGTACCCAAAGTTTCAAGTCGATATCTCCAAAACTGCGACCGCTATCGTGTGGACGAACAGACGGACGGACAGACAGACGGACATCGCTAAATCCACTCAGGAGGTGATGCTGGTCAAGAATATATATACTTTTCCATACCTGACACGCCTCCTTATGGGCGTTACAAACGTTGTGACAAAGTTAGTATACCCTACTCACTGTGGAGTGTGGGGGTAGAAAAATAGTAAAAGAAAAAAATCTAATCGCACACAAAAGTCTACATTACAAGCTGTTAGCTATTTGCGTCAAGTCTAGCCAGTTTCGTGCCAAATTGCGCCAAATTTGCAGACATTCAGTTTTTTTTTCAATTAACGCGGAACGTGAGCTTTTCGTGACGAAATATTAGCACGCCTTCAAATGAAGTGTCAGTTGGTCGTTTAAATTTCGTTGTACTAATTTTATCAATGAAATGGGGGAAAAAATAGTAAAACATCAACTAAATGATTTATTGCAGGCTTATAAAGAAAATGCTTATGTAAAAGTGAAAAAAATAATTTTCTAGCCTGTCGTCCTTGACAACTTTTGACTGACATTGTTCGCATGACGATATTAAGAAAAAATCATATTTCAAATCTATATTTTTAACAAGATTATTACCAAAAAAAAAGTAAAATAATTGCCGCTGGGGGGCGTGTGTAAATGAATTGAAGTAAATTGGAAATCACTGCAAAAATAGCCTACGTATGTTTATATTGCATTTTCTTATATAAACCGTATCCAATTCGGTATTGATTTACCAGAAGTGCCGTATAATATTTTGGAAATGAGAAATTTTTTATACTTGTGACAGTTTTCCATACTAAAGGACTACCTTTTTATATTATTTAGTTTGAAATAAATTTGCCAACAAAGAATCATTGCTAAATTATATTACAGTTCTATGATGATTTTAAAAACGCTAATAAATTTTTTTGGTTCCGTTCTCTAACCAGAATCAGTTAACAGATTATATTGCAAAGGACTATTTTTGTCATGAAGAGACCCGGAATTTGAATGTTATTACAAAAATATCTCCCCCATCTCCGTCCTCCCACTCTTTACACAATGTTAATTTTATTGCCTTATTTAGTGAATCAAAGTAAAGAAAGTTCTATGTTTTTGTTGTGAGTTGCCATTATTACAGTGTCGTCTGCGAATGTCGCGGTTAGAGCCGTATGGAGTGTGTAGAGTAGCGTGGTCCAAAATCGTATGGAGAACATTTTTTGTTCGCTGGAAATCCACGATCCCCCTCAAATAGTTTCATTTTGTGAGAAAAAATTTAAAAAAAAATTTGGGCATCCTAGGTCAACATTAACACGTGCCCCCCGGACTCGGATTTTCCCATATAAACTGTATGGGAAAAATTGAATTTTTTGAAAATCATTTTTCTAAATTTGGAGTAAAACTTAAAAAATCGGGAATTTAGTGGAAATGGTAGAAAATTCTTCAACGAACAAATCCATGTAAGAAGAGAAAAAATGCACCAAAAAAACATTTTTTTTTTATTTTTAGGATTTTTTGAAGGAGTTGGGTGGTCCGTGAAAACGCGTTTTTCGTATGGTCTTGTTCTTTGTAGAGTTGTCTACCATTTCCACTGAATTCCCGATTTTTAAAGCTTTCCTCCGAATTTTGAAAAATTATTTTCAAAAAATTTATTTTTTCCCATACAGTTTCTAGGGGAAAATTGGAGTCTCGGGGGGCACGTGTTGTTGTTGACCTAGGATGCCCAAATTTTTTCTCACAAAATGAAACTATTTGAGGGGGATCGTGGATCTCCAGCGAAAAAAGTAAATTTTGGACCACGCTAGTGTAGAGTACAGGACCTAAAACACTGCCTTGTGGTACACCAGACTTTATTTAATATATCTCTGCGGTTTCTTCATTAAATTTAACCATGAAGTGTCGTTGCTCTGTATATGATTTCAAAATTTTGTAGAAACTGAAGGGCAATTTAAGCTTTAATTTATAGAGTAGACCAGTATGCCAAACCTTATCTAATGCCTGGCATATGTCTAAAAACTCAGCAGTGTAGTATTGCTTCTTTTTAAAAGCATCTCTATTATGAGAAGAAATATATTTTCCATATCTCGTAACTTTTTCTTTTCGAAAATATTTTTAAAAGTTACGGCATAACTATTATGGTTTGTAAATATTTTTTTACGTTGCACCACAAAGTTTGCAATACAAAGTTTGCAATATTTACTTGGGATTAGAACAACTCCCAAGTGCCTCATTGGACCTTTTTTGGGTGATTCATATCACTTGGGATTAAAACAACTCCCAAGTGCCTCATTGGACCTTTTTTGGGTGATTCAGAAGTGGTTTTAATCCCAAGTGGCATGAATCACCCAAAAAAGTTCCAATGACTCACCTAGGAGTTGTTTTAATCCCAAGTGACATGAATCACCCAAAAAAAGTTCCAATGACGCACCTAGGAGTTGCTCTAATCCCAAGTGACATGAATCACCCAAAACATTCCAATGACACGCCTAGGAGCCGGTTTAATACCAAAAAAAAAGTTCTAATCTCGCACCTAGGAGTTGCTCTAATCCCAAATGACATGAATCACCCAAAAACCAGCTTCACCATCACCACCACCACCGGGAACACAAACATTTTTGTGGCAACGTAAAAAAAAATATTTTCAAACGATAACAAAAAAAAAGTTACGAGCAATGGAAAAAATATTTCTTGCTTATAATAGTTATACGAAAAAATATAAATTGCGATGTAATAGTTATGCCGCCACTTTTAAAAATACTCCTTAAATCATGGCAAGTTTTCGTTTGAAAAAATTTTAATAATAGTTATTTTGGGTCTTTGCTTTTTTGTGGTTTTTTCGTGCATATCAAAATCAGCTCTGATAATAATATACTTTGCTTAATGATTCTATTGAAAAAAGATTTCCAATTTGATGTTCAAATATCAAAATTCAAGATGGCGATCCAATATAACGACCAAAATACAAGATTGCATCGAAATAGTATGAAACTTGATATAGGAACGGTTTTGAACTCGCTGATTTCGAATTTGATGCTTAAATTGTATATGTGGGCTTTGGCTTAGCAGGTGGGCAGTCGCTCGCCTTAATAGTTTTTTTTGTGGTATCATTAATAGGGTTGCGATATGTCCGGAATTAGCACGGATACTACGGATACCACCTCTGTTCGGAATCAGCCTGGAGAGTCCGGAATTTCGTAGCTGTTAAACTTTTATTTGATTTTATTTCATTAAAAAGTTTGAAAAAAATTCTATTGCCTTGACGGCAGTGTGACCAGAAGCATAACGAAAATATATTCCACTTTTGTTTGAAAATGGAATATTTATATATACACTATAACATTTTTATATTACACAATGGAAAATTAAATATTCCATTGTTATTCCACTTCGTAAAATATTTATAATCATTTTGTTCAAACGTACTTTTTGGATAACATTTGAGAAAAACAATGTTTTAAGCAGGAATGTATGGGTGAAATTTCAAAAAAAAACCTGTTATTTTAAAGTTGAAACTAATTTTGACTTTGAATATTTGCCTTAAATTTTCTTAAGCATTGTTATGGTTTAAGCAAAAGTTTAAGAACTAAAGCACAAACTGGTAAAAAAAATAACACTTATAAAAAATCTTACAATATTATATTGTCATGTCTTAAATTCAGTCGTTTGCAAAAAGTTACTAATTCAATCAAAAATGTCTGGTTATTTAAAAACAGTGACTAAAAAAAAACTTTTTTAACTTACGATTTTCGATAAAGTTTTGATAACGTAGTTTTAGATGGCTCAACTTGGTACTTCGGAATCGTGTTTTTTCCTATATTTGAAGAAGTTAAAGTAAAAGTAGTGTAACTCCATTTTTTAATATTCGAAGATATGCACATGGCTAGAATCCATAGAAGCTGGTTTATTAGAAAAACAAATCGTGGTAGCTATATGACACCCTCAGATTAAAAAAAACCCTGAATATGTGTTTGCGAAAATTCATGAAGTAGCTATGCAAAGTAAACGAGATCGAATTTCTTTTTTTGTGGGATTAAGCGAAGGAATGTGTGTCACGAGCACTTGCGCATTTGTTGTTGTTGTGTTTTTTCAGCCACACGGTATTTTAAGGAAATGGCTGTCATTGAAATGAAAACAAAACTGCTAGATTACTTATGCACCTAAAACACGCGTATTTGGTTTTTTCCTTTTGTTTTGATACGCATAACTGAAGGGGTTTCTATGAGCGAGGTAAAACCAAAGAAGAAAGCCTTTTGGATGCATGTATGTATTAGAGCTTTCCATCCCGAAGCCTTTTCGCAATCCCGGGATTTTCGGTACTGGAAATTGCATCCCGGGATCCAAGGATTTTTCGGGATTCGTTACTTTTCCAAGCATACAATTAAAAAAAAACTAAAAAAAATTTTTAACTACTTTTAATGAAAAAAATATAGTTATTGCTTAAATAAATAAATATAAATAAACAAAATCTGAATTCTTTACTAAACATAAACATTAATTTAAATTTAATAAAGGTACAAATGAATGCATTAATTCATTTTCAGTATCTGATTTTCCGTTTCTTTAGAAAAGATAAAATTCAATTTAAAATATGCTTAAGTAAGGTTTGTGAAATTTTTGTATCAGTTTGCAGTTTTATTATTTTTAATTAAGACTGCAAAAGCAAATTTTCTGCTGTAATAAATATAAATTTAATATTTCTTAAAGAAAAAGTTCTGGGCACAAACAATTTTATTGGAATTATTATTTGTTTTGTATTATTAAAAATATTCCGTAATTTTTTTTAACCCTATTCGTACCAGGCAATTTTTCTTACATTAAGTTTTTTTCGATTTAAGAATTTTTTTTCATACAACACTATACTCCTTTTTTTTACAAAAATTAAAAATACATCAAATTTTGCGTTTGACGAGCCAAAACTTGTTGAAATCCGTTAAAAATTGACTGCAGTATTTTATTTTTCGCTGGAGCATTTTTGCTGATTTTAGTACAAAATTTTTTAAAATTATCTTTTTTTTGTACACTCGCTGGTTCATCTTTTAAGATGCTAAAATGGAGACGTAAAAGGTATAAAAAGTATTTAACTTAAAAAAAATCAAAAATTTAAAAAAAGTCGAAATATATTTTTTTTTTAATTTTTAACATTTTGTACTTAAATTAGCAAAAACGGAATACTGAAGTCAATTTTGAACGGATTGCAATTTGGGCTCGTTGTAACGGCAATTTGATGTATTTTTAATTTTTGTAAAAAAATTAGTATAGTGTTGTATGAAAAAAATCAGTAATAACTTCTGTGTTTTTCGCTATATAAATCAAAGTTATACACTGATTAAAGCGTCTGTTTCTCTTCTTTTTAACAAGCTATAGCTTGTGCATATCGAGCTCACCAAATTTATCTTTAAAAATAGGGTAACACCGACAAAAATTGGTTTTTCTCTTCTAACATCAGATTTTGGGGGTGTAATCAAAATACCTGGTATGCAGTTATCATTTTTTTGGACATACCTACAACATGTAATAGGTGGCGCCCCAAGTTCTGGGCTTTTTTTTTTTTTTTGTAACGCAGTGTTTTTTATCATGTGAATATCTTTAGTTTCAATGTTTGACCATTTTCGGGTCTCATTTTTACGTTTTTGATAATCAGGATTATATGAGATGGGCGTAAAAGTTTTTCGCCCATTTTAAGTACGTGATAATATTATGCCCAAAAACAGTTGCCTACGAAATTTTAACCAGATTGTTTAAGAATTTCTCATGTTTCTTGTGCTTTTGATAATCAGGGCTATAGGAGGTGGGCGTAAAAGTTCGATCACGCCCATTTTTAGTACGTGATAATATTATGCCAGAAACAGTTGTCTACGAAATTTTAACCAGATTGTTTAAGAATTCCTCATGTTTCTTGTGCTTTGATAATCAGGATTATAAGGGAGGTGGGCGAAAAAATTATGTGACCACGCCCATTTTCTTTCGGTACAAAAACCAACTGTGCAAAATTTCATTGAGATCGGACCACGTTTACTATTTTTGGTCACGGCTTATATGCACTAGGTACACTGTGCGAGGCATCTTCCTGCACGTCAGATCAATATGCCTGAAAATATTGGTCGAACCAAATCCACTTCTTTGTGGGCCAAGAAAATGTAAAATTAAATTTCTGGTTTTTTACTCAAATGATACGATTTTAATAAATAAGTGCTTATTTTCTTTGAAATAGATGGGCTTTCAACATTCAAGAAAGAAACTGGGTTGAAATTTTGTTCTACGTAAAATTAACAATAACATCAGAATTTATTTTTAAAATTTTTTTAAATTGTCGATTTTTCTATACCGTTTGTCTAAACCGATTATCTGGTTGGAAAGTTTTGTAATGAAAATAAGTAGTAAATTCAATTACCTTTAATTCGATTTTAAACTTTTTGTTATCGGACAATTTTTTTTTCACTAACCCATAAAGTCCTGGAATCGAAATATGAGGAATTTTGTTATGAGAATTTTGGTTCTAGGATGATTTTAGGTTGAAAAACTCGAATATGTCAAAAAATGTTAGCTGGAAGCACCAGGTGAAAAAAATTGAAGACCGTCTGTAGACGGTCTTATGATTTTAAGGGTTAATCGAAAAGCATTTACTCGTAAAATGCTATTGGAGCTTTTTAGGAGCGAAATTTTGTGAAAAGTCATACTATTACTATTGAGACCTAGATTTTAATTGAAAAGATTTATTACAGTTTGAGGATTTCCCAAGATTTTAGAAATTTGTACTAAATTTCTTGTGTTGAACATATTTGTAATTATTTGCAAAAAAGTGATAAAAATTGGTAATTTTTAACTACAAATTAAATATACAAAAAATTGTGAAAATTCTGGAACATTTATTATTTTGACCAGCGCCACTTTTTGCATTCAATAAAAATGGTATAGCCTCCAGGAAAAAAGTGGAAAAAGTAGGTAAATTTCTCAATTGGTACATAACGGGCTAAGAAGTCCAGGTATTCAAAAGGTATTGATTGGACCCAATGATATTAATATCGATAATATAAATTGTGATTGCCAGCCGTTGTACTTGAAACAGTTTTGTACGCAGACTTATGTCTAGTGTACATTAGAGAAAATATTTCGCATTGAGGCTCCAAAAAAAAATTTGTTATTTATTGGTTCTGGGGGAAGCGACCGCTCAAATTGGATAACTATGGTTTTTTGCACGAAATTTTTCTGATTCTAAAACGTACTTTTAATAATTAAATAATATAATAATATAATTATTAATAATTATTAATAATTGTATTTCTCAAAATAAATAAATAAATAAATAATAATTACATTTTTTTTTATTATAACCCTTATATTAATTTGCTTTGGGTGGAAATTGTAGAACAATATATTCTACACAAAATGTAACTGGTTTCATCTGCTTCTGCCTGCTTCGGCTGAACAAAACTCATTAAGCCCTAAACCCTTATAAGTTAATTGTGATGTTCGGGTTATTTACTTTGGTCGGGCCGCTAATAAGAAGGCGTGGCCGGTATGGAAAAGTATGTATATTTATTGATTAGTATCAAAAATTGAAACTACTAGCTACATCGGTATGTCCGTTCCATTTATTGGTAAGCCAGATTGCAGTAGCTAGAATTAATGTAGGCGGTCCAAAATTTGGATTTATATTTTGTAGGTCCTAGAATGAGTTGCTACCTCCCATATAATTGAAAAATCTTAATTCGCTAAAATAGTACCAAACTTGGTATGGGGAATTTGATATTGGTTTTGAGGCCATAACTTTCGTATGAAACATAATTTCGCGGAGATCTCAGGTTTGTTTAAAAGCTGAGTTCAATAGCAAGAACAAATATTTTCAACGGGACTTAAAAATTACGAAATTTTTGCAGTTGATCTAGCAAAAGTCTCCCAAATATTCAGAACCGCAGTTTTGCAAGTGAAATAGCTCCTTTGCATGTTAGCACATTTTAAGTGAACAGCACGATTTTTGCACGATGTGTTGTCAAGGGTGCCAGTAGGTGGGCACTTTTATTATTCTGACAGAATCCCAGATTCCTCATCCCCATTTCACAAT
Organism: Heteromyza rotundicornis; assembly: GCA_951394025.1. NCBI lineage: Eukaryota > Metazoa > Arthropoda > Insecta > Diptera > Heleomyzidae > Heteromyza > Heteromyza rotundicornis. The sequence continues at coordinate 39,142,414 of OX596010.1, forward strand.
TATGTTCCAAACGTGAAAAATAAAAACAAACTAAGAATTCCACTCATATTTACCCTTCTATATCGATGAAAAAGGCTGTAGGAAATATCGCCCAATGAAAAATCGCCCAAAAACAAAAATGAAAAATCGCCCAAAAATTTTTCATACAAAATTGGGTGATTTTTCATATGAAAAATCGCCCAAATTTTTTGGGCGGTTTTTCCAAATTTTTGGGCGAAATTTCCTTTTTGGTTTTTGGGCGATATTTCATAATGAAAAATCGCCCAAAAACTAAAAAGGAAATTTCGCCCAAAAATTTAAAAGGAAAAATCACCCAAAAAAAAGGAAAAATCACCCAAAAACTAAAATGGAAAAATCACCCAAAAATTTGGAAAAATCGCCCAAAACAAAAATTAAAAATCGCCCAAAAATTATAAAGGTAAAATCGCAACAACCTTATGGAAAGAGTTCAGCAACATTGAAACTGTTAAAAACACGGCACACATCAATTCAAACTTAAAAAATTTTAACAAAAAATCGCGCGATTTTTTGTTAAAATTTTTTGCCTGCGGCGCTTATAGCACCAGTATACAGCATACCACATAACTCCTATTCACTACCTCAAAAAATCGCACGATTTTTTTGGTAACATTTTTAGCCCGCGGCGCTAACTCCCCACAAAGAGTACATCACACCTATTCCATACATTTCCCATGTCATTAAATTAACATCGCTCTGTTTGTATATATACTCGGTGGCCCTAAAAAGGGTCGAATCAAAAAACAAAACTCTGAACATACCTTTTCAAATGCACCACCTGATTAACATATGGTAACACAAAGAAGAAAAAGAACAAAGTTTAACAAAATATGTAGTCGCCCAAAACTTTTTTTGTTTGATTTTTCATTTTTATTTTAAAGGAAAAATCATCCAAAAATTTGGAAAAATCGCCCAAAAATTTTTTATATAATATTTAAATTTTTGGGTGATTTTTCCATTTCAGTTTTTGGGCGATTTTTCCTTTTATTTTTGGGCGATTTTTCCTTTTTAATTTTTGGGCGATTTTTCATTTTTGTTTTTGGGCGATTTTTCATTGGGCGATATTTCCTACAGCCGATGAAAAACACTTCAAAATTCACTTATCATAGATGAACAATTGAAAGGTTGTAGGTTTATTGGGTCTACTTTAGTAGCCTAATACTACTATGGAATGCAATTTGACCAATTTCTTCCGAAAAAAATTCGAAAAATAAAACAATGTTCGTCTAATGGGTCCAAGTCCAGTGGAACATATCCGTTATCGACAGTACTTTTGTTACACGATAACACATGGTTGTTTCTTATTTATTTTAATATGCTGAATCCGAATTAAGGCATTCAATCCCGAAGTGTTTTTGAAAATCCCGGCATTTCGGGATTTGGAATTACAATCCCGGGATTTGTTCGGGATTTTTGGGATTTTCCAATTAAATACAATAATTAATATAAAATTAAAGAAAAAACTGTTGCAACAATATTTTAAGCTTAATTTTATTTTAATTCAACGTAGAAATAATATTTAATAAATATTGAATTAAACAAAACAAAATTTAAAATAAATATAGTCAAACAAAAAGATATTAATTTTAAATTACTCTGATCGAACAAGTTTGATATTTTATTTGTTAAATTGAGTTCTTTTATTATAAATTTTGCCACGCTGTCACAAAATAATTTTATACATTATATCTACCTTTTTGTCATATAAAGAAAATTGTTTCAATTTGAAAAAATTTTATTCAGATCGATTTTTTTTGTTTACTGTTATTGACAAAAATTGTCTTAATTTTTTGTGTGTGTAGCACTAAGTCTACGAAAGTGAGCTTTTTGTGTTTACCAATTAGATTGAAAGTAAACGCACTGCAGTATTTTTGTGGAAAAGCGTCGAAAATATCTTAAACAATGCATAAAAAATCAATTTTTTGAATCCCGGGATTCCGGACTCAAAATCCCGGGATTCGGGATCCCGGGATTGAATGCCTTACTCCGAATAGAGTCAAGCCCGCTTAAGTGAAACCCGTTTAAGTGAAAAACCCGCTTAAGTGAATCAATAATTGAATCCCCATGACTTTTTTTCACTTTTTCATACAAATGTTTCGCTTTACTGAAACCCGGTTAAATAAAACTAAATTTCATTCCCAAATCAACAATTTATACCAATTTAACTCCGCATAAATGAAACACGCCATAAAAATTTAATTATAAATGAAATTTTTATGAAGTCCTGTCTTTGCCTTTGGCACTATCCCATTTATGAGAAAACAATTTGGGTACAAAATCATATAATTTTGGGTTAAAACGTACTTCGTTCTAGTGAAATATTTTTCTGTTTTTTAAAATTCGCTTAAGTGAAATATTTTTCAGTTATCCGAAATCGCTTAAATGGAAAACCCGCATAACTGAAACAAAATGTCTGACAAATTCGTGTTTCAGTTAAGCGGGTTCGAATCATGACATATTTCCAGCACGCTCCATTTCGCCGAAAACGCAAACAATTTTTGTAGTTCTAGTACTAAATCTTTCGAATAGTCGCAGCCTTACAACTTTGTAGAACATAGTTTTTCTATCTCTTTTGGTTTTTAAGATACAAGAACTTAAATGCATTAAATTGGTAATATTTTTATTTTTTTGCTCTTTTAAAAAAGCGGAATTTTTTTGAAAATGCCTTTTATAGAAAAAATTTAGGAACTTTTTCTATAATGAATATTTTCTTTGTGAGTGGTTTAGTTTTAGCAAGGACCATAATTTTTGATCCAATAAATATTGGTAAGCATTAAGGAAAATACTTCGAAAAGTAGGATACTTTTTGGAAATTTTATGTGTTTCATTTAATTTTATTGGTTTGGACAAATTATCGCGCTAGTTTTAACTAAACTTTATTTAAACTAACTAAAATCAAAAATCCCCACGCGATAATTAAATTCCCTATTTGCCCGAATAGCACAGTCGCGAAGCGTGGGATTTAAGACGACCCTCGCGGTATGGTATCCCCGGACGAACGAACAACACGAACACACGAAAACCTGATAAATAAACTTCTTTTAAAAAAACTACACCGAAACTGCCGCAATAGATATATATATAGGTATATATATAACTATATATAAAAGAAACGGAAATTTTCCCGACACAAGGAAAATAATACCGCACACAAACCCTTTTTCAAAATCAACACAAGCCGACAATCACCCAAAAGAAATTATTCGTACACCAAAAATTAAATCTTTTTAAACGCAATTGATTTGCGGGACCAGACCAACCTGTCTGAAATCCCTCGCACGATTCTTTGCAGAATCTATTCACCAGCTGGACTTCGATAAAATTCGATGTCCAGCAACAACTTGGCTCTGATGCGGGACAACACAAACAAAAAAAAGGAATAAGGAAGAGGGGGGAAAAACGGCCAAACTAATCCCAAGCAAACTACTTGGACGGAAACACTTCACCAAAATAAATCACGACCGAACACAATCTGTCCAACTCTATTCAATTCCTCAAAAACAAATCACTAAATGGCCGACTGCCACAAATAAAATAAAGCAAAATAAACACTAGCTGGCAAAACTAAACCAGCGCGCAAAAATACTCCCTTTGGACCACTTGTCCTCCAGCCACAGTCCGACGATGGCAACAGCTCCACTTCACCACTCAACAAAAAAACACAATTTTTAAAAAAGAAAAGAAAATTATCCAACTTTTGGAAACAAATAATTTAATTAAATTTAAGAAAAAAACCAAAGCTTTTGCCACTCTCCTTCTACCCTGCTCAAAAAGAACTGAAAGAATTAGAATATATGAGCGCCTATGACGCTCACTTTCCATTTATCTTCCCACATACATAGAGTGCGGCTTACGCAGAAACCAGAGTCCGCAGTCGGGGCTTTACCCATACCTATATGCGAAAAATCTCTTCAGATTTTTCTAGGTGTGTTTGGCAAATTTACATATACCCCCCTGCACCCACCAAAATGAAATATACATTTTGGCGGCACTCATGTACGTATAGGCGAAAGCAAAAATGTTCTCAAATTCCTCTCCCTCAAACAGGTTCAAAAAGTACAAAAGCTTTAGTCCAGGTTTTGACAATTTACTATTGTAATGGCGAAGCTGGCAATACCCTCATCGGATCGCCGCCGCTCACTGAGCTAACTTAACGAAAGCAAAAGCGAAAGAAAGGAGAAGAAAGCAAGAGAACTTTGACAGCTCAAACGAAATATTCAGTTTTCTTCTTCCGCGCGCCGGCCGCATTTCGCCCGCGAGTGTCGAATTTGTTTTGCTTAACAAATTAAGCAAAACAAATATATTTATATCAAAAAGTGGCAATCGATAAAATTGTGCAGTGCGTTCTTTCGGTTAGTGCGTGTGAAATTTTGTTCCTTCGATCTTGTTCGCCCGTCGCCCCGAACAAAAGGGAAACAAAAAACATAACAAAACAAACAATACAACAAAACAACAACAACTGTGCCGCGAATTTATACCGCGACAACCCCACCTCCACCTCCGCGAAAGTTGCTTGGTCTCCTGAGACCAGCCAACTTTCGAATCTAACCGGAGAAAATCACCCTGAGTCGATGTGCGGCCTAAGGTCCTGCACATGCCATGTCCCCTTTTCTCGTCCGTCTTCGTCTTCCAAAACATATGTCCACGGGGACACCCTCTTTTTAACCCTAAACGGTCCAACAAATTTCGGAGCTAACTTCGCTGCAAAATAGTTTGCAGCATCGGACAAAACAAAATTACGTCTCCATACTAACTCGTGCGGTAAATACTGTACATCTCTACGTCTGAGATTGTAAGTCTTTGCTGTCTTGGCACTTGCCATTTCTAACTTCTTCCGTATGTCTTCCCTCAAGTCTGCCATTAACTTGGCCCGGTCCTCACTACTACTGTCCGGTTGGTCTGAGTCTCCCACTCGTCTATAATCTCTATCACCCCTGACCGCCATATTTCGGCCAAAATTCACGAAGTATGGAGACGCTCCCAAAACCTAATGCTGCGATGTTCGAATGCAGCACGCCACCTTTGAGAGATGAGAATCCCATGTCCGATGGTTTTCTGAAATATATGCTCTCAAAGTGGTCTTAATTATTTGGTTGATCCGCTCGGCCGGATTGGCCTGCGGATGATAGTGTGCAGTGTACCGCATCTGCACACCATACGACGCGCATAAACTCTGCAGCTCCTTGCTGCGAAACTGTGGCCCATTGTCGCACACAATGGACCTCGGAACTCCAAAGAGCAGGAAAACATTGTCTTCCAACTCCTTGCAAACACTCTTTGCCGTTGCATTTCGCAACGGAAACAACAATGGGAATTTGGTGAAGTAGTCAACCACCGTTAAAATATAACAAAATCCCCGACTAGACTTCACCAAGGGTCCCACCAGATCTACGCAGATCATTTCCCAAGGTTCTAACTTCTTTGTCCTCTCTACCATACAACCAGCTGGCTTATTGTTGTCAGGTTTCACCCTCTGGCAAACCTGACAACCTTTAATATATCTAGCTATCTCTGCCTTCATTTTCGGCCAATAATATTTCTCAATTACCCTAGCGTATGTTTTCCTAACGCCCATGTGCCCCGATAATGGATTATCGTGACACTCGAATAATATACTGCGCCTATCACTCTTGCCCACAACTCTCTTCCACTCGTACCCAGCACTAAACAAACTATTTGTCCCTGCCTTTATGTGTTTATATAACACCCCATTTTCAATTCTCCAAGCTGGGTAATCGAGTGGTTTATCCTCCACTTTCCTAACCATGGAATCCACCCATGGGTCTCTAACACGCCCATCTACCTCCCCTACGACTGGGACACCTCTAGAAAGCATGTCGGGCACAACATGATCTTTCCCCTTACGATGTATGATTTCATAATCGTATTGCTGGAGCTTTAAAGCCCACCTAGCCAACCTACCGCAAGGATCTTTCAAATTGTTGAGCCATACCAACGAATAATGGTCGGTCACCACTGTGAACCTGACCCCTTCGATGTATGGCCTCAACTTCTCAACTGCCCACAAAACAGCCAAACACTCCTTCTCGGTAGTGGAATAATTCCTCTCGCATCTACTCAACGACCTACTCAAATACGAAATGACCTTCTCCCCTTCATCAAACTGCTGTGTCAAAACGGCACCTATTCCAAAATCGGAAGCATCAGTCTGAACTACGAAGGGTCGTTCGAAATCAGGACAGCTCAGGACCGGCGCCGTCACTAGGCGCTCCTTGGCCTTCAAAAAGCTGTCCTCGCACTCCGGCGACCATCTAAACCTGTTCTTCTTCTTTAGAAGATCAGTTAGAGGCTTAACCAAATTAGCGAAATTCGAAACAAACCTACGATACCAAGAAATGGTGCCAACAAACGACCTGACTTCCCTTACATTTTTGGGCGCTGGAATCTTCAGCATTGCCTCAACTTTCTCGGGGTCAACGTGCAAGCCCTGTCGATCAACAACATAACCTAAGTACCGTAGCGAAGAAAGACAAAAATTACATTTTTCCCTATTCAATCTAAGCCCTGCCGAACAAATCCTCCTCAGGACCTCCTTCAGAACCTCAACATGCTTATCAAATGTATTTGTAACAATAATAATATCGTCCAAATACACGAAAACATGGGGTTCCAAGTCAGCCCCAAGGACCTCATCTATAAATCTCTGCCAAGTTGCAGGCGCATTGTGCAGGCCATAAGGCATGCGCTTGAACTGGTAGAGCCCCCTACCCGGAACTGTAAATGCCGTGCAGGCCCTAGACTCCTTCTCTACTGGGATCTGCCAATAAGCGGATTTTATATCCAAACTAGAGAGATATTTGGCGTCTTTTAGCTTATCTAAAGTAGCCGAAATATAAGGGAGGGGGTAACTATCTCGATCCGTATTTTTATTCAGTGTCCTATAGTCGACACAAAACCTATAACTCCCATCCTTTTTCCTAATCATCACAACCGGTGATGCCCAAGGGCTGTGAGAAATCTCAATCACACCCTTTCCTAACATATCCTCTATTTCCTCATCTATGCGCCTCTGAATAGCGGGCGATACCGGATAGTATCGCTGCTTGACTGGTTCCACATTTGGCTTTGTACGAATCCGATGTTCGACCAAATGTGTACAACCAAGTCCCTCAGGCATAGACCTAAAAAAATCTGCAACAAACTCCTCAAGAACCGATTTTTCCCTAGTTGACAACGAAGACCTATCAACTATCGCCGCTACTGACGAGACCTCGACTTGGTCGGAAAACCTCCACTGATTCTTGGCCAAATCTGGCACTACACCGGCCTTAGACCAAAAGTCTACTCCAATAATCAATGATTGGGGTAAATCCGGTATTACGAGGCATTCAACGAGGACCGACTTGCCCTCTACCTCGAAAGGGACCGAAACTACCCCCATAACCGGAACTTCTTCACCATCAGCAAGCGCAACCTTGCTGACCGCAGACGCCAATAAACGTATCCCCCAGGACTTTAATGTGTCCCAGCCTGGCCTACCAAGAATCGTCCTGGTGGCCCCCGAATCCAAAAGCCCTAACATACGCACTCCAAAAATTTTAACACCTAAATATGGCCTATTATCCAATTCTCTACCTGAAAGAGAAAAACTCAAACAAATTTCGGACGGACGTTGCCTCTGAGGCCTACCACTATTTTCCCTAGCCAGGTGGTTGCCCGCAGGCAACCTACCTAAACCTCGCGAACTTCTTGCCCTGCTTCCACAAGAGCTCGCTCCCCATTTCCCGACTCTTCGCGGGCCCTCGGAGCCGCTCTCGGGGCCGCCTCCCTGTCCGAGCGCTCCTGCGATTGCCCTGCTCTCTGAGAGCATCGGGGGCAATCACGCTTCAAAAAACCAGGCCGCCTACAACCGAAACAATAAATTTCCCTAGGGCAGTTGCTCAAAACATGCCCAAACCGCTTACAATTGAAGCACCTAAAAGAATTTTGGGGAGGAGCCTGAATTCTCCTCTCCAACCTAGCGTCACGCAAAGGGGCCCTAACCACTGAAACCTCGGGATCAGCAGAGACGTACGCCAAGTCTGGCTCCAACAAATTCTTGGATCGGCTGCTGGGCGGCGGCACGAATGCTTCCACATTCGCCCGCACAGCCTCCAGCTTCCGACCCAAGGAAACCAACTCCGATAAAGACTTAGGCTCAGCCAAGCCCAGCTGAGTCTGGTAAAACGGGGACAGGTTTGCGATCACCAGACCCAGCATACGCCTCTCTGACAAGGGGTCGGACAGACGACCGAACAACCCCCTCATCGCCGCTACATAGATTCCTATGGACTCAGTCCCACCCTGAGTCCGTCTCCTAATCTCAGACATCAAAATGTCGTCATAGTTGGGGGGCAGGAATTCCAGTTTCAGCTCGGCGACCAACTCTCGCCAGCCTGAAAATGTCCTGCGGACATCCCTAAACCAGAGCAGGGCTTTTCCAGAAAAAAGCTCCACTGCTCCCCTAAACAACTGGGCTTCACCAACGTCCCGAGCCTCGCATAGCTCGTCTACCCTCTGTAGAAAGGCATGTAGGGACATGTCTGCCTTTTCCCCGGTAAATTGAATACCCCACTTGGACAAATTTTCTACTTTTTGAAAACCTACGTTACTCAACGAGGTGGATGGCTCACGTCTCGGAACGGGTTCAGGCTTTTCCTCAACCGCCGACTCCCTACTGAGTCCCTTGGATGGTCGGGATGGCCTTGGATTGTCATCGAAGGCATCATCTCCGCCACCAACATCCTCCACCGCCTCGTTGAGTTCCCCCAACAACAAAAGGACCCTATTTTTGAGCGCCATCTGCTCTACTACTTCTTCCTTACTCGCTGGCCTCGAACGAGTAAGGCGACCTAAAGCCCATTCCAATTTCGCCAAAATCTTTAAATATTCGGGCGACTTTGCGTCCTTGGGAGGGGTTTCCATAAGTTTTTCAACTTCGGAAATCTTCCCCTCCACACCCAACCTATCTTCCTCAAAAACAAACGGATATCCCGCAAAGACATCCACGGATTCCCTACGCTCTATTTGCCTTGATGCCCTCAAGGACTTCCTCATGGACTCCACCGGAGTCACTGGCAATCCACGAGCCTCCATCTCGTATGCCAGTTCCTCTTGGTTTAATCGGTTAATCTCCATATTGAATCAGACGGACAAAAAAAAAAAACAAAAACTTAAAAAAAACTCAAAAAGAAACCCCAAAGAAAATGAAACCAGCGTTCAATACGCTCACAGAATTTTCCAAAAAAAAGGTAAAGAAAACTTTCAAATTATACTAATATAATAAATATATAAAATAAATATTATAATAAAAATATAAAAAAAATATGCCTAGTCGAATAAAAATATATTTCGTAAAACAAACGCGAATTAAAAAAACTTTAAAAGCGGGCAGCACCGCCACCAAACAAAGCAAAAAAAATTCAAAAACTAATTTTTTTTAAAAAAAAAAATTTAAAATTGATTATAAGCCTTTTGGCACTAGTAAACGCAAAAATTTCAAAAAAACAATTAAAAAAAATTAAATTTTAAGAAAATTAAAAAAAAAAATTAATAAAAATCGAACCGCTCTTGCAAATAAAAAGGAGCGAACTCACCGAAGGAGATGACCCGAGTTCTGCCGCTAGTTCTGCCGCCGGTAAAACTCCGCGAAATTAAAAAAAGCTAAATAAATAAAAAGACAAATTAGTAAATTATAAAAAAAACTGAAATAATACAAACAAATACAACACACAAAAAAAAAAATATTTAAAAAAACCCGAAAAATAGAAAAAGAAATATTACAAAAAAAATCAATTTTAAAAAAAAATTATACAACAAAAAAAAAAAAAATTTAATTACAAAAAAAACTTTAAAAAAAAATTTGTTTAAAAAAAAATTTTTTTTAAAAAAAAATAATATAAAAAAAAATTTAAAAAAAATTATTAAAAACTTTAGTAAAAATAGCCCCACGTTGGGCGCCAGCTTATCGCGCTAGTTTTAACTAAACTTTATTTAAACTAACTAAAATCAAAAATCCCCACGCGATAATTAAATTCCCTATTTGCCCGAATAGCACAGTCGCGAAGCGTGGGATTTAAGACGACCCTCGCGGTATGGTATCCCCGGACGAACGAACAACACGAACACACGAAAACCTGATAAATAAACTTCTTTTAAAAAAACTACACCGAAACTGCCGCAATAGATATATATATAGGTATATATATAACTATATATAAAAGAAACGGAAATTTTCCCGACACAAGGAAAATAATACCGCACACAAACCCTTTTTCAAAATCAACACAAGCCGACAATCACCCAAAAGAAATTATTCGTACACCAAAAATTAAATCTTTTTAAACGCAATTGATTTGCGGGACCAGACCAACCTGTCTGAAATCCCTCGCACGATTCTTTGCAGAATCTATTCACCAGCTGGACTTCGATAAAATTCGATGTCCAGCAACAACTTGGCTCTGATGCGGGACAACACAAACAAAAAAAAGGAATAAGGAAGAGGGGGGAAAAACGGCCAAACAAATCCCAAGCAAACTACTTGGACGGAAACACTTCACCAAAATAAATCACGACCGAACACAATCTGTCCAACTCTATTCAATTCCTCAAAAACAAATCACTAAATGGCCGACTGCCACAAATAAAATAAAGCAAAATAAACACTAGCTGGCAAAACTAAACCAGCGCGCAAAAATACTCCCTTTGGACCACTTGTCCTCCAGCCACAGTCCGACGATGGCAACAGCTCCACTTCACCACTCAACAAAAAAACACAATTTTTAAAAAAGAAAAGAAAATTATCCAACTTTTGGAAACAAATAATTTAATTAAATTTAAGAAAAAAACCAAAGCTTTTGCCACTCTCCTTCTACCCTGCTCAAAAAGAACTGAAAGAATTAGAATATATGAGCGCCTATGACGCTCACTTTCCATTTATCTTCCCACATACATAGAGTGCGGCTTACGCAGAAACCAGTGTCCGCAGTCGGGGCTTTACCCATACCTATATGCGAAAAATCTCTTCAGATTTTTCTAGGTGTGTTTGGCAAATTTACATATACCCCCCTGCACCCACCAAAATGAAATATACATTTTGGCGGCACTCATGTACGTATAGGCGAAAGCAAAAATGTTCTCAAATTCCTCTCCCTCAAACAGGTTCAAAAAGTACAAAAGCTTTAGTCCAGGTTTTGACAATTTACTATTGTAATGGCGAAGCTGGCAATACCCTCATCGGATCGCCGCCGCTCACTGAGCTAACTTAACGAAAGCAAAAGCGAAAGAAAGGAGAAGAAAGCAAGAGAACTTTGACAGCTCAAACGAAATATTCAATTTTCTTCTTCCGCGCGCCGGCCGCATTTCGCCCGCGAGTGTCGAATTTGTTTTGCTTAACAAATTAAGCAAAACAAATATATTTATATCAAAAAGTGACAATCGATAAAATTGTGCAGTGCGTTCTTTCGGTTAGTGCGTGTGAAATTTTGTTCCTTCGATCTTGTTCGCCCGTCGCCCCGAACAAAAGGGAAACAAAAAACATAACAAAACAAACAATACAACAAAACAACAACAACTGTGCCGCGAATTTATACCGCGACAAAATTATTTATTTCGTTTTAATGATAAAATTTAAATAAAATGGGCTGAAGGTTGACTGATATACTCGTACATAAACTATATGAGTTATATACAAATATGCAATACACATAGCAGATGCTTCTATCAATGCGTGAAGGAAATTAAGGATTCGTTTCATTAAATCAACAAATTTTAGCAAAAAAATAGTTCCAAACTGTTTACAAATTAGTAGACTATAAAGCACTGAATCCATTTTGTTTAAATGTAAATCTGATAAAAAAATACATCGAACTTCGTTCGGGACATGAAAGACAAGTTCCAGTTCCGTATATTAAAATGTTCGACAAAATATTCCAGTAAAGAGTTGCCCGATAAATGTGGATCAAACGACAAATTTTTTAAATGATCTTATTCTGACCGGAAACCCAAGATTCCAAAGACCAAAACGATTTAATCAGTATTTTATTCAATATATTTTACAGTTAGTCAAGCTTATTTCTAATATTCCAAATCAAAGCTGGGATAAATTCGATTTCAAAAAAATCAAATAAAAACCTTTAATATTGTTAGATTATTTGCACAATTTCAAAAATATTATAGTATGGGTATATAAAAATAAATTTAGTATAAAAACTAAATTTTGGTTGAATTAAAAAAATCCAAATCCTGGAACTAATCCCGGGATTGCATTTATAAATCCCGAAAATCCCGGGATTGGCAAAGATCTCGAAAATTGACATCCCTAGTGGGCACCCTGCCCTATATTTCTCTATACAGTGCTCTTGTTGGAACATCTATTTTCAAGTATTGCAGCAAATAAGTTCTGTTTACACAACATCCGATCTGATGTCGCCTACGTCTTCTCCATACACTCTTATACAAATATTTCAACACTTACATTATTATAATATTTTCGAACGCAAAAAGTTTCGTAAAGATAAAAAAAGATTTTTAAATTTCGGCCGCCGTATAGGATTATCCATCTTTAAGTTTCAAATTTCAATATCAGATTTGACACACCTAGTTTCGTAAAATTACAATGATTTCGGGCGACATATTAGATTTTCCATCTTGGATTTTGAAATTTCAATATCAGATCAGCGACCTAAAAACCCCCGGATACAAAGTTTCGTTCCAATATCCGAAATATTTGAATTTTGGCCAGACAACTAGGTCGCAGGAACCACAGCGCTTAAAATGGCAATTTGTAGAACAGTGAAAATAAAAACATACCTTGACATTTTCTGTTTTCCATAACCCCTCTTTTTTCCTTCCTTTTTTTCTGAGTATGCTCAGCCGTTTTGTCGAAATTGGCCACCCGGAAGAAGAAGAATGCGGAAGAGGAAAGGAAAAGGGAAACAAGAAAACATCCAGGTGAAATCATGAAGCAGCCGTCGAGCTGAAAAAAGATAATGCAGATGTCATGAAAAAAAAGCTTACATATCAGAGGCAAAAAAAGAAGGGGTCGCAGCTTCCTCGGAGGATTGGAGCCCACATCATCATCATATATTCGCCGTCAGCATCATTATCGTCTACATTAAATCATCACCGGCATCGTCCGATAAGTGTCATCGTCGCACAGTTCTTTAATTCCATATAAACTATCTACAAAAATAGAAGGAGCATTCCAAATTATCTCAAAAATGTTTTTCTCTAAATTTTATGAGTGTTGCTTAAATCAAATATTGTGACTAATTTTTTGAACTACATATGAAGGGGTTAAAGTAGGGGAGAGATATGTAATCGACTACCACGATACGGCAGCAAAGAGCAAAACAAAAATTCGAAATTATTGAAAGTAAAAGATCTGCGGTTTAAAAACATTTCGTTTTCCCCAATTTTAATTCATCCACTGATTTTTTTCGTACTTCCCAATGAGATAAAAGGTTCGTAAATAATTCAGGCATCAGTCTTGGTCTTAAGATGGTCCTAAGTTTGGTACAAATCACCGTGTTGTCGTCTTTGAATTGCCCCGGATATTTTTATTCCCCGGAGTACTTTTTATGAAAATACTTGAAAACGCATTTTGCAAACCATAGTTACACATATTTTACGCAAATTTGATGAAGCTCTAAAACATTATTTATTTTTGTTCAATAAAAATATATTTTTACTATAAATAAAAGTGGTGTAACTCCAGTTGATTTTTGATTTTAATTCAACAAAAATATATTGCTGTTTAAAGAAAAAGTTGTGTAACTCCATCGAGATCTACAAAATTAACGACAAACGCTATCAAATTACAATTTTTACCTTTGTCCAGTTAAATCAATGTTTCATGTGCCCAGGGGCGAATTAACCCCTTCTCGGGCCTAAGGCTAACCATGGAAAAATGCATCACACTGAATTTTTGCCTGTTGAAGTATTGCAACCTACTACCATGCCTGGTTTAAGAGTTTTTTCGAAGTCCCAGCAAGCAAGTTGCATGGCAAATGAATTTTTACATTATAGGGCAATTTACGAGTTGGTGCAAAAGTGAAAATGCAAATAGTTAATGCATACTTTTGCACCACAACATGTAAGGGAAAAATTAAATCGACTCAAAATCGTCAAATAGAAATACAGATCGCCAAAAAGTCGCCATGTCGCCCAGGTCTGAAATTCGTCAACAAATCGATTGCGAAATCGGCAAAATGGCGACAAATCGCCACATCTGGGAGCACTATCCTGGGGGTCGATCGTCGATAGCAAATACTTTGATACTGAAACGTATTTTTATTTGTTTTAATTTATCGGCCCCGATGCAAAATGCGTACATATTTGCCCAATTTGAAGTTCCATGTTTTAAACATATCCAATTTTCTTGAACCTTACAGAATATGCACACTTTTCAACATGAATGTGCGCTCTAGACTGGCCGCTGCAAATATGTTAACACCGGCTGAATACGTTTTTTTTGGGCAGATGATCGCGAACACGTTCCAAACTTGACCAAAACAAGCTAAAATTTGTATGGAGCATAAATATTGAAATCGTTTTGCACTCCTAATAAAATAATAGTAGAAACCAACTGAATGTATAGTAAAGACTGATTTGAATTCGAAGCGAATATTATTTATGTAAATATTTGCATCACATTGTCTGATTATCATAGATTTTTCTTGTATTTTTTTCATTCTGTAGCGTATAAAAATTTAATTTTTTGCTGTCAACATTTGTTTTGCTTAGTCTTCGAGATTCGTTCGACATCCACATTTGGTCAGGAACATTTTTGTTTGGTATGGATAAATATATTAAACTAGTGAAAAGTCGCGCACTATCAAAAATCCAAAAATATTTTAAATCAGTGGCATTCTATTTTTCATATTATTGCAGCCCTATCTTATAATATTTTTGTCAATATTAATATTTAATGTGTTTATTTACATTCGCAGACAATAAAGAAAAATTCCCAGACGGCGATTTGCCACGTTGGAATTTCACGGACTTTATGCACTCCTTTATGATTGTTTTTCGAGTCTTATGCGGCGAATGGATCGAGTCCATGTGGGATTGCATGTACGTTGGCGATGTTTCCTGCATTCCATTCTTCTTAGCAACAGTAGTCATAGGAAACCTTGTCGTAAGTGTATAACATAAGCCTAATACCATAGCAGATGAATACAGGTAGCTTCCTCTTTAAATTTTTGTTGATAAAACTAACAAATTACTGAAGATGCTTTATTTGTAAGCATTTCGAATAATGTTGTAATTATGATAATAATCGGCTAATATGTCAGAGGTCGAATATGGCTGACGAACAATTTAATTGGAACTACCTACTTTCTTCTGGCGAGCGTAATTCTGGTTCTAGTATTTTAGTCCATTTACTACCAAGAAAATTATTTTGAGCCTCCTAAATCCGATTCCTTCGAGAATGAGATATCTTTTATTTTTGGGTACCCTTAATCGACTCATCGCTGTACCAATGAGCTACTTTCGTTCACACCAAGAGAAAAAAACCAGTTTCGCCGTTTTAACAATTTTTGGAAACTAATTTTTATATTTATTTAAATTCATATTTTTTAAATTTTCAGGCATAAATCCACATTTTCCAAATTTTTATTTTTCATCCATCTTTTCTAATTTTTTGTATTTTTCATAAATTTTTTCGGGTTTTTTTTTAATTTTTCTTCCATATTTTTGACAAATTTTAATTAAAAATAAAAAATATTAAAAGTTGATCGCAAAACTAAAGTAAAGATTTACATTTTTGCGTGAACCAAAAAAATAAATAAATAAATTTGACAGCTAATTCAATACAACCTTCAAAAACACAGGTTGCAGAGTTGTATTGTTCGTAAAAAGCAACAACATTTTATATATTTTTACAACAATATGACTTTATGACTATTATGAGACCTTTGTGAACTCCCTCAAGGCGGATTCACTGACCACGATTTGAACGTTTTCAACTTTTTTTTTATTATAACTTGCTTTGGGTGGACTATATATATATATATATATATATATATATATATATATGAAATTTTGTACCCTTTGGAAAGGGGGGTGTGGGGGCAAAGGGGAGCAGGATGGAGCCAATTTAAAGTTCTAACTTTCGTATTTTGTAAGCTACAAGGCTGAAGTTTTTTACTTAGGTTCGCATTCGGGAAAAAGAGTAAAAAAGGGGGAGAAAACAAAATTTTTTTAATAAAAGAGGAAAATAAAAAAGAGCAAAAAACAAGTTTTTTAAAATATAACCCTTTAACCGACTAAAAAGCAGAAAAAATGTTCCTTTAAATTAATTTCAGCAATTTCGATTTATATTAAGTGTTTTTGACAACCTCAAAATCTGCAATGATATTCAGAGGAAAGTACCCAAAAACCCTTAATTTTAAATCGAAATTGCTGAAATTTATTTAAAGGAAATTTATTTTCTGCTTTTTAGTTGGTTAAAGGGTTATATTTTAAAAAACTTGTTTTTTATTCTTTTTTAAATGGAGTTTTTCTGTTCTCTATCTCCCCACTCACAATGAGAGAGTAACGAGAACTCGCTGCCGCTCTTTGACTGAATTAAATTAATTTTAATTTTTGGTCTGATCATTTTGGGACGCTGTTGGCAGAATTTTTTTCGGATGAGAAATTTTTTTGTGGAATCTTTAAAATAGTTGAAATATTGCACATGTCAATACTGGTCTTGTAAATTGCAAAAAGAAAATGCTCAGATCATTTTGCATGTCACTGAACCGAACTGCGACACATTCTCTTTGAAAGAGCAAGAGAGCGGTTGCTAAAAACGTTCAGATCGTGGTCAGTGAATCCGCCTTTAATATCTTAATTTTCAGTATAAAGTTATATTTAAAAATTTGATCCTATGATTACAGATTTTAGTTCGATTGCATTGATATAGTTTGTGCTTGCAAAACATTATTGTATGTTGTTTTCCACTCTCTTCTGCGTATAGATTGCTGAGAGGGCAGAGAGTGTTTTATATGTAGTTTTTGTGCTCTCTCTCTCTCTCTCAATTTCAAGCTATGTGTGCAGGAGGGAAACTTTTCCATTTCGCTTCTCTGTTGTGAATATCTGTATATTTTTACATGGGCAACGCCACGGGTGAATGCTAGTAAATATATATATAAAGTGTCCACCCAAAGCAAGTATATTATAAGGATTATAAATAGATCGCTTTTAAAATGTACTGCGTTGCTAATGAGTTGCGTTTGATGTGGTAGCACATTCCAGAGACATATGGACATATGTCATGCTTTTAAGGGACCAACTTTTTGCGCCAATTCGATCGTAAGAATTTCAATCTTTTGTATAAGTAGTCTGGCTCCTTGGTGTATATTAGTTTATGTATTTAACAAATTATTCAATGTCAAACCGAATAGTTGTTTTGCAAATTGCGATACGCTTTCGATTCGTTTTAAACCGTAAACATATCGGGCAATGTTGTTGTATACCACATTCAACCTCTGATTGCTTACAGCATGCCATAAACTTTTCCTATTGTGATGTTAATGAGATTGGACCAAGTAAGCGTGTGATCGAAAATAATACCTAAATTTTTAGCAGTATCCACCTTATCAATACAAGAGTTGTTTAGAATTATTTTTGCCACACTTTGAATATTCAGTTTTTTCTATATATAATGAGACATTTGGATTTCTTCGGGTTAAGACATATGCCGTTGACTGCTGCCCATTCATTAACCAGCAGTCTTACAGCTGGTGTAAATCTGGACATCTTCAGAATACATATGAACATTACAATAAAGGTAAATCATAATTATACAATGAAAACAGCAATGGGCCCAAAATGAGATATACCACGAATAACAGGAAGAAGTTTAAATCAACACCATTACAGTTAACAGCCTGCGATCTATCAGTCAGATACGAGGAAATAAGACGAGTGACAGTAGTTGAAAAATGTAATAGTTGCGAGAGTTTCATTAGTAAGACATCATAATCGACAGTATCAAATGCTTTTGAGTAATCAAGCACAACTAAGAACGTGGCTTCATTGTCGTCAAGGCTTTCTCGAAGGTCCTCAGTAACATCGATCAGGGCAGTTACGCAGCTGAGTTTCGAACGAAAACTTACTATCTGTTTGTTAGCAAGCCGTTTGTGATTAAAAATGCATTCATTTGCTTATGCATTATACCTTCTAGTGCTTTTGACAAAAAAAAATAGTATGGCTATGGATCTAAAATCATCGCAACTTTTTGGAATCGGAATTATTTTCACTCTTTTCCAATTAACTGGAAAATAAGAAGATGTTACAATGGAATGAAACAGATGAGTAATATAAGGTAAGAGTTTTGGCAATAAGGCTTTTAGAAAAGTTGGATGGATTTTATCAAAACCAATTGCATTTGATTTAACATCCAGTATGCTCTTCAAAACATCAACCTCATTAAGACTGCTAGTAGAATTTGAATAGTAATTTAAGTCAGATTTGGGCATTGAGATATTTTCAAATTTATTGTTTAGTTCATCAACATTAACATCACATGTGGTACTTAAAAGATTTTTTTGTACACCAATTTGTTTAATTGTCTGCCATTATTGTTCATTACTTATTGCCGAATTAAATTGGTTTTCATAATAGACCAATTTAACGTCCCCAACTTTTTTACAACTTGATTTCTGAGTTCCGCGTATAGTTTGTGAAGTTCTGGTATCTTAAACCGTTCCAACGATTACAGTTGTTTCCGCTTAATTGTGCCCCGCTTTATTGATTTTTCCAGTTAATTGAGTCAAAAATGTTCAATGCAAAAGTCCAATATAAGATATACAGGGATTTAGCCGCTTTATTGAGTTCCGCTTTATTGCAATACTCTCTTAATTGAGTAGTATAATATAAAATGCTTCTGTTATAAAAAATGTCGGTTAATTCCCAGTGGTCAAAAGAAGGTGTCTGCAGGCATGCCAGTATGCCTCTTTAGGAGTTCGGATGCCTTCCCTCCCCGCTTCCAACCTTTACTTCTTTTTTATATGAAACGGGACAAATAAACAGGCCTACGTCTGTCGCTTCCATGCGTATGCCTGCTGGCAGGCATGGTCGTAGAAGCGGAGTTGGATGGTGTCTTGTTAATTTCCCTCCGTTTCCTCGTTCTGACGCTATATTCGCCTTTGATTGGCTGAGCTAAAAATAGCCAAAAAAATATATTAGGAACATTTTTTTTTAGAAATTCCCTTGTTAGTTCATTTTAAATTAAAGTTTTATTTTTCACTCATTCTAAATTAGATTTTTGGCATGTAAATGTTATATTTTATGATTCTGATATTACATTTTCGAACTCTTTAGCCGAGCTGAGAATTGAACCCGGGACACTTGGCTACTGACAAGGAGTGTGCTGCCTTTTAGCACGTTCGTCTACTAATGGCATTATTTTACTATGATCTAACTGCGTATATTAGATCTTATGTATTTTTTGTAAATGGGTGTTTTGAAAAGTATTTAAGCAATTTTTATTTTGCAATATTTTTATTTTGCAAAATAAAAATAAAGAAAAAATTTTAAAATTTCGATATATATAAATCAATTTGCAAAATAAAATCAATCTGGAAATCAACTATTTTAATTAGATTGATTAATTAAATATTTGAATTCGGAAAAAAAATCCTTTTAGAGCGTAGGTATTCCATTTTATTTCATAATCTGAAAAAGATACGACAAAATAATGTTCCACAATATCCACAATATCTTCCGCATTGAACTCGAATTTGACCCCAAGATTCTAAAAAAAGGCGAACCCCACCCCATATATAATCTGCGGTATTTATTACACCGTAAAGTCAGTGTTGAGGAGCCACGTAAAAGCCGTGGTCCAATACAATGCCAAAATTGTAGTAACTGTGGTAAAAATCACACTGATAATTATAGAGGATATGTAGTCTATAAAACA
Organism: Heteromyza rotundicornis; assembly: GCA_951394025.1. Classification (NCBI taxonomy): domain Eukaryota; kingdom Metazoa; phylum Arthropoda; class Insecta; order Diptera; family Heleomyzidae; genus Heteromyza; species Heteromyza rotundicornis. Next base: position 39,162,344 of record OX596010.1, read on the forward strand.
CTTAAAAATAAGGTTTCTTCCCAAACGAAGCCCTTCAGGGCAACAACTGCGACGATGTCAAACCCTACTCCAGCCAATATTGCCCAGATAAAATCATACCCACCACTCCAAGGGAATGGAGCTATGACTGCACCACAACAACAACCATTTTCATATGCAAATGTACTCAAAGGCAATAACCAAGACCCACCAGTTATTCAACCCGCTCAACAGTACATTGACCTTGAACAAACACTCCAGATGTTTATGCAAAACATGTCGCAGTTTCTGAACGGCATACAAACTATGATGCAAGAGATGTTACGCAATCAAAACATGCTAATCCAGACCATTATAAATAATAAACCATGAATGCGATAAAAATATCCTTCTGGAACGCGAATGGCTTATACCAACATAAATTGGAACTTATACAATTCCTCAATTCATACTGTATAGATGTAATGCTAATTTTAGAGACCCATTTGACCCAAAAACACATTTTTAATATACCCGGATACAAGTTGTACGACACTAAACACCCAGGTGGTAAAGCTCGAGGCTATGTTTTACATGAATTTTGCACCGAGTATTTGCAAGCCACCAGCATATGCCTTGATGAATACATAAAAGGACTAACAATATCGGCAATTTACTGTCCACCCAGCTCCACAATAACTGAACAGCAGTTTCAGAAATTTTTTGCAACCCTTGGCCAAAAATTTCTCGTAGCTGGAGATTTTAATGCCAAATACACTTATTGGGGCTCTCGTCTGATTTCGCCCAAAGAGAGATTACTATGGAATACTACCAGCAGACTCGGCCTTGATGTGGTTTCGTCAGGCACGCCAACATACTGGCCATCAGACAGACGCACAATTCCAGATGTTATTGATTTTGCAGTAATCAAGAACCTTAAACGAACTCAACTAACCATTGAGTCTTCAGTGGAACTCTGATCACACACCCACTATTATCACAGTAAAATATGCGACAAATTCAGAAGTCAACCCGCCCGACAAACTCAGCAGTATGTATACGAATTGGCTTAAATTCAGAAAATATATAAGTTCACACATTACCCTACATGTGTCACTGAAAACTGAGGAGCAACTGAAAGTGGCAGTGCGTAACTTTACCCTTCTGCTTACAAACGCACTGGCAGCGACCCCAAAAATAAATAACACTACCCAAAAAAAGGAATTTGTGCCACAAAATATAGCTGCGCTCTTAACAGAAAAGAGATCAATAAGGCGTGATTGGCAAAAGTTCAGATCACCCCATCTGAAAAAAAAGCTGACCCTCATTACACGAAAACTACAAAATGAACTGAGGGCGAAAAATGAGAATGATCTGCATCAATTCATGGAAAAGCTTACACCGACGAGCTCAACAAATTACTCTCTTTGGCGTGAAACAAAAAATTTAAAACGACCCATTATTGCAGAATCGCCAATTCGTTTACCCAACGGAGACTGGGCGAGAAGTGATGCCGAAAAAGGTACTGCTTTTGCAAGTCACCTAAAAAATGTATTTACTCCAAACCCCCCAAACGCAAATTACCCGTTACCACAGCTCGAAACCAGGTCAAATTTTAACCCACTACTCATCAGAAGAAAAGCACTTATGGACGATATTGCCCAAAAAAAGCTCCAGGACATGACTTAATAACGGCTAAAATGGTGAAAGAGCTGCCATCAATTGCTGTTAGTCACTTATTGCATATATATAATGCTATATTAAGAATAGGTCACTACCCAACTGACTGGAAGCTGTCGCAGATCACGATGATCCTAAAACCGGGAAAAGACCCTACAAACGTGAGTTCATATCGCCCAATAAGCTTACTCTCTACCCTATCAAAACTTTTTGAGAAAATTCTGATAAAGATGATGTTACTCACAATACTAGCTAAAGGTGAAATACCCAATCACCAATTCGGATTTAGAGAAAAGCATGGCACAATTGAACAGGTTCATCGCATTGTTGAATTGATCAAAAAAACATTCGAGAAAAAGCAATACTGCTCAGCAGTATTCCTCGACATCACCCAAGCCTTTGATAAGGTATGGCATAGAGGATTGATATCCAAACTACAGAAACTATTACCCGCAGAAAATTTGTAGTTAAACATAAAAGTTTCGTTTCTCGTAGATTTGATATTCTTGTACCCCAAGGAAGCGTCCTGGGACCCCTGCTGTATATACTCTATACAGCTGATATGCCCACTTATGATCAGACCCTCATCTCAACATTTGCCGACGACACCGCAATGTTGTGCTCACACTCAGACCCCAAAATGGCATCACAACACGTGCAACAGCATTTAATCACTTTGCAAAATTGGTTAGCTCAGTGGAGAATTAAAGTCAATGAGTCTAAGAGCGTTCATCTATCCTTCACCCTAAGGAAAGATACTTGCCCCACCCTTAAAATAAATGGTAGTGTAATACCACAGTGTCGTGAAACCAAATACCTTGGTATGCATCTCGATCGCAGGCTCACTTGGAAAAGGCACATCGAAGCTAAAAATACACAAATCAAAAAAAATCAACTAAATTGGCTCCTTTCGAAACAATCAAGACTTAACACCAAGTACAAAATCCTTTTATATAAAAGCGTAATTAAACCCATATGGACATATGGGATTGAGCTCTGGGGAACAGCATCTCCATCAAATGTCGAGAAACTACAAAGAATGCAGTCGAAAGTTCTGCGTCAAATCGTTGCAGCTCCATGGTTTATAAGAAATGCACAAATCCATCGAGATTTACAAATGCCGACAATTTCCGATGAGATCCCTAAGCGTACATCAAAGTACAAAGATAAGCTTAAGCTGCATCCAAATATTCTAGCTAGAAATTTGTTTAGACCCACCCAACCGCTACGTCTAAAGCGTAACTAATTTTTTTAAAAAATTTCCGAATTCAGGATGTGAACCCACGTTTCGAAAAACATAAAATATCTTTTAAATATTTAAGCACATTGCGTAGAAAATCCATTGACACCACCCCATCTCCCTTCTAGCGCTGGCATACTATCATGCCTCCACTAGAAGCGAGGATGGGATGTGCAATTTCTTCCCATAACAGGCGTGCAGGCATGCCTCTAGCGGAGAGGCCTTGCGAAATTTACTACTGGGTTGTCATTTCAAATATCTATCCCTAGAAAAAATTCTGCCAACATTTTTTAATGTGAAAATGTGTCAACACCGCCTGCCATATGTTTTTAATAATTGTGGCGCATTGCATTGAGCTCTAATTCTAACTTCAATGTCTACCTCTTTTTTATAACCCTTATATTAACTTGCCTTGGGTGGAATATATATATATATATATATATATATATACAAAGCTGGGCATAGTTAATCGAGAATTTAAATTCGTTAACCCAGTAATAGTTAATAAAAATTTAACTTCGTTAAATTAAAAAGTTAATTTCGTTGAAAAGTTAACTTCGTTAAAAGTTAAATCAAATAGTTAAATTTTCTATAGAAAAAATTCAATTCAATGCCTGCACTCACAGACCCTTTTTTCGATCGGTTTCAGCCTTCTATATGCCAATTTGCTTTCAAAAACTGATAAAAATTTGTATCAAAAGCGAAATTTCGTGTATGAAACAATTTACTTAAAGGCAAAATTTTATTAGAATACTAGCTCATACACACAGCTTCGCTCGCAATAATTTTGTAATTTCATGTTAAAATAGAAATGTTATATGTATTATTTAAGAAACTGAAAAAAAAATAGATTTTGCAAGTCATCCCTTTGCGCATTCACCTCCTAGCACCAAATCCAAAATTTCAGAGAAATCTCTTGAATAGGACCCGAGTTACAGAGCTTTAAAAATTTTAGTGCGTGGCAGTGGGCGGAACTTAAATTTCAATAGTCAACCCTCTGCCCATCCACCTCCCAGCACCAAATCAAAAATTTTTGAATTGGACGGTTTTTGAAATTAACTGAAACGTTAAAAGTTAACCAAAAATTATACTTCGTTAATTAACTATTAACTAGTTAATGTCCAGCACACATGGTATTATGCTTCTTAGTCCAAAAGTGCAATTCAATTAGTAAAATTAGACAATGGTCAAGCTTTGACAAATAAAACTAAACTAAACAAAAAAATTTTGATTAAAAAAATAATTTGTACGTTTAAAAATCAAAACAAAAACAAGTTTTGTTTAGCTAAACAAAATAGTTTTATTACAATAAATGGTTGTTTTTAATTTTTTAAGCATAAAAAAGTATCGTTGTCATGATTTTAGATTGGATAAGTCGACGTGGCACCGCCCATCCACTCATAATAATATTCAAATGTAGCAATTTTCGAGCTATCGACTCCATACATATTTTGGAATTCCTCTTCTTTTTGCTTTTATTTGGATGGTATTGAAAATGGACAACGTCGCACAAAAACCACGCCTACCTTCCGCCCAAAATTCGTTATTTTCGTTTATCTTGAGCAATACAGAACCGATTTGGACGCCGTTTTGTATTTGGTTAGAAATTATGTCTGAAAAATTCTACGCCACAACAATAAAGAATTGGAAGAGAGCGGACAGGAGCAGGAATTGCAGCCACACGAGCATCAGAAACTGACGCTTACAAAACCAATCGACTTGCACAAATGAGGACTTCAAATCAGCTACGTAATTACAAATACTTATAAAAGGGTTAGTCCCGATTGATTGAATGATTGGTGATAGACTGACTCATCACCGCCCAGCCCAAACCGCTGAACCTAGAGTTCTACAATTTTTTATGTTATGCTTTGGTATTCTGGGGGTTCGCGGAAATGTTATCGGGAGGGGTACTTTCAATAATTTAAGTATAAGTCCGGGGTATTCAACTAGTATATATATATATATCCCCAAATCTACGGCGAGCTTTTCCAGACACTTCCACATAAGCTAGAGAGCTGAAATTTGGTACGCCGATAGAACTCGGTTGGGGTCCATCAGAGGCGTAGGGGGTCGTGGGGGGACTCAAACCCCTTTTTCTTAAACATGGCATAACTTCCAATTCCTTCAGGCTACACTGATGAAATTATAGGTGGGTTCTTATTGACAAAATGAACCTCAATACCTTTTGGAAAGGGGGTGTGGGGGCAAAGGTGAGCGGGATGAAGCTAATTTAAAGTTCTAACTTTCTTATTATTGAAGCTATAGGGCTGAAATTTTTAGGTTTGCATTCGGGGAAAAGAGTAAAAAAGGAAAAAAAGGAGGAAAAAGGAAGGGAAATTTTTTTTTTTTAAATTAAGAGGAAAATAAAAAAGAGTAACAAACTAGTTTTTTTAAATCTAACCCTATAACCGACTAAAATTCCTGTAAATTTCTAAAATTAAGGGTTTTTGGCTACTTTGTTCCTAATGTCATTCCAGATTTTGAAATTGCGGAAATTAGTTTAAAACTTCATTTGTTCAATTCAACTTAGAATCTGTTTCTACACCTCTGAAGTCATTTTTTTGCTTCAGGAATACAAATTTTGTTAAAATGAACTTACTCTTATCTGAAACTAGTTGGGACATGAACTTCGAGGATGTTGACGGCTGTGTATCAATTTTCAATTGTACGCTTAGCAAAATCTTCGAGATATGTATTCCAAAGAACATTAAAAAGAATTCAAATGAACTTGGTGCGGTATGGTTTTCAAAAGAATTGAGGAAACTTAAAACTTCGAAGACTCGGTCATTTAAAACATATAAAAGAACATTAAATCTTCAGGATTACTCTAAATATTCGCTTCTGAGACATAAATATCAAGTACTTAATAAAAAATGTTATGTTGAATATTTGAACGATTTAAAATCCAAAATAAAATATGATTCTAAAACTTTTTATAACATTGTAAATTCAAAAAGGAAAAACACTGGTTTTCCAACTACGATGAAATGGAATGATTGTGAGTCCAACCATCCTGCTGAGATATCTAATATGTTTGCTGACTTCTTCAAAACATATAACATTCCCACTTATAATTCCATTTTCAATCCTGTTATAAAATCTGAAGATGTCTTATAACACCTAAAATCGCTGAAATATTCATATAGTACTGGTCCAGATAATATTCCTAGCTGTATTTTAAAAGTTTGTGCTGAGCATTTACACATTCCACTTTCAAATATATTCAATGCTTCTATTCAAAGAGGTTATTTTCCGAATTCATGGAAAGAATCATACATTATTCCTCTTTATAAAAGTGGAACTAAATCATTCGAATCTAACTATAGAGGTATCGCTAAACTATCACAATACCAAAGTTATTTGAACAAGTTGTCACAAAGCAATTGGTTCACTCGGTCACAACATTAATATCTCCTTCACAGCATGGTTTTCTGAAGGGTAGATCAACATCTACAAATTTATTGGAATTTTGTACATTAACAATAAAGGGATTTTCAAAGAATCTTCAAACAGATGTCATATATACTGATTTTAGTAAAGCTTTTGATAAAGTTAATTATTATCTGTTGATTGAAAAGCTTAAAAGATATGGATTTCCAGATCTTCTTTTAAAATCGGTAGAATCGTATCTGACAAATCGGAAGCAACAGCTGTTATTCGAATCATCAACATCAAAAACAATAGATGTCACCTCTGGAGTTCCGCAAGGAAGTCACTTAGGTCCTATTCTGTTTACTCTTTTTATAAAAGACCAACCTTCTGTCATTAAACATTCAAATGTACTGTTGTATGCTGATGACGTTAAATTGTTTCTATCCTATGACATCTTAGATCAACATAAGTTGTTACAATCAGATCTGACCAGTATAGCTATCTGGTGTGATAATAACTTAATGGAACTGAACCTGAAAAAATGTAAATTTATGACATTTGCTAGAAGACACCAATTTTCATCGCTGTATTATATAAATAATTGTACTCTAGAAAAGGTTTTTACTTTTGTGGATCTGGGTGTTACTATGGATCCAAAACTTCGTTTTCATCTACATATGGATTTATGTGTGAATAAGGCGAGGGGTGTTCTAGGTTTCATTAAGAGATGGTCAAAAGAATTTAATTAATTCATTCTGCGAACCTTTCCGTTGTATTTGCAACGATTTTAATAGTTTATATTCAGTCTTTGACCTGTCTGATTCACTTTATAAAACAAAAATTTTTATTCTAAACGCACTTAATCGCAATTAGGGCCTTTACCTCTTTTCGAGTTTTTGAAATGACAGGGTTGCCAAACTCTGCGAAGATCGGCCATGTCGATTTTCAAAGTGTTGTATTTTGTATTTAGATTTCAGCAGAATTTTGTTTTTCTTTGTATATTGTATACAAATAAAGCAGAACTTTTAGCTGAATTCACATTTGTTCCATTACTGTTTGCTTTACTGTTCTATTTGTATTTGATTTTTTATATTTCGTATAAAAAATAAAATACTTAAATTAATGTTTGTAATCTTTGTCGCGTAAATTGACTGTTTTGATTGTTGAGTATTTGTATTTTTATACCCCCACACTCACTGTGGCAGGGTATACTAACTTTGTCACAACGTTTGTAACGCCCATAAGGAGGCGTGTCCGGTATGGAAAAGTATATATATTCTTGATCAGTATCACCTCCTGAGTCGATTTAGCGATGTCCGTCTGTCTGTCCGTCCGTCTGTCCGTCTGTCCGTCTGTCCGTCTGTCCGTCTGTCCGTCTGTCCGTCCGCACGATAGCGGTCGCAGTTTTGGAGATATCGACTTGAAACTTTTTTTACATGTTTTTCTCGTGAATACTGAGATCAAGTTCGAGAATCAGCCAAATCGGACAAAAACTGGGCGTGGCTCCCATACACCGAAAAAAAAGGTAAAAATTTTTCAAGTCTTTTTTATTGTTGTATTCGATTGGAAATGTTTAGAAACGTATTTTTGACATGGTCCGAGGTTCCGAAGCCACATATATAAGGTCTAAATGGGGTCTTGAGACCAATTTTTTTTTTTTGGTGGATTTAATTGGAAATTTTTAGAAATGGATTTTGGACATGGTCCGAAGTTCCGAAGCCCCATATATAAGGGTCTAAATGGGGTCTTGAGACCAATTTTTTTTTTTGTTGGATTTAATTGGAAATTTTTAGAAATGGATTTTGGACATGGTCAGGGCTCCATCGAGGTACTTCTTCGTACTGTGTGGGGGTATTTCAACTTCGGTATAGCCGAAGATAGTCCACTCTCTAGTTTTTTGTTAAGTCTAATATCGTAAATTAGAGAAAAACTAGAGAGTGGACTATCTTCGGCTATACCGAAGTTGAAATACCCCCACACAGTAGGAAGAAGTACCTCGATCATAAAAAAATGTGGTCTCAAGACCCTATTTTGAGCCAATTATAGGTGGTTTTGGAGCCCTGACCATGTCCAAAATCCATTTCTAAAAATTTCCAATTAAATCCAACAAAAAAACTAGAGAGTGGACTATCTTCGGCTATACCGAAGGTGAAATACCCCCACACAGTAGAAAGAAGTACCTCGAACATAAAGAAATGTGGTCTCAAGACCCTATTTTGAGCCAATTATAGGTGGTTTTGGAGCCCAAACCATGTCCAAAATCCATTTCTAAAAATTTCCAATCAAATCCGAAAAAAAAAAATTGGTCTCAGGACCTTATTTAGACCCTTATATATGTGACTTCGGAACCTCGGACCATAATAAAAATACGTTTCTAAACATTTCCAATGGAATACAACAATAAAAAAGACTTGAAAAATTTTTACCTTTTTTTTCGGTGTATGGGAGCCACGCCCAGTTTTTGTCCGATTTGGCTGATTCTCGAACTTGATCTCAGTATTCACGAGAAAAACGTGTAAAAAAAGTTTCAAGTCGATATCTCCAAAACTGCGACCGCTATCGTGCGGACGGACAGACGGACAGACGGACAGACGGACAGACGGACGGACAGACAGACGGACATCGCTAAATCGACTCAGGAGGTGATACTGATCAAGAATATATATACTTTTCCATACCGGACACGCCTCCTTATGGGCGTTACAAACGTTGTGACAAAGTTAGTATACCCTGCCACAGTGAGTGTGGGGGTATAAAAATTGGTCTGAAGACCCCATTTAGACCCTTATATATGTGGCTTCGGAACCTCGGACCATGTCCAAAATCCATTTCTAAAAATTTCAAATTAAATCCACCAAAAAAAAAAAATTGGTCTCAAGACCCCATTTAGACCTTATATATGTGGCTTCGGAACCTCGGACCATGTCAAAAATACGTTTCTAAACATTTCCAATCGAATACAACAATAAAAAAGACTTGAAAAATTTTTACCTTTTTTTTCGGTGTATGGGAGCCACGCCCAGTTTTTGTCCGATTTGGCTTATTCTCGAACTTGATCTCAGTATTCACGAGAAAAACATGTAAAAAAAGTTTCAAGTCGATATCTCCAAAACTGCGACCGCTATCGTGCGGACGGACAGACGGACGGACAGACAGACGAACATCGCTAAATCGACTCAGGAGGTGATACTGATCAAGAATATATATACTTTTCCATACCGGACACGCCTCCTTATGGGCGTTACAAACGTTGTGACAAAGTTAGTATACCCTGCCACAGTGAGTGTGGGGGTATAATTATGTTCATATTCGTCGCTTGAATTCTGATGCTTCATAACATTTTATTTTAATTCTATTGTTTCTTCTTAATATATAAAAACGTTGGTGCGAATGTATGAGTGAACATCGCGGCTAAACCACTGAACGTATCAGAACCATACAAACACCATACGTTTATTTGTGAGCTCGGGAAGGTTTATGCACTACTTTGGACTTGATTGGTCAAAGGAGCGTGGTACCACTCATACAATTTAAGTATTACTTCAAAATACATCTGGGATACTTTCCAGCACACATGGTATTATGATTCTTAATTTAAAAGTGCAATTCAATAAGAAAATTGGACAATGGTCAAGCTTTGACAAAAAAAAACTAAACTAAACAAACAAATATTGATTAAAAAAATAATTTGTACGTTTAAAAATCAAAACGAAAAACACATTTTTCCAAAAAAAAATTTAAATGCCTGGCAACAAAATAGTTTTATTACAATAAATGGTTGTTTTTAACTTTTTTAAGCATAAATAAGTATCGTTGTCATGATTTTAGATTGGATAAGTCCACTCATAACAATATTCAAATGTAGCAATTTTCGAGCCATCGACTATATATGTACATATTTTAGAACTCCTCTTCTTTTTGCTTTCATTTGTATAATATTTTCAATATAATATGTTGTTGGTCAGTTGGCCCTACTCTATTGGTTGGATGTTTAAAGCGGTCCTCCACTGCCGTTTATGCTTGGCGAAGTCGCCGCAATTAGTGAAATGAAAGATGTTTTCAGTTTTAAAGCCAAAAAGTATCTCTGATTTATTTCTGAATCGCCATGGCTTTTATACCCAGGCGACCCTTTCAATTTCTTTTCAATTTTCTTTCAATTACATTCAATTCCTAAAAAATATGCTTACATCTACAATTCTATAATACAAAATCATTTCTACATTCTGATCAATATTTTATTACCGCTGCCAGAAGGGCATTGGCCGATCGCATTTATTGCCAAAGCCAGGATTCAAATTTCATTCTGCCTCGCGCTGACAGAAATGCAAGCGAAGGGAAAAGTGACAAAAGCAAACAAACGTTAGTTTACGTACTATTATGCTGCGCTCCTATTCAGGCCAGCAGCGTATGCTATTAATGCAGTTTCAAGTGTTCGCTGCTAGCGGTACTTTTTCGTTTGTATACTCTTGTGGGCTGGTGCGCTACACTGTAGTATATGCATATACACCACACCCTTACCCTTTAGATGAAAATTATTTGGAAAAACGAAAAATGAAATTTTAGTTGTGTAGAAATAATTTTCAAAAAAACATAAGAAAAGTTATCAAATAAAATATTAGTATTATTGAATTGATTAATATGAAAAGAAATTTAAAAATATATAATGTAAATGTTTATACTAATTTAATTAAAATTAACAAAATTGATTTTAAAAATAAATGAATTCCTTAAAAATATTACAAATTCAGTTAAAATGACCATCTAGGAATAATTAAAAGTATTGTAAAAATAATGATATATAATATTTGGTTTAAAAATTATATATAATGTTAAAAATTGAATATCGTGAAATATAGTCTTTAAAATTAAAAAAAATTAATAATTAATACATGGATATATAAGTCTATGTTTCTACGATATATTTTTTCAAGTTATTTTTATGAATTTTCTTAATATGTCCCTTAATCTGTACAAGGCAATTTACCCCATCTACTTCTACTACTTTATAAGGTCCATGGTAAGGACTCTGGTTTTTCCTTCTACCACCTAACTTTACTATAACTAAATCTCCTACATCTACGACTAATGGATTTATTTTTGTCTCGCTGTCATTTCTTCTTTTCAATTTAACTCTATTAATAATTTCTTTTGCCTTTTCTATAGATGCCTTCAGCCTGAAACTAACTTCATTCGCGTAATTTTCCATGTTATACACAGGCTCACTTTTCATAATGTCATCACTCGGCAAATACGGTAATTTACCAAAAACTAATTCAAACGGCGTGTACTCCGTATCAACATTTGGAGTAGTGTTATACGCAAAAGTGTAAAATGAAACCCACTTGTCCCATTCTTATATATTCGTTAAGTACCCTGTGGTTTCTTTCTACACCACCGATAGTTTTATGATGATATGGTGCCGAAAATACTTGTTGCATTTTTAAATGTTTACAAATGTTGCCCATGAGCTCATTTACAAATTCGGTTCCTTTGTCGGACTTTAGCACTTTAAAACAACCGTACTTGAGAATAAATTGATTTACGAGAGTGTGTGCTACAGTGTCTGTTATCTTTTCTCAAATGTTCCTTATTAACATGTTTATCTTACCATCGTCATCCTATAAAACTACTAACTATTTTTATTTTTATATAAAAAAAAAAAAAAATTGTAAATAAACCCGAATTGATTCAATTTACATTTTAAAAGTTACAATTTCAAAATAAATTTTACACGCTAATTTAAGTAATGGGCTAATTTAATTGTTAAAAAACATTTCAAGTGGTATTGAAAATGGACAACATCGGACAAAAACCACGCCTACCTTCCGCCCAAAATTCGTTATTTTCGTTTATCTTGAGCAATACAGAACCGATTTGGACGCCGTTTTTTGTATTTGGTTAGAAATGATGTCTGAAAAATTCTACACCACAACAATAAAGAATTGGAAGAGAGCGGACAGCAGCAGGAATTGCAGCCACACGTGCATCAGAAACTGACGCTTACAAAACCAATCGACTTGCACAAATGAGGACTTCAAATCAGGCGCTACGTAATTACAAATACTTATAAAAGTGTTTGTCGCGATTGAATGAATGATTGGTGATAGACTGTTTCATCACCGCCCAGCCCAAACCGCTGAAGCTAGAGTTCAACAATTTTTTATGTTATGCTTTGGTGTTCTAGGGGTTCACGGAAAGGTTAACCGGAGGTGTACTTTCACTACTTTAAGTATAAGTCCGAGCAACGCTGGGGTATTCAACTAGTATGATATAGAATTAAAATAATCTTGGATTCCTATGGGAAATCTCCTGGTATCGTTTTGAAGAGAATTACACCGCCTACTTTTCAAACTAAAAAATTAAATAACGGATCTATGTTTTAAGTCGATATCTCCAAAACTACGACCGCTATCGTGCGGACAGACAGACGGACATGGCTAAATCGACTCAGAAGGTGATGCTGATCAAGAATATACATATATACTTTTCCATACCGGACACGCCTCCTTATGGGCGTCACAAACGTTGTGTGGGGGTAAAAATATCTTTGTCGGTACTACTCTTCGAGAATCTCCACTTCATTGAGCACGCTTCGCAATTTAGCGTATTTATTTTAATTGCAACCGAGTAAACTTTTAATTGCGTCAGTGAAAAAATTAACCGGGTATCGAATTATGGTTTTTTCGGTTAATTGCAACAAAAGTTGTGCATTTTTGTCGACTCAATTAAGAGGAAATAACTGTATAAGCTGCATCGCGGTAGAGCATTTGATTTTATATTGCACTAGCTTATACCCACAGCTTCGCTAGCAATAATTTTGTATTTTCACGTCAATGTATGACGTATGTATTATTTAAGCAACTGAAACCAGTCATCCCTCTACCCATTCCCTACCTAGACCTAAAAACAAAATTTCAACCAAATTCTTTAAACAGCGCCTGAGCTACACCCTTGAAAAAAATACGGGCGTCAGATATTGGTGTACCATGCATTTTCGCAGTCAACTCTCCTCACATTTACCACCCAAAATTTCAGCGAAATCCTTTGAATAGGACCCGAGTTACAGCGCTTTAAACATTTTAGGGCGTGGCAGTGGCCGGACCGTAAATGTTCATAGTTAACCCTCTGCACATTCACCAACCACCACCAAATTCAACGATATCCCTTAAATAGGACCCGAGTTAAAGATCTTTAAAAATTTGAGGACGTGGCAGTTGGCGGGCCGCAAATTTTCAGAGGCAGCCCATTTATCACCCAACGCGTAAAAGATTTCAGCGAAATCGGTTTAACACTGCATGAATTATAGCATTTTAGAAAAAAGTTTATGTAATGGCATATGCTCTATATCGAGGCCAATGAAATTACCTACATTTTGACATGTATTTCATTAAAATCGGTGAAGTATTGCTTGAATTATAAGGGAACAACCCCACATACATACATACATGTAGAATTAAACTCCTTTGCTTCGTTTTATAATATTTTATTTAATTAATGGTACATGTATTTGTGTGTACAGCGATCTGAAAATGATCTTAACTTGTCCGTGTCCGAGTACGAAGTGAAGTCCGTTAATAGTCTTTTCGTTCTTCTGTACGCGTTCGTTCAATTGCCGTTAACTTTTAGTAAATTCGTCCAGTCCGTGTTGCCTTTTTCTCAGGTCGGTTTTGCTCCTTTCCTACAATCGGCTGTCCTGACGTTACATTCGTCCCGAATGATGAACCCCATCTTTTCATGTATTCTGCTACCGTTGTTGTCCGACCTGGTCCCTCAGATTCTCCTACGTTTTCTACCTCGTAACGTCCATGTTTCATTTGGTGTAAAACTCTATAAGGACCCAGATATTTTCCTTTTAATTTCATACCGGTACCATATTGTGTTCGCTTAATTGCGACCAACTCGTTTTTTCGGTACACTTCCGCTGATTTACGCTTCTCATTGCAGTTTTAAGATTTTCATTTTGTATCTTCTGGATACCTTCTATAGCCGTATTCCTAACTTCGTCGCGTTCTGTTTTAACCTCTTCTGTTGCTTCATTTTGGATAAGGTCATTCAAGTCTGGTAAAGATTTTAATCTCATGTCACAACCGGTGAGTATTTGAAATGGTGACGCGTTCGTACTTCGAGTAGGTGCATTATTAATGAATTGTTGAACCTGATCTATAAACCTATACCACTGTTCGGGTTTTTCATGAGCGAGTTTAGATAACATAGGCACAACGATACGGTGAATTCTCTCAACTTGCCCATTCCCACGAGGAACGCCTGTCGCTATTAGTAGATGCTGAATTCCCTGTTCCTCGCAATATTCTTTGAATGCGTGCGACGTAAATGCAGCGCCCCTATCTGAAATTATTCTCTTAGGATTACCAAATGTCGCGGCCTTCTTTTGCAAACGATCGACTACTGCTGCGGCACTTGTATCTTTTGTGGGATATAACCATACGAATTTAGAGAACGCATCTACTACCACCAGAATGTGATTGTATTGTTTACTTGTGGAAGTTGTGGCTTAGTCAATGTACTGTAAAATACTTTGTTTATAAATATCTGTTATTTTGTTATTTGGTTATTGTATTGTATTTCAAATATGAAAAAATGGAATTTATATAATAAAATCTATCAACTTGAAAAGACGTTATATACAAGAATTCTACAACTGGTGACCCCTACTTTGAATAACAATGGTAAAACAATTACAAAACCTTTCAAATGATGACCTAAGCCGTCTTCTTCACAAATATCAAGTTGTATCAACTGGGTCTAAAGCAGATCGCTTAATTCGACTAGAAGATACTCTCCACCGTTTATATCCAAACGCGAATATCAATAGTATAGATTTGACGGAATTATTGGAGGACTCCGAAATAACTACCAATGAAACCATTGCTAATAAAGATCTTTCAAAGGAAATTCGAGCTCTTCAACGGTCAATTAAATACATTGAATCTCGATTTCAAGCTATGGAAAGAATCCAAATACAACGTCCACAGTGACGCAAGAAATTATGTTGGAAACAGAATCCTGTCAATTGAAATCTTCAAAATTATTAAGTATTGCTAATTTTTGGCGTGAAGAGCCAGAACTATGGTTTGCCGTAGCTGAGCAAAAGTTTTCCAATTGCCACATTACTTTGGATTTAAAACTGATCTCTTCGAATGGAACTTTATAATTGCTGATGTGAATAAAGCCATTATTGGTGCGGATTTCCTGGAACCCTTTGGTCTTATTGTGGATATCAAACAAAAGTGTTTACATGACAGTCAAAACATCAAAAAGTCGGTTGGTTCAATAACGCTTAACACGGATAACTTATTTATCAAAGTGGTGAATGTCCAAACACCATATTTTGATATTTTATCACAATATCCTGAAATAACTTCAACCACTCTATTTAACTCACGTCATGAGATGTCAGTGG
This sequence comes from Heteromyza rotundicornis, assembly GCA_951394025.1. Lineage (NCBI taxonomy): Eukaryota > Metazoa > Arthropoda > Insecta > Diptera > Heleomyzidae > Heteromyza > Heteromyza rotundicornis. The sequence continues at coordinate 39,178,018 of OX596010.1, forward strand.
AACATGAAATTATCACAAAAGGACCCCCCGTTCACTGCAAAGTTCGAAAATTGGATCATATCAAGATAGAAGCTGCTAAAAATGAAGGGCAAGTCCACTTCATATGGTACGAAAATCCAATGGTCAATGGCTACCTAGATTCTTAAATGCTATTACGGTATCAGATCGCTATTCCTTACCAAATATTAAAGACTTTAGTTCTATTTGAAAAAACCATTTTCTCGAAACTTGATCTCGTAAAAGCATATCATCAAATTCGTATGAAACCGAGCGATATTCAGAAGACGGCCATAATAACACCATTTGGTCTATTTGAATACAACAGAATGCCGTTTGGACTGAGAAATTCTGCTCAATCAATGCAACGTTTTGTGGATGAGATAACTCACGGATTGGATTTTGTTTATACTTACATCGATGATTTCCTAATTTACTCAAGAAACGAAGATGAACACAGGAAACACTTGCAAATAATTTTTGAACGCCTAAAGAAGCATGGCGTAACAATAAATCCCGACAAATGTAAATTTGGTAAATCTGAACTGGAGTTTCTAGGATTTGTGGTGAACAGTGAAGGAATAAGACCATCTCCTAAAAAAGTTGATATCATTTTCAACTACAAAAAACCAAACAATATCGATTCTCAATACCTAAAATAGCAGATCTTCAGGAGCCATTAAATATTTTTCAACGTGGTTCTCCGTCAAAGTACAAGAAGCTAAAATGGAATGAATACCAAGTAAAAGCCTTCGAAGACATTAAAAACGCTATTGTTAATTGCGCTCTTATCGCTCATCCGGCGAAAGATTGTAAAATTGGAATGTTTGTTGACGCTTCAAATAATTCAATTGGCGGCGTAATACAACAACATACTAATAACTCGTGGCAACCTTTAAGTTTTTTCTCTAAGACTTTATCGCCAGCACAACAGAAATATAGTGCATATGATAGAGAACTTCTGGCTGTTTACGAATCGATAAAACATTTTCGTTACATGATAGAAGGTCGCGAGTTTACTATATATACTGATCACAAGCCAATAACTTTTGCATTTAAGAAAAAAATTGATAGTTGTTCGCCGAGGCAGTTCAGATACCTGGATTTTATTGCACAATTTAGTACTGACATAGAGCACATAAAAGGGAAAGATAATGTCGTGGCAGATTTTTTTTATCAAGAATAGAAACTATCGAAATCTCAAGTGAATTTCTGTTGGATATCGTCAAGTTTCAAGATAATGATATGGAAATACAATCTTTTATTGGAAATAGAAAATCTTCATTAATTTTGGAAAAAGTGAAATTTGGGATGCCCGAAGTCGAAATATGGTGCAATATATCAACAGGAAAACCAAGACCTTTTGTTCCAAAATCTTTGCGTAGACAAATTTTTCAAAATTTTCATGATTTGGCACATCCAGGAACAAGAGCAACACTTAAATTAATCAAAGATAAATTCGTTTGGCCAGAATTTAACAATGATATTACAAATTGGTCTCGTAGTTGTATACATTGTCAAAAATCCAAAGTAACTCGACATTGTAACAAATCACTCGGAGTATATCCTTTGCCTGAGCAGCGATTTGATCATGTCAATATTGATTTAGTTGGACCTCTACCACCGTCTGATGGTTATCAATACTGTTTGACGTGTGTGGATCGTTTCTCTCGGTGGCCGGAGGTAATATTCCTAAGAAATATAAAAGCAGAAACTGTTGCGAAAGCCTTTTATACAAACTGGATTTGTCGCTTTGGAGTGCCTTCAAGAATTACAACTGATAAAGGAAAACAATTCGAATCGTCATTGTTCAATGAATTCTCAAAGTATATAGGTTCAGAACATATTCGAACAACAGCTTATCACCCACAATCAAATGGGATAGTCGAACGTTTTCACAGAACTTTAAAAGCAGCGATAAAATGCAAAACGTCGCATAATTGGACAGAAGAAATTCCCACGATTTTATTCGGCCTCCGTTCATGCATCAAGGAAGATATTGGCGAATCTCCGTGTAACATCATTTATGGTTCTTCACTTCGTTTACCAGGAGAATTTTTTATAAACACTGAAAATAAATCTCAAAGCGAATTTGTTCAACAACTACAAGAAAAAATCAAAAGAATAAAACCTGCTAATGGAACTTCACATGCAAAATCAAAATTATTCATGTTCAAGGATATTTTCAAATCTTCGCATGTATTTGTTCGAGAAGATGGACTTAAAAAACCTTTAACTGCACCATACAAAGGACCATTTAAGGTTATTTCCAGACACACTGATTTTTTCAAAATTCTTATAAATGGAGAAGAGAAGTTTGTTTCAATAAACAGAATCAAACCAGCATTATTATTGAATTTTAATGATATCTTGTAACAAATTTCATTTTTTTTTTATATTTAGGAAGGGAAGTACTGTGGCTTAGTCACTGTACTGTAAAATACTTTGTTTATAAATATTTGTTATTTGGTTATTGTATTGTATTTCAAATATGAAAAAATGGAATTTATATAATAAAATCTATCAACTTGAAAAGACGTTATATACAAGAATTCTACAAAGTCATTGGACCAACGTAGTCAACATGGTATGTGTTAAGTGGAACATCTTCTTTATCAATTGGTGAGAGAAACCCTTCTTTTTTACCTGCTTTGGCATTTGTGATTATGCATTCTACGCAACTTCCTACTAGCCTTGCAACTTTTGGATTAAGTTTAGGTATAAAAAAAGATTTCTCAATTGAGTCTTGAGTTTTCCGAGTGGAAAAATGTCCCTGCCTGTGTGCGATTTTTATAATTTATTCTTCCATTGCTGAAGGAACAACAACGAGCTCTTTAGTAGGATCTTTGAATATAATGTCGTGCATTAGGTAAAAATCTTCGTACTCTTCCGTTTCCAATACTTTTCGTATGGCTCTTGTCCAATTATCTTCTATTTGCGCTTGCCTCAACCGATGTTTCAAAGAATCTTCAATGAGCAAACACCACGCCCTACTAAGTGCATCTACATGTCTCATTTGATCTATAGTTCGATGCTCGATTTGGTGATTAAACTCCTGTAAAAACATTGCCCACCTGGAGACTCTTGGAGGCGCATCATCTTTTCGCATAGTCATTGCAAAAGCGTTGCAATCGGTAACAATCTTGAATCTACACCCTATTTTTTTTAGTGCTTTTACTATGGCCAGAACTTTGAGTTCATAGGAACTGTATTTCTGTTCGGATAACTTTGTTTTGCCGCTCATGAATTGTACTGGGTGGAATCGCTGATCTTCAGAACATCTTTGCAATAATGCTGCTCCGTAACCATATTTGGAAGCATCAGTATGAATTTCGGTTTCTGCTAAAGGGTTGCACAATTTCAACACGAGAGCTATTGTAAGAGCGCTTCTCAATTGTTGGAAACTTGCAACCTGTTCGTCACCTATACGGAAAACCGAGTTCTTCCGAAGTAGGTCAGATAGCAGCCTTACTATCGACGCATAATTTTGTATGAATCGTCTGAAATATGATGTTAAACATAGAACGCATTCTATTCCCTTCTTTTCTTTCGGTAATGGATAATTCTCGATCGCTCGAGTTTTCTCTTCCGATGGACTGATCGTACCCCTTTCAATTACGTAACCCAAAAAGCTGACTTTTCTCTTTAAAAATTGACACTTTGTCCATTTAAGGCGTACTCCGTGCTTCGATACCACATCTAATACTTTTTTCAACTTTTCCATTCCTTCATTTTCGCCTTTGGAAGGAATAATTATATCGTCCATGTATACAGCTACAGTTCCGTCTTTTATAAGGTCTCTCAAAATGGCGCTTATGAATCTGCAAAACACCGCGGGTGAGTTGGAAATACCGAATGGTACGAACAAAAATTCGAATGGACCACTGTGCGTCACAAAGGCTATATACTTTCTGGACTGAGTATCTACGGGAACGTGAAAGAATCCATCCGTAAGATTTAAGGTGGTGAAAACGTTTGCTCCCTGTAATCTATCTAACACATCGTCTATCAAGGTCATTGGAAAATTATCTTTCATGATTTTTAAATTTAACTTCCGATAGTCACAACAGAGACGTTTAGTGCCGTCTTTTTTGTTTACGAGAACGATGGGAGACGCATAATTCGCTGCGCTTGGCTGAATAATGCCCTCTTTTAACCAATCCAGCAATCTCTTTTCACGACAATCTTCTTGGACGCTGACAAACCGGACTTTCATCACTCAGGACAATCTTCATTTCGACTGGGAAAACTAGCTGGCGTATACCCATTCATTAATGAATTTATTGCTACTGAATAATCCTTTTCGAAGTGAGAAAAATCTACATCACTATGAATCTCTTCTTCAACGTTCAAACACAGGTTTTTAAGTTCATGCAATACCTCTAAACCCCTTTCGTTATCTGTTCCTTAAGTTCACTTATTGACCGGTCCTGGTACAAGACAGCTTTATTCATCTTTGCATCTGGAATACCTTCGATAAAGTATTCCATTAAGCTCTCGTCATCAAGGTCAATAGCCTTGCCGATCTCTTTCGACGGTTGCGTAACAACCGATGCGTCGCTGAACACGAAATCTTTGTACCAAACTCGTTAATTAGTGCTTCTTTCAAAGTCGTCCAATCTGTTATTCCCTTTTGACTTCTTATGTATAACTTTGCTGCACCCTTCAACAACTGTTTACTGTAAATAAATTTCTGTACCCTATTCCATCCTACGGCTGTATCATTTTCTTCAAATTCTTCTACCCATTGGCGAACGTCAAGAGTATCGGCGCCACTAAATACCGTGAGACTTTCTTCAATATCTTGAAATGTAAACATCGATTTCGGTTCAGGTTGGGTGTGGACAACCTTGGTAGCTGCATCTTGATAAACTGATTGATTTGATGCAACTTCATCATCGGAAACGTAATATTGGAGGAGTCTGTCTTGTAATTTCTTCAGACCTGTCGTTGTCAAATTTAATTCCTTTAATTTGTCTCGCAATGCGTCACAGTTCATAGTCATTTTTGTGTTTACATCCATTTTGATTTTTAATATTACAATGAATGATATAAATAGGTAAATAAAGTTATGTATTCTTATTTTCAATTTTCTTCAATTTCATTGTAATTTGCAAAAATATTCATTAATTTTCTTTATTTAATTAATATTTATATACTTCTAATTCATTTTCCTTTCAAATAAATATTTTTCTTTTCAATCCTTTTCTGCTTAAATTTTCCTTTCTCTAGTATTCAATAGTTTTTACATCACATTTTTAAAATTTCAATGCCTTATTTTGACTTAATTTCTTATTTCTTGAACTTTTGTTTAACATTTTAATCTTAAATTCTTTCTTTAGTATTTTTATTTCAACTTTAAATAAACGATACGATTAACAACACTATTTTCAAAATATATTGTATCACATATTAAATCGGTTTGAATGTCGCTTTTTATACCCTACACCTCATGAGGTAATGTTTATTCACTTTGGTCTGAAGTTTGTAACACCAAGAAGGAGGAGTGATATGTATGGAAAACTATATATTCTTGACCAGCGTCACCTCCTGAGTTGATTTAGAACTATACGTCTGTCCATCTGTCCGTCTACTTGTACGTCCATGTAAACACGATTGCAGGAGCTAGAAGAAATCAAGAGGGCCCAACCTTTGGATATATCCTCTTTTTGGCCCTCGAAGGAGTTGGTATTGAAAATGGGCGTTATAGGTCGACTCCCACGCATACCTTCCATATAAGTGAAAATCGTGTTTTCTAAAATATGTAACTTGCTACATAGGGTTTTTTGCGGTCGCTGAAATCCAATTTGGTGTTGAATTTCCAAATTCAAGATGGCGGAACCAATATTGCCCAGTAGGTTAGGGGTAAGTTGGCTTTGACCGACTGAAACTGCGTCTGTTCTCCTTCACTTCTTAAAATGTATTTTGCTTCTTTATTTCTGCACTTCTTAAATTTGTTTTTCTGCACTCCTTAACTCTTTCCTTAGCAACTTGTCGGCTGCTTCCAGAAAGTTCTTTAGTTCTCTCACTTCTCCACTTTTCTTGTGACGCCCTCTTTACGTTATTATTTGCTTTTCAAATAAAATTGCGTCATCCTTTTGAAATTTGACTTCGATTCTCAAAATGCAGTTTTTCTCGAATGTGTTTTAATTAAACGGACAATATTTTTACTTTTCACCGATCTTCATTAACTATTCTGTACTATTTTACATGTTCGACTTTTGTACTTCTTTAAAATTAAATTTCCACTTCTCAACTTTTCCAACTTTCAGGTTTTTTTTCTTCTTGCTTAATGGCATATTTCGCTTAATGGCATACTTCGCTTGTTGGCGTAAATCACGGTTGAGCCCCACTTTGTAGAATTCGCTTCGTTTTATAATATTTTATTTAATTGAATTGGAAATTAATGGTACATGTATTTAGTGTGTACAGCGATCTGAAAATGATCTTAACTTGTCCGTGTCCGAATACGAAGTGAAGTCCGTTAATAGTATTTTCGTTCTTCTGTACGCGTTTGTTAAATTGTCGTTAAACCTGCTCGCGCTGGCTCCATGCTTGTTTTGCTTATTTTTCCGATTTTTTATGTGCTTGCTTGTATTCGAATTTTTATTTAAAAAATCTTACCCAGTCGCGCATTTGGGTATTGATTCTTTTGTAATCTATGTCACTTGCATTACCAAGTAAGCCATCATTACCTTTTTGAAGAAAATAAAAAAAGTAATGTGATTCCTTGTGCATTACATTTTCAAAAGTAATAAGCATGGAAGTGGAGGAGGAATAAGGAAATACAACTTTATCTATTGTTTAAGTTGCAGGCAATGCATTATATTTTTTTTAAAGTAATGCAGACAGTTAATGCGTAGCTGCTACAAAAACAACTTCAAATAACTGTTAAAAACCCGTTTTGTGATTACAGTTAGTCAAAAGCGACAAAAAGAAATGCGTGTTTTTGTATTTATTTTAGTAATTTTGTGAAAGTTGATGAAAGCGTGTTGGCGTGTTACGGTAATCCAGAGGGAAGCGGTGGTTATTGGTAATTGATGCAGCATCGATGTAGCATTGATTCCATGCGCGACTGGGTATTTTCATACTCTTAGGTTATTTCAGCACAAAATATTAAAAAAATTCCCTTGAAAAAATCAAAATTACAAAGAAAATATCGTACTGAAAAAAAATTTAAAAATGTTCCTCAAAATTTCGTATGCAATTCAATCTTAGTGAAAACATATCGATAGCTTAAAGCAAAAGTATCCTATCTCCATTTTTTCAAAACTCTAGAAAATGAAAACAAGTTTTCAAATTGGTATGTTTTGCATGGAAATTGATTTTTATTTCCTCATTTTTTAATTACTTTCATTACGATTCCCACAAACCACTATAGCCAAGGGCGAAACGAGGGAGGGAGTAGCGAAGGGGGGCCTAAATTGCAATGTAAAAAATTGAAACAAGATTTTAAGTTGTATTGTCATAGTAACAAACATGAAAATATTGTTCTGTTATTCATATTTATATTTATCCTTTTAATAAGCGCTTAAGTTTTGAAACACGCTCAACCAACTACGCATTCAAACTTCTCTTGACTACTTTAAACCCGAAGATTACCGTGGCAGTGTTTTTGATTGCCAAGTATTCTGCGATTTTGGAGCTGTTGGGTAATGCTTTGTAGTCTTCGACCCTTAACATTATAAAATGCGCCGAAGATATTCAAAACATAATTGCTATTGTCGAAGAACAGCGAGAAGATGTTGATAATTGAATTCGGCAACTAGTTGGTGAAGCAGTTCAATTTGATGAATATTTTGACATTGAAATCAAGGCCCCGAGCTTGTCAACGAAAAACTTTGCATGCAAATCCCCAAAGGGGTTGCAGGCAACCACTGCTCTTGAATATTTAAAAAATGTACTAATAATTCCATATTTGGATTCATTTAAAAGCTTCCTAGATAATTCTTTCTTAACTTTTTTTTATTATTTATCCAAACATTTTTTTTAACACTCAAGAAGAAATTATATATGATTCCCGTCGATTGGTTTTGAAATAAATTAAATAAAAGTTGAAGGGGTGGATGGATGAAGGTGGTATGTAACACATAATGACTTTTTGGAAAAAATTTAAGTGGCAAGGGTCATCTCTTGCCCAAAATCTCTCCCAAATAAAGGTATTTATGATAGTTTCGAAGATTCAGAACCGACAAAGAAGACATGTCACCAGTTTTGCATTGAAAAAAACTGATTTACTCGAAATAATTTGTATGTTACTACCGCCTTTATCCATCCTCCATTTCAGTTATATGTAAAGCAGGGCATATTTTAGTGGGTTTTAGCACCCAATATGGGTAGTTGTAAATTTGAATTGGCAGTTGAAAAACCAAATAACGGTAGTGGAATTTTAAATTGAAGATGTTAGGTTAACCTCTTTCCCAAATTGTTCCCAAATTTAAGTATTAACCATGTAGTCGGAGATTCGCAAGTTCTGAAGGCGTTATGTAAATTTTTTTAAATATTTTGACCCTTTAATGACCTTTTTTGGATTCTTTTTTGAGATTTAAATATGTATGGAATCCATACTATGGATACTGCAAATAAAGTTTTTATTTAATTTTGAGTTCGAATTTTGCCAACATACGACCCACTCTAATCCACACATTCAATTATATGAAAACGTGGTAATTTCTTATTTTATCCTAGGCTTGCCACACATAGGGTTTTTGCCCGGAGACTCCGGGAATCTGAACGTTTCTCCGGTCTCCGGTTTTCTGAAAAATTTCTCCGGTTTTTTCATAGCTTCAGTAATTTTTTGTTAATTTTAAAATGTTTGTCAAAATTTATTTTGATTAAACATAACAAAATAAAATACGCATTATTTCATTCCAGTCACCCTATGTTATTTAGTTATTATTTGAATAATTTCAATTATTTCGACCGAACCAAGTGCTCTGGGCTTTTGGAAAATACCCAATAAACCTATCGATTAGATATCGCCTTGTGGTCGAGTTGAAATCAAATAGTTTTATTAAATCTCCAACGTTAGTTCTCAACTTCAGCTCAAGTGGCGGTCTATAGCATTCTCATCTTAAAAGGACATGGAATCACCCATTGATAATAATCGTCTTCGTTCTAACAGAAATCCTTAAGTCCATTTTTCTAATTAAAAATAAACTAGTGTTAATATGTAATAATTTAGTGTCTAACATACAGATAATGCCACTTAAAATACAATTAAGCATGTGAAAAGAACGATTATAAATAAAGCTATAAGCAGGAGAAAAGAAAATTATATTACATTTTCAATGAGCCCATGAGTATATTTCTTATTAAAAAAAATATTCACAAAAACCTAAAAACAAAAATTTGTATCAATAAAAAAATTTACCAATTTTTAAATGGAAATTGGTCAAAAGTGCACATACCATTTTTCGTGATATTTTTCGGTCCTCGACCATCTCGATTGTATCATCACACCTAGAGAAAAAAAACAGTAAAATCAACGAAAAATAACTTTTTTTTAATAAAAAAAAAATGTTTTCTTGTTTTTTTTTTGTCTTAATCCTAAATTTTCTTAATATCATTTATAAAAGTTTTTAAACTAAGTTACAATTGTCCTTTTGTAGTCGCTCTAGACAAGGCTTGAACCTGCGACCTTCTGGTTGATAGTCCGACATCTTATTCATCGCGCCGATGATGCCATTCATGCGCACATGGCAATAAATGAATAACTTAAATGTGCTACGCAAGATCTTTTCTCTACTATCAGAGTAACCAGAGTTGCCATATGAAGGGACTTTCATTGTTTTTCGGGGAATATGCTATCAAAAGAAGAAACGGGCAAGGAATTCATGAAAATGTGAGAAAACTTTAATAAATACGTACATAAGTCAAAATCAGGGAAAGTTTAGTTGTAGTTGAACATAAAGGATACAAACTTGCCATAAACATGGCAACACTGTGTGAACTAAATGAATGATTTTATGTTCTCCTATCTGTTAAACGCACTGTTACACACTCTGCGGTTCATAACATCATTTTGATGGTTGTCAAATCTGTTGACATTTGGACTAGTTAGTTGAAAGGCCATGTTAGTTCCCAAGGACATTTTTTTATTTATTCAATAGAAAAATAGATTGACAGTTTTTTTTAACAGATCGAGAAGTTGAAAAAAGGTTTAATTCAACAGTAAAACTGTTAAATCAAACAAAATTACTTTAAAACAACATTTATTCTGTTAAAAACAGAATAACAGTGCCCGACTGTCATTTCCACTGCTGTCTTTTTTCTCGGTGCATGTATAATATTAATGTTAATTTTTATTTATTTGAAATACAGCTTATTTCGTGCACCCTACACAAAAAAAAAGTCGGTAAATCTAACCCAAAAAGAGGGTTAAAAACGCTCCAACCCTTCAATGTTGTACGTTTCACCGATGAGATATGGTAAATTTATTCCACAATTTTTTCCATGGGTTAGTTGTGAATTGTTCAGTAAATTTTTGAAAAATTCACATCTAATCAAAAATTGTGGTAAAAAAACTTACAATAACAACAACTTTTTCGATTATTTGAACTATTTTATGTCGAGTTTTGAAGATTTATTTTAACAATTTTTTTTCGGTTAAACCAACCTATTAACAACGGTTAATAAATTCAGGTTTTTCATACATTTTGAAAAATTGTACGTTTTTTTCTGTGCCAATGGGTATATATTTATGGTTTTCTCAAATTTAATAATATGCTGTAGGAGAATTGACCACCTATTTCATCCAAAACCGCCCATTCGAAAGGTATTGATTAGACCTTTCCATTATTAAATTTGCGACAAACCATAAATATATACACATTTAGGGTACACGAAAAAAGATGTAAGCCACTGTAAAAATGTGAAGCATAAATTTATTATATTATTTTTGTTTGTTTTTTTTAATTGAAAATTGTCTCTAAATATAAAAAGCGGTGGGGTGCAATAAAGCCGAGTGAAATAAGGCCGTACGGTGCACCTTATCGCGCGATTTTTTGTACCAAATTTTCATTAAAAACTATTTTTTTTGTCTGAAGTGGATGAAATTCCTATACTCTGTCCAATTTGTCGGCAAATTGTTTAAAATTGCACCCATATTTTTGCTTAAACTTGTTCATGTTGTTGTTGTTATGTCGATACCCTAAAGCACAACCATACTATGTCCGTTTTCATGAAAGTCGAGTTTTTGGCATTTTTGGATTCCTGAGAAGAAGCTGCATCGAATAGGCTATTGTGGTTTGTGAAAATCTGTTCTATGTCCACAGTAGGATTTATTTCGTGTGCCCAAGGCGCAATGTCCAAATTTTGAGTTGTTGTCTTTGCTTATTTCATAAAAATATAAAAAAAGGTTATTGTATTAGATTTTTGACACATGAAAATTCCTTCATTTTTATTTTCCAACTGTGAAATTTGATTCTTTGATATGAAAATATACCAGCTCCATCTAGTGTTTCAAGCAATAAATTATTTTTGGTTTGTGTTTTTTTGATAAATAAACAAATTCAATTTCAATGGACATAGTATAGTTGTGTCTCTTAGCACTCAAAATAATGAAAATTTGTATGAAAACAAATTTGAATGTCACAGAAGAATATCATTTAATTCAAAACCATGCCGAGTTTTAACTCAAACTTTTTTTCAGCACTCTAAAGATGGATTAAGCTACATAAGAATTTTATTGGACCCAGAAAAACAAACTGCAATAATAACGAAAAATTAATTTCAAAATTTGTTTTGCGTTTTCTACAGTTTGGGAAAAATGGACATAGGATGGTTGTGCTTTAAGGTATCGATGTGTTCTTTAAATTTTTTATCCTGAAAGTTAATTAAATTATAATTGGAGTTTTTTGAAATTACGGCTTTATTTCACATTTCGCAATCAAACCCGCCTTTAAACAATTTTTTTTTTAAAGTGAAATAAAGCCGAGTCGGCTTTATATCTTTTTCCATTTGGAAATGAGGCCGTACGAAAAATACGGCTGTATTTCTCTTTCAAAAGTAAAATAAGGCCGTACGGCCTTAAAAAAAATGATTTTTTAATGTTTTTTTCTAATCTCCGGTTTTGGGCTTCTCCAAGTGTGGCAAGCCTATTTGATCCCATTTTTTTTATTTGGGTAGTTGTAAAAAAATCCTTAAAATATGCCCTGATGTAAAGCTTAACAAGTTAATAAATGAAAGTGCTGGAAAAAAATATTATTATATTAGGTTCAAGTTTGGTAAGTTTTTTAAAAATGTCGTTTTTTGCTAAAATTTACCAATTTTTAAAATTCATGAAATATATTAACTTCCATTGTGAAACGTACCGAAAATTTGGCTTTTTATCAGGGTATACATGTTCAAGAGTAGCCTTAAATAGCTCTGACCTCAATCCAAAAGTCTCTGAGGTCAATAATGAAACGACAAATGCGAAACGTGACAAAACTAGACATTTTTATGTTTTTAAATAATACTTTTTAATAAAAGCGTTTTTTGGAGTACCACGTTATCAAATGCATGTTTAACCCATTCACGACGAGTGTTACCATATGGTAACGCTGATAGCATTCCACGGTATATTCAATTAAAAAAATATTTGAACAAATATCACTAATCTGTTTTTTGATTTAAATAAAGCATGCTTAGATCTTTCTTTTGATATATAATTCTAAGCAATCGCTCGTCAGTAGCGATCGTGGCGGATAATTGAAAAGTAGTGTTTTTGAAAAGTGGGCAAAAACAGCGAAAAGTCACGACCTTTCCAGTAAGAATATTTTTCATTGCCATAGAAAGTTATATATTTTAAATATTTTTTTTTTGGCATTTGGGTAGTATATCAAAGTATTAGAAAACGTATAAAATAAAATTATTTATAACTTCTGTGTTACCTTTTTATCATTTTGAATTTTGCTGTTACCATATGGGCACGCTCGTCACAACCCTAGCAAATTTAAATTTTCTTACTGAAAATGTTTGTATGAGCTTTTTTTATGTAAAATTAAATATATTTTATTTGTATATTGATTTGAAAGTGTGTTTGTGTACTTAATATAATTAAAAAAAAATTTTTTTTTAATATTCAGATTTAAAATAATTTTTTGTACGTGTTTATATACATATTAGCGTACATATTCGAGTATTTTTTGTAAAATGAAGTAAATTTTTTCTATATATTGGTTTGAAATATATTTTTTTTTAACTTTTTTCATATAAAGTTAAAAATATTTTATCTATAAATTCTACTTGGTGTACTTATGAAAAATTAGCAGCACCTCTTAAGTTGATTTAGCCATATCCGTATGTCTGTACGTTATTTTGATTGGTATGGGCTATTGAAGGAGCTAAATGAAAGCTAGGCGGTCCAAACATTGAATTTATCCTTTGGAAATCCTAGAAGGAGTTGGTATTGCAAATGGGCGAAATCGATCAGCTGCCACGCCTACCTTCCATACAAGTGAGAGTCGAGTTTTGTAACAAATGTTACCCAATTTCACGGGAATTGTGGTAGGAAAATTCTCCGTAAGATATATTGTCCGCTTTGCGTCGATGGTGAGTGCCGCAAAAGCTATATGAGCAATACCCCGATCATGACATGACATCGTGACGCATACAAAATCCACGTCTAAGATGGCTAGGTCATGCCGAGCTGATGAATGTAAAAAAGTACTACTAAATGGAGCACATGTGAGTACCGTCGGTGGAATGAGCGGAAGATGGCCACCAGGTCTCAGATGGAAGGGTGTATGGTATATATAGGCTTACTTCGACCAGCTGAAACTTACTCAATTGGTTTTTAACAAATTTACATTACGATGAAGACATTTAGGCGAGCATAATTTTATCCGGCTGGACAAGATTATTAGGAGGAAGATGAAGGAGGTACTTCCTATGGTCTTCATCGTACACCTCTTTTACAGCCATGTAAATTGTGTATGTCAAATGATGACGAGGACCTTTCCAATTTCAGTTCATATGGAGATATTTCTTATGTTATTGAAAACCTAAGCAGTATTTTGGTGTAGGCGGAGATACATATTATATACAGTGGCGGACAGATAATTAGGCCAGCCTTTTGTAGTAATTTTGAACGACTACCAAAATTGTAAGAATATCAACTTGAATACTATTGAAAAGGTTTATTGGACCCCATTCACTACCAGGACACTTATCAAGAAAATCCTAGTTGAAAACTGACCTACTTTTCTAACTTTTTGCCTAGGAGCTATAAAATTTTTTTTTTTGATGCAAAAATGTGAGTTTTTTAAAAACAAACTACTTTGCTGAAGAAACTTTTGTGATCAAAAATGCTCCTGAATTTATAGAATTTTTTTTAACAAAATATTTTTTTTAAAAAACTTTTAGATTTAAAAAAATTGGTCAATAAAAATTTTTTTTACAAAATAAATCTTAAAACATTACTAAACTTTCAAGAATTTAAAATTAAAGTAGTTATAAACAATAATATCTTAAATTAGGTAATTTTGCTAGGGTTGTGACGAGCGTTACCATATGGTAACGGCCAGGGCTGGGCAAACGTTAAGCGGTCCAAAAAAAAAAAAGTTAGAAATTCGTTTCTTAGGCCATTTCTAGGTATTCCTGAAAAAATCTTGAAAAAATTCCGAAAATTTCGCTCTCGTCATTAATGGGTTAATATTAAAAATCCAATCAAAACTGTATTTTTGAAGAATTTTTATGTACATGAGAAAAAGGCAAATTTCATAAATGCGATTTTAACGGTTTTAAGAATTGATCCAGAAAAACTGGGAGACACGGGAACTCTTTTTTAACCCCCTCTAACAGAATCTATCGGTCCCGATCATGTGCGTTACCAAAAGTGGATTTTTGTCGGACGGTGTAATCCAAAAAAAATTAATAGCACTAAACTAAACCGTTCATATATTCAAAAGAAAGAATCATAAAAGTATGAGTAATACATAGCTTGTTTTGAAGATAAATGTTGGCACTAAACGATGACGCAAAGTGATTTGCTTAGAAAAGATCAGCTTATTTTTAATGAATTACGAAGTTTTGCCAATTTGGCCATATTTTGACTCTTTTGACCTGAATTTCTCAAAAATCTGAAGTGATAGAAAATGTTCGTGAGCGCCATCTTGTTCTGCGTTAAAAATCCTTTAAGAAAAGTTGAAGTTTGATTATGGGAAAAAATTTTGTTGGCTTGTGTTATTAGATTTATGTAAACAACATTTGTATTATTATCGTCCGTTCGCCAAAAATTAAGTAAGGGGTTTTTGGCGACTTCAAAATCTGCAATGATATTAGGAACAAAGTAGCCAAAAACCCTTAATTTTAAATCGAAATTGCGGAAATTAATTAAAAGGAAATTTATTTTCTGCATTTTAGTCGGTTAAAGGGTTATATTTTAAAAAACTTGTTTTTTAACTCTTTTTTTTTTACTCTTTGACCCTGATTCAGAGTTGCCAGCTTTCGAAGAGCTCAGACCCTGAGATTCGAAAACCAAATAAACACCCAGATAAAAAAATCTGGTTATATTAACCAAAATTCAACCAATTTTGTGGGTAACATTTTTTAAAATTATCGGTCGTCGTATTCGTATTCGTATTCTTAACTTTATTTCGTAAAGGCTGGAATCCAATGAATACTTCGCTACGTCAATCCGCCGAAACAACAAAAAATTACACAGAAGTTTTCAGTGCTGCCAAATCACTGTGAAACGTACAGCGTACAAAAAGATGGAGGAATTTTATATTTTGAAGGATTGACGTAGCGAAGTATTCATTGTGTTCCAACTTTAATTTACCCATTCTAACGTAAATTTCCAAAATTATCATATCGAAATTATGCCTTTTGAAATATTCACTACTCCAAAGTCAATTTTGTCACTTAGATATACCAAAAATACTACAATAACAAAAGGTTATTGGGATGGCAACTTGTAACAGGAGCACATGAAAGAAATTAACGGAATGCTATTATTGTTGTTCTTTCAAATGCTAAACTGAAACATACGTGAGAGGGGCTAGTGAAAGCGACTGAGATTTGTTAATGTAATGTCAAACATTTAGAATTTGACATTCATTGCAAAGAAAAGTCTGCAATTCTCTAGTAATCGTCCGCATATGTGAAAGTATATATAGTATGTTTGAAAATAACATAATTGGCAGTCAACTAAATGAGTCGCTGATGATAAATCTGGCAAATTTTGAAATAGCTATACGACTCAAGCCATGCTTGGACTGTTTCCTTTTTTCATGTTGCTACTTTCCTGTTTGCTTGTTCAAGTGATCTTTTCATTGCATACAATAAAATTATATACTAAAAACAGCCTGACACTCAAAATGCACTTCATTATAGTTCAACACGAATCTCTGATTATTGCATCGTGAATATATCCCATACATTTTTCAAATTATAGTTGTCCTGTGTGCAATATAATTTAATTTGAATATGACTCAATGGTGTCGAAAAAAATGAACATATTTTTGAAGGTGTACATGGTGGTACGGTATTTGAAATGGCCCCAAACCAAAAAAAAACGTATGGACCAAGTGTTCGGTTAGGCTAAAGTGTTGGAGACTTGCCTCACATAGACCGTCTTTCGTGGTTATCCAGTCATTCCTTTGTGGTCATCCTGGCAGGTCAATAGCTTAATACACATTATCCACCATAGTAACAAATTGAGGGTTTATCGCCCCCGGTTTTTGACAAAAACATAATTTTATCACATTTTAGAAGAGATCATTAATACCTTGATAGTTCAAAACTTGCATTTATTGTACAGCAACAAACCAGAATGCAGCAATATAAAATGAAGTGGATAAATAAAGTGGGTTTCCCACTTTAAATGACTTACTGTTTTGACGCCTGGACGTGCCACACGCAAAAATATTTGACGCCGGGTCAATCTGCTCCCTTTTTTCTTTACATCACAAAAGTGGAATCACTCATATTTTATGTGCATAAATGATAAAAGAGTGCAAACCATGCACATTTCAGTTCATGCAGAATATTTTTATAAAACAAACAGTAACCGCCATTTTACCTACAATTGTAGAATTTTATTAAAATATTCATATTTAATTGTGTTATTTACTTACATTTCGTATTTCTTCAACAAATTTAATGATAATATAAAGTAACTACACTCAGGGAAAAAAAACATAGTAAAATCAAGTACGATCGTATTTACTCCTTAATTTTTTCAACTTAATGGAAACAACTTTGAAATAAAGAGAAAAATACTTAAAATAACTATTGTCAACGTTGAAACAAAGTTGCAAAGTTGAAATGAAGTGAAAAGTACTTAAAATAACTGTTGTCAACGTTGAAACAAAGTTGAACGATTTTAAATCAAGGTCTGGCAAACTTAATATAAATTGGAAAATTTTTGAAATAATCGGAAAAAACTTTGAAATATGTTTGTTTATTATTGAATTTAAGTTTTAAATTGAAAACAAGTTTGTTCGTAGTTGTTTCTAAAATTTCCAACTTTACCAGACTTTCATTAACGTTTCTACTTGTTTTAAGGTGGTTATTTTTGATTTTAGGTTGTTTTTCTCTGGGTGTATGAACAAATTCCTGACAAGTGTTGCTTGCAACGAACAAAAACTGAAAATATTAGCATTTCGTATACTTTTTGAATACTTCTGCAACCTTGTTTTTGCTACTAAAGATTTGACATTAAATCACTCACAATATCCTTTTTCACATTTTTGCTTATTTTTCACATTTTTATTAAATTTTATTTAAAAAATTCAAATTTTTTTAAACATTTTCAATTATAAGAAAATATATACCTTTACACAAAACGAATATCATTTCTCCAAAAGAATATTATTCAAGGTATTTAAATATTTTTTGTTACGTGGTGCTTTTTTTCGCCCACCTAATTTTACAAAAACCCAATAAATCAGCTGTAAAAGTTGTATTTGAAGTGTTACATGCCCAAAATTTTAATAAAATATGCTTTGAATAGGTCTGCTTCGTATATGTCGAGATGAATGTTTTAAGATGTTAGCAAACATTTTATTTTATTTTTTAAACGTAAATTATGTAAAAGTTTTCAGTATTAATAATAAAACTATGAAGTATAGTTTTTGGCAGCAAACATTTTAAGTTGATGCAAAACTTTTTATATTTAACTGTTTTGTATGTCTTAAAAGAGCACACATCCTAAAAGTATGCACAAAATATTTTTTTAAAGAAAAACCAATTTGAGAAATTTTGTCGGAGAAGGTGAGACATAATTATTAATTAAAAATCAGGGGTCACCTATAGGCACCTAGATTTGTAAGAAATTTTTTTATTATAATTTTAGAAACATTCAAGGAAATTTGAAAATAATTAACAAAGAACCATACTTACTTAGTGAGGCCTTTTAAAATGTATTTTTTGGACACTGCGCCTCACCGTGTGCCTTTTCTATTCATCATTGGGCTGTTGGCTGGAAAATGACAACGGTTGGGTACGTTTTGACAACGATTCGTTTTGATTTTTTTCTCGGTGTAACTTTCGTTCATTTGAAAGCAGAGTTCAATAGCAAAAAGGAATTTCAAACGGAACTTCAAAATTTCTATTTTGGCAGTCGATCTAGCGAAATTCTTAGGGGTGCCCAGCTTAGGGGTGCCAGACGTACTGTTTTGAACAGTACATGTACAAGAAAAGAGGACGGACAGACAGACGGACAGACGAATAGGGCTTAATGAACTCAGGAGGTGACGCTGATCAAGAATATATATACTTTTCCATACCGGACACGTCTACTTCTTGGTGTTACAAACATCAGACGGACAGACGGACAGACGGACATATGGACAGACGGATAGGGCTAAATCGAATATACCCATACCTCATGAGGAAATAAGTGAAAGAATGGGTTAAAATTATGTTTCGATGTCTTCAGCTTCCTCCTCATATTCAGAACCGCAGTTTTTGCAAATGAAATAGCTTCTTGGCATGTTGGCACATTTGAAGTGAACAGCACGATGTTTGCACAGAATCCCAGATTCCTCATCCTCATTTCACAATAATGTTCCAAACGTGAAAAATAAAAATCAAACTAAAAATTCCACTCATACAGTGGGTGGGCACTAAGGCATTCAATCCCGGGATCCCGAATCCCGAAATCCCGGGATCCCGGACGTTTTCTCAATCCCGGAAACCCGGGATTTTCAGTCCGGAATCCCGGGATTCAAAAAAGGCTTTTTTTATGCAGTGCTTAAGATATTTTTGACGGTTTTCTACAAAAATACAGCCGTGCATTTACATCCAATCTAATTGGTAAATTAAAAAAACCCACTTTTGCAGATTTAGTGCTACACACACACAAAAATTGACAACATTTTTGTCAATAACGGTTAACAAACAATTTTTATCGATCTGAATAAAATTTTGTGAATTTAAAAAAATTTTTTTTTTTTGCAAAAAAGATATATGTTTTAAACAACAATTCGTGTATCCGTTCTAGCTATAATACTAAAACTACTGAATGTAACTTTTTCGTGTGTAGCATGAAATGGAGCTGGCTGAATTTTATGATAATGTTCAGATTCAGGTCGCAAAAAAAAATTGTTCGATCAATGTAATTTAAAAAGAATTACTTTTTGTTCGACTTATTTATTTGTGGTGTTTAATGCTATATTTAATAAATATTATTTCTTTGTCGAATTAAAATGAAATTAAACTTAAAATATTGTTGCAACAATTTTTTCTTTAATTTTATATTAATTATTGTATTTAATTGGAAAATCCCGAAAATCCCGAACAAATCCCGGGATCCCGGGATTGTAATTTCAAATCCCGAAATCCCGGGATTTTCAAAAACACTTCGGGATTGAATGCCTTAGTGGGCACCCTCCCCTATATATAAATGTAGGATTAGGACAAGACAGACTAGACAGAAATACCCGTAGCGGACGGAAATACTAAAGACATGTAACAACACTGACCTACGACAAATAGGGCAACACTTAATCCTGACGAACAGAAAACACGACAGTTGAGCCAAGAACGTACGAACCATAAGTCGCAACCGAAAAGCGCAGTATATTATAAATATATTTAAGTTCAGTTAAATTGTTAGAAATAAGAGCCAAAAACCACAATGATAAATAAAGACAATTGATTAAACCTACAATTTGGGGACTCGACCGGGAATAAAGGAAATTCATTAAATTTTCCTCCGGAATTGAATGTGCGAATGAGCGGAAAGTGTTAAACATTCAAAAAGATTTTAATGCACAAATAATTAACATTGTGGAAAAGTTTGGAAAAGTTGAACGAGTCTAACGGAAAACAGCAACAACAACACGCTGTAGAACAAAGTGACGCCAAAGTATAACGGCAAAAAATATTTACAAATGTAGCAGTTGACAACCGAGCAGATTTCAAACGACAAAGTGGCGGAAGAACACACCACAGCTGAAGAGGTGAATTCCGAACAACAGGATGAAAGCGCAGCTACAGCGAACTGAGGGGAAATGCGTTGATAGATGAATACGCAACAGAGGTGAATAGCAAAGCAGGAGAAGCGTATGCGCATGACGAAGTGGCGTACGTGACTCGGGCATCTTTGGGTGGATGGCGAAATAGAGCGACAACGAAGGAGAAGTTGCAGCTAGTATTTGTATTTATTTGGTGAGAGTATTCCATTTATTTACGGTTGATGAAGAGATTATTTTGATCTATAAATTAATGTAATTTGAAGAGTAGAGTTAAACTGAAAATGTTTCAATGAGAGATGAACTTTTTTATAAGTAAATAGAGAGTAGAATTTTGTAGAGGAAAACAAAGTTGAGGTATGAACGTTGTGTCGTTCGAAATAATACAGAGAAGTAAATTGATTTGGGTATCATTTTAAAAAGTAGAGTATAGAGAAAAGAGTAATTGGAAAATTTCAAAAGAGAGAGAATAAATTGGATTGAGATTATCCAATTGGATTTTTGTAAAAGAAAGAAATCAAAACAAAAGAGATAAAATTATTTGAGTTATTTGATTAAAGCAATTCTGATTTAAACAAGAAATAAATATTGGTACTTTTGTAGGAAAAATAAAAATTGGACATTAATCTAATTATATATTATTTCATATTGTTGTATTAAATTTTGAAGAAGCGAATTTATTATTTTATATACATTCATATTTTTGTAAATGGTTTGAGACAACTACAAGATGGACTTGACATCGATATTAGCTATGACGGTGGACAGTTTGAAGGGACAGTTGGAGACATTGGGGTTATCGTCGACAGGACTGAAGACAGTTTTACAGAATAGACTTATTCAACATTTCGGTTTGTCCAGAGACGACGATAATGAATCCACATACGAAGAATTAAGTTCGAATAATGGCGCAGAGGGCCGAGTAAAACGATCATCATTTACTTTACGGGATATCGAGGATTCACTTGCAAATTTTACGGGTACCGGTTATCCAGATATTATGAGGTGGATTGAAAGCTTCGAGGACAATGCTCTTACAGTACACTGGAACGAACTTCAAAAGTTTATATATGCGAAGCAGTTACTTAAGGGTGCAGCCAAAATTTATATAAGGAGTAAACCAGCTATTTCTGATTGGACATCGTTAAAAGCTGCATTGATAGCAGAATTTTCGGATGAATTGTCATCCATTGAGGTACATAGAATTTTGAGAAATCGGCGCAAGAGGCCACAAGAGGATTTTCGAGAATATTTATACAGTTTGATGGGGATAGGTCAGCCAATAAATTTAGATGAAGCAAGTTTAATAGAATATTTCATAGATGGTATTCCGGATTCGAAACAAAACAAATCTATGTTATATCAGGCACGAACAGTTAAAGAGCTCAAAGTACAAATCAAGGTGTACGAGAAAATTAGGGGCACAACTCAACAGTCATCAAACTCGAGAAGCCAGCTACAAACAACACAACCAAGTGTAGCGCAAAATACAGAGAAACAAGAGTCAGACAAAAAATGTTTTAAGTGTGGAGGTAAAGGACATTTTGCAAAGGAGTGCAAAGCAAAGACTTACACCTGTTTTAAATGCAATAAGCCAGGTCATCGTTCATTCGAGTGTAAGCAAGGTTTGAATACAGCCAACATCAAGTCTTACGAGACAAATATCAATATGCTAACTAGAAAACCGAAAACGGAGAAATATCCGAGATTACTTGTTCAACAAAACAACAGAATCTTCAAAGATATCGAAATATCAGGTTTTAAGTTTTCAGCATTGATCGATACAGGCAGCGACGTATGTGTAATTCGATACGATACTCTGATGATGCTAGGGGACATCAAGTTGATACCAGTAAAGACCAGTTTTCTAGGAGTGGGTCAAAAAGAAATAACAACGATGGGAAGCTTCGATATTAACATTGACATAGACGGAGTAGCGTTGAATATCACTTTCCATGTAATGAGAGAAAGAGATCTTATCTATTCTGCAGTCATTGGTAATGATATTTTACAATTCGTCGATTTGAGAATAAATTCGGAAGGTGCTACGTTTGTGGAAAAAAAGCAGAATGTCGAAAGAGCACGAGACAAAGAAGAGATTGGGGGGAACAACAGTGAACACCCTGTAAGTCAATCACAAATTTCAGAGTTGACCGGAGAGTTCCAGAGAATTTGTGTTTCGAGTATTGTGGACAACGTGAGCTACCAACCAGAATGCGACATTTCACATGTAGACATGAAAAACAGAGCAATAATCGAGGAATTGATAGAAGATTACAAACCAATAAAATCAAGACCATCGCCGATTGAGATGAATATCGTAGTAAAAGATAAACATCCAATTTATAGTCATCCGAGACGTTTGCCGTACACTGAGCAGTGCATCGTACAGGAGCAAGTGAAGGAG
The DNA here is from genome assembly GCA_951394025.1 of Heteromyza rotundicornis. NCBI lineage: Eukaryota > Metazoa > Arthropoda > Insecta > Diptera > Heleomyzidae > Heteromyza > Heteromyza rotundicornis. The sequence goes on from OX596010.1 coordinate 39,200,827, forward strand.
TGGTTGGACGAAGGCATTATTCGGCAGAGTTTTTCAGCATACGCAGCACCGGTAGTGCTCGTAGGTAAGAAAGATGGTACTAAACGCCTTTGATTATCGCAGACTTAACGAGAAAATAGAACGCGATCAATTTCCGATGACTCATATGGAGGACGTATTACAACGACTTCGAGGTGCAAAACTTTTTATCACTTTGGATTTGCGTAACGGATTCTTTCATGTCCCATTAGAAGCAGATTCGCGTAAGTACACAGCGTTTGTAACGCATAACGGACAGTACGAGTTCAACTACGTTCCGTTCGGAATTTGCACATCACCTGCAGCATTTTGCAGATACATTATGGCAATATTCAAAGGTATGATTGAAGATGAATCAATTGTGATATACATGGACGATATTATTATACCGGCGAAAGATGAAGAAGAAGGGATTGTAAAATTGAGAAAAGTTTTGGACATAGGAAGAGAGTATGGACTTCAAATAAAATGGGAGAAATGCCAAATTTTACAAAAAAAAGTAACATATTTGGGTTATATTATCGAAAATTCGACAATAAAACCATCTGCTGAAAAGACGAGAGCGGTTAACATCTTTCCATTGCCGACAGACAAGAAATCACTACAGCGTTTTCTGGGGCTGACATCCTATTTAGTCAACTCGCCTACTCTAAAATTGTATTATCGCACAGCATTAACCGAGATTCACACTGATGCTAGTAAGTTTGGGTATGGTGCAGTTCTACTGCAGAAAGATCCTGATGACCAACAAATGCATCCAGTCCAGTATATGAGTAGAAAGACGACATCAACAGAAGAAAAATATTCATCGTACGAGCTTGAAGTACTAGCTATCGTAGAGGCTTTAAAAAAGTGGAGGATTTACGTTTTGGGTATAAAGATCAAAATCGTTACCGACTGTCAAGCATTCGCATCGACGATGAAAAAGGAGAATGTTCCATTACGAGTCGAAAAATGGGCGATGCGTCTTCAAGATTACAACTATGAGATTGAACACCGAGCAGGCACCAAGATGCAACATGTTGATGCTCTGAGCCGAGTACATTGTTTAATGATGGAGGATACTCTTCAACATCGCATCAAAGAGGCACAAATGATAGACGAGTGGATAAGAGCAGTCAAGAAGGTATTGGAGAACGAGAGTTACGACGATTACTTTGTGAAGTACGATATACTATATAAAGATCCCATTAAGGAGCTAATCGTAGTACCATCTGAAATGGAAAAAGAAATCATCAAGATCGCACACAACCAAGGGCACTTTTCATCAAAGAAGACCCAAGATTTAATTGAGAAGACATTTTACATCCCGAATCTTAACACAAAAATTCCCAGTATCGTCAAAAGTTGTATGGAGTGTATTGTAATTGAGGCTAAGTCAGGAAGGAAAGAAGGATTTTTGAATCCGATTTACAAAGCCGATAAGCCGATTAGCACATATCACATAGACCATGTCGGACCAATGGAGAACACCTATAAGTGGTATAATCATATACTTGTAGTAGTTGATGCTTTCTCGAAATTCGTTTGGCTTTATCCTACGAGGAGCACAGGAACCGAAGAAGTAATGGACCGATTACGAAAGCAAGCAGCAGTATTTGGAAATCCAGAGAGGATAATTTCAGACAGAGGTACAGCGTTTACATCTAATGCATTCGAGAAATACTGCGAGGACGAGAAAATTCAACATTTACTGATCGCAACAGGAGTACCAAGAGGCAACGGACAGGTGGAGCGGATACACAAAATAGTAGTTCCAATGCTGGCGAAGTTATGTGTGGGTGGTCCTCAACACTGGTATAAAAACATTGAACGGGTGCAGAGAACAATCAATAATACACCACCACGTAGTACTAAATTTACACCATTCAAGATTCTCACTGGCGTGGAAATGCGAGTTAAAGAAGACGTGGAAATTCGAAAATTGTTAAACGAAGCTGCCATAGAAGAACTGCAAGAGGAACGAGATCTAGTACGTGATAAAGCAAGAGACAACATAGCCAAAATCCAAGAAGAGAACCGTAAATCGTACAACAGCAAAAGGGTAGATACTCACCAGGTGAACTCGTCGCCATTAAGCGCACACAATTCGGTGTAGGTCTGAAGCTAAAACCAAAATACCTCGGACCTTATAAGGTAATAAAGAAACTAAACCACGAGCGATACTCTGTTGAGAAAGTGAGCGATTCAGAAGGTCCACGAAATACGAATACTGTGGCCGAAAACATGAAAAAATGGAACCCAGCATTCGGGTCGAATGACGCGTCAGGAGGGCCGAATGTAGGATTAGGACAAGACAGACTAGACAGAAATACCCGTAGCGGACGGAAATACTAAAGACATGTAACAACACTGACCTACGACAAATAGGGCAACACTTAATCCTGACGAACAGAAAACACGACAGTTGAGCCAAGAACGTACGAACCATAAGTCGCAACCGAAAAGCGCAGTATATTATAAATATATTTAAGTTCAGTTAAATTGTTAGAAATAAGAGCCAAAAACCACAATGATAAATAAAGACAATTGATTAAACCTACATAAAGTTCTTCCAAAGCAAGTTAATATAAGGGCTATAAAAAAGATAAATCTGTAAATATACCATGTTTAATATGGTAACACTGCATGAAAACTAGTAAGAGAATTATCTGCGGTCTGACAGAAGCTACGCGAGTACGATACATTCTTAGACCATTTGTTGGTAATTTCATCGACATTTTTTCGGTATTTTATCGATAGTTTTTCGTCATTTTATGAATATTTTATTGATAATTTTTCGATAATTTATTGAAAATTTTTGGAGAATTTATCGATACTTTTTCGATATTTTTTTTTCAGTATTTATCAAAATAAACGAAAATTAATACAAATTTGGCGTCCTTTTTGTATGGGAGTTAGACGTGGTTCTTATCCGATATTGCCCATCTCTCCAAAATACTCAAAAAAGCAACTGTTTTTTCGCTCTCTCTGCATTTGCTAGCCGGAATGGAAATTTTGTTGGTTTTTCTCTTCCTTTTGTTTACATAAGTGCGAATCAACCAATTAATAGCTCCAAATCTTTTTTGTAAATATCAAAATCTCAGGACCTCATTTTGACCCATTTATACGATTTAGCTATTTCTCGTACTTGATCTCAGTTTGAAAAAAATCGAGTACCAATAATATAAAAAAGGCTATCGTGACAGGCAGACGCATATGGCTACATCGGTTTTTGATGCTGATCATGAACTTATCCATACCGGACAGGCGTCCTTATGGGCGTTTCAAACGTAGTGACAAAGTTAATATACCCTGTTTGGGGTAGAAAAAATACAAAATTTAAGTAGAAATTTGTTTGAAAATGCGATTAGATAAGATAATTTCGTAAATGTAGTTAGATTCAGTTTGTGAGATGATATCGAACGGACGCGTTTTAATCGGTCCCGCAGAAATAATAAATAACATTGTGAAACAATAACAAAACCCTCCAAAAATTACGCGAAATAGACGCTAAAACAATTGCAAGAAAAAGAGTGCAAGTGGCGAGTGCAAGTAGCCACTGCATATAAAGTAAACAAATAATATAATATTTGTGTGAAAAATATGTCAGTAAATCATTTCCCCCAAAAAACCGGAATTCTCTCTCAGAGAATTCATCATCCCGCTTAAAACAAGAGCTTGAAACAGTATCAGCAAGTGGTAGTGAAAATACGGCGAATGCACAAAAGAAAGCTTTTGCCATGCAACCAACAGGTGCGAGCAGTGCGAATGCATCGCAACCTGTCATTGTTACCCTCCCCGCCATGAATAGTACAGAAACAACTATAGCGAAGAGTCGATCTGCAGAGGTACTCTTTGCTAACTCTCCCGCATCGCCATCGAGCTCTCTCTCATGGAGCAAGCAGTGTCAAACTCCAACACCCTACACCCAGCAGGCAGCTGATATGACGGCGTTTTTAGCAGGGTTGGCAACCGAATCAAATAAAGGTTTCGGTTTCGGTTTTACTCCCACTTGCCAATCGGTTTTGGTTATCGGTTTCGCTCCTTGATTTTGAAAAGGTTTCGGTTGGTTGGAGCGATTGAAAAGGTTTCGGTTTAGGTTTTAAAAGGTTTCTAGATGGCCCAATGTTAGGAAATTTTATATCAATTCAATATAAATCAAGGGTGCTGAATCTAACTACAGTTACCGAATTTCCTTATCTAATCGCATTTTCAAACAAATTTCTGCTTACATTTTTAGTTTTTATACCCTACACAACGTTTGAAACGTCCATAAGGACGCATGTCCGGTATGGATAAGTATATATATTCATGATCAGTATCGAAAACAGATTTAGCCATATCCCCGTCTTTCTGTCACCATACAGGCTGGAATGTTTTTTTTTTGGAGACATCGATGTGAAACTTTGGGTTTACGTTTTTATCTCCGAATTGAGATCAAGTTCGAGAATCAGCTAAATCGGACGAAAAAGGCTGCCATATAAAACTAGGAAAAAATAGCGAAAATTTGCCAAGTCTTTTCAAAAACCATAAAAGTGCCTGCGCATACAGAGGCGTTATTCGTGCCGAAGGCGGTTTCGAAATTAATTTTGTCACAAATAATTGTATTTTTGAAAATATAGCGTTTTCTATACAGCCTGTTTCCATAGCAATACAATAAATAACAATCGCAAAAAGCCAGTTTCAAAACCAATTCGAATCAGTTTGAAAATAAACCTTTTGACTGTTTCCATATTAGTCTAATAAATAACAAACAAAATAGTCATTTTCAGAACCATTTCAGTCAGACTTTTTGATTGTTTCCATAGCAATATAATAAATAACAAACAAAATCTACTGCGGTGAAATCGCTGCCTGTGTGAGGCACTTTGCGTTTTCGAAGCTAGATTTTTTAAATATGGAAATGGTTCTGAAATTATATAGCGAATATAGCCTCTGTGTGCGCCGGCCTTATAAAAAGATTTATTGAATATTTAAAAAAAATATTTCCTTTATTTCAAAAATATATGAAATAAATAAATGAAATACGATGAATTTTCTCTTAGGAAAAAAAGTCAATTTTGTGTACGAAAACCTTTTGAAAACCGATTAAAAACCCGTAACCTTTTCAATTGGTTTTGGTTGAACCCATTCAATCGGTTACGACGAATCGGTTTCGGTTTAGGTTTCGTTCCCTAAAATGAATCGGTTTCATTCGGTTTCGGTTTCGGTTACGGTTTCGGTTGCCAACCCTGGTTTTTAGCATCCCAAACAAATTTGGCAAGTACAATTACGACTAATACTCTTAGGCCAGACCAGAGGTGTCAGCCGATGCGGCTAAGCCGGTCGGCTAGCCGCAGCCGACGATTTGAATAAACGTGAGCCGCCGCCGATGACACCGGCTAAAAAACGGCTGGCGGTTAAGCCGAAAGTCTCGATTTTTTTATTCGAATCTAAAATTTTTGTATGATTTCTAACAAAAAAAATCAAAATGAAAAGGACACAGGTCGACATGTTTTTCAAAAAAGTAGAACAAATTTATTTTTTTAAATAATTGTGACATTTTTATTTAAATAAATGAAATGCCAAGCAATTTTAGCAGTAAAAAAGTTGTATTTTGAAAATTTATAGCATATTCATTAAAAGAAAAATCGGCTTAGCCAAAAAACCGGCTTAGCCGATCGGCTAGCCGCCGCCGACTGAAATTGGATCAGCCGCCGCCCCGACGATTATCCATCGGCTGACACCTCTGGGCCAGACCCTGTTAATATATTCACTGAAAATAAAGACCCTGCAAATAAGTTCTTTGAGAACAAAAACTCTTTGTATAAGCCTCAGTCGGCAAATACGAGTAATGCAATTGGCGCAAACACTACAGAAAAAAACACTCCACGTGCGGCAGTGCAGACCTGCAAAAGCCAGACCCTACATTGCAAAAGCGCAGAACAACCCCTCAAAAAAATACGAATACGCCAAAGGTTTTAAAGACAAAGCCGAGTATCCAGCCCATACATCTTGGGCAAAATAGATACTCACTATTATATGAAGAGGATAATTCAGACCCTAAACCCAAGACGTCAAAGCCGCCACCAATTTATCTCAGGGAAAATTCCCTTGTTACTCTGATAACACAAATTGTAGGTGCCAACAGTTTTCATGTGATGGCTATTCTCAAGGGCGCCATCCATGAAACAAAAATACAAATTTATAATGAGGCAGATTTTCACAAAATTGTGGACCATTTCGATAAGTGTAAAAAGAGCTATTGAAAAGGTTTCGGTTTAGGTTTTAAAAGGTTTCTAGATGGCCCAATGTTAAGAAATTTTATATCAATTCAATATAAATCAAGGGTGCTGAATCTAACTACAGTTACCGAATTTCCTTATCTAATCGCATTTTCAAACAAATTTCTGCTTACATTTTTAGTTTTTATACCCTACACAACGTTTGAAACGTCCATAAGGACGCATGTCCGGTATGGATAAGTATATATATTCATGATCAGTATCGAAAACAGATTTAGCCATATCCCCGTCTTTCTGTCACCATACAGGCTGGAATGTTTTTTTTTTGGAGACATCGATGTGAAACTTTGGGTTTACGTTTTTATCTCCGAATTGAGATCAAGTTCGAGAATCAGCTAAATCGGACGAAAAAGGCTGCCATATAAAACTAGGAAAAAATAGCGAAAATTTGCCAAGTCTTTTCAAAAACCATAAAAGTGCCTGCGCACTCAGAGGCGTTATTCGTGCCGAAGGCGGTTTCGAAATTAATTTTGTCACAAATAATTGTATTTTTTAAAATATAGCGTTTTCTATACAGCCTGTTTCCATAGCAATACAATAAATAACAATCGCAAAAAGCCAGTTTCAAAACCAATTCGAATCAGTTTGAAAATAAACCTTTTGACTGTTTCCATATTAGTCTAATAAATAACAAACAAAATAGTCATTTTCAGAACCATTTCAGTCAGACTTTTTGATTGTTTCCATAGCAATATAATAAATAACAAACAAAATCTACTGCGGTGAAATTTTCGAAGCTAGATTTTTTAAATATGGAAATGGTTCTGAAATTATATAGCGAATATAGCCTCTGTGTGCGCCGGCCTTATAAAAAGATTTATTGAATATTTAAAAAAAATATTTCCTTTATTTCAAAAATATATGAAATAAATAAATGAAATACGATGAATTTTCTCTTAGGAAAAAAAGTCAATTTTGTGTACGAAAACCTTTTGAAAACCGATTAAAAACCCGTAACCTTTTCAATTGGTTTTGGTTGAACCCATTCAATCGGTTACGACGAATCGGTTTCGGTTTAGGTTTCGCTCCCTAAAATGAATCGGTTTCATTCGGTTTCGGTTTCGGTTACGGTTTCGGTTGCCAACCCTGGTTTTTAGCATCCCAAACAAATTTGGCAAGTACAATTACGACTAATACTCTTAGGCCAGACCAGAGGTGACAGCCGATGCGGCTAAGCCGGTCGGCTAGCCGCCGCCGACGATTTTAATAAACGTGAGCCGCCGCCGATGACACCGGCTAAAAAACGGCTGGCGGTTAAGCCGAAAGTCTCGATTTTTTTATTCGAATCTAAAATTTTTGTATGATTTCTAACAAAAAAAATCAAAATGAAAAGGACACAGGTCGACATGTTTTTCAAAAAAGTAGAACAAATTTATTTTTTTAAATAATTGTGACATTTTTATTTAAATAAATGAAATGCCAAGCAATTTTAGCAGTAAAAAAGTTGTATTTTGAAAATTTATAGCATATTCATTAAAAGAAAAATCGGCTTAGCCAAAAAACCGGCTTAGCCGATCGGCTAGCCGCCGCCGACTGAAATTGGATCAGCCGCCGCCCCGACGATTATCCATCGGCTGACACCTCTGGGCCAGACCCTGTTAATATATTCACTGAAAATAAAGACCCTGCAAATAAGTTCTTTGAGAACAAAAACTCTTTGTATAAGCCTCAGTCGGCAAATACGAGTAATGCAATTGGCGCAAACACTACAGAAAAAAACACTCCACGTGCGGCAGTGCAGACCTGCAAAAGCCAGACCCTACATTGCAAAAGCGCAGAACAACCCCTCAAAAAAATACGAATACGCCAAAGGTTTTAAAGACAAAGCCGAGTATCCAGCCCATACATCTTGGGCAAAATAGATACTCACTATTATATGAAGAGGATAATTCAGACCCTAAACCCAAGACGTCAAAGCCGCCACCAATTTATCTCAGGGAAAATTCCCTTGTTACTCTGATAACACAAATTGTAGGTGCCAACAGATTTCATGTGATGGCTATTCTCAAGGGCGCCATCCATGAAACAAAAATACAAATTTATAATGAGGCAGATTTTCACAAAATTGTGGACCATTTCGATAAGTGTAAAAAGAGCTATTGAAAAGGTTTCGGTTTAGGTTTTAAAAGGTTTCTAGATGGCCCAATGTTAAGAAATTTTATATCAATTCAATATAAATCAAGGGTGCTGAATCTAACTACAGTTACCGAATTTCCTTATCTAATCGCATTTTCAAACAAATTTCTGCTTACATTTTTAGTTTTTATACCCTACACAACGTTTGAAACGTCCATAAGGACGCATGTCCGGTATGGATAAGTATATATATTCATGATCAGTATCGAAAACAGATTTAGCCATATCCCCGTCTTTCTGTCACCATACAGGCTGGAATGTTTTTTTTTTGGAGACATCGATGTGAAACTTTGGGTTTACGTTTTTATCTCCGAATTGAGATCAAGTTCGAGCTAAATCGGACGAAAAAGGCTGCCATATAAAACTAGGAAAAAATAGCGAAAATTTGCCAAGTCTTTTCAAAAACCATAAAAGTGCCTGCGCACACAGAGGCGTTATTCGTGCCGAAGGCGGTTTCGAAATTAATTTTGTCACAAATAATTGTATTTTTTAAAATATAGCGTTTTCTATACAGCCTGTTTCCATAGCAATACAATAAATAACAATCGCAAAAAGCCAGTTTCAAAACCAATTCGAATCAGTTTGAAAATAAACCTTTTGACTGTTTCCATATTAGTCTAATAAATAACAAACAAAATAGTCATTTTCAGAACCATTTCAGTCAGACTTTTTGATTGTTTCCATAGCAATATAATAAATAACAAACAAAATCTACTGCGGTGAAATCGCTGCCTGTGTGAGGCACTTTGCGTTTTCGAAGCTAGATTTTTTAAATATGGAAATGGTTCTGAAATTATATAGCGAATATAGCCTCTGTGTGCGCCGGCCTTATAAAAAGATTTATTGAATATTTAAAAAAAATATTTCCTTTATTTCAAAAATATATGAAATAAATAAATGAAATACGATGAATTTTCTCTTAGGAAAAAAAGTCAATTTTGTGTACGAAAACCTTTTGAAAACCGATTAAAAACCCGTAACCTTTTCAATTGGTTTTGGTTGAACCCATTCAATCGGTTACGACGAATCGGTTTCGGTTTAGGTTTCGTTCCCTAAAATGAATCGGTTTCATTCGGTTTCGGTTTCGGTTACGGTTTCGGTTGCCAACCCTGGTTTTTAGCATCCCAAACAAATTTGGCAAGTACAATTACGACTAATACTCTTAGGCCAGACCAGAGGTGTCAGCCGATGCGGCTAAGCCGGTCGGCTAGCCGCAGCCGACGATTTGAATAAACGTGAGCCGCCGCCGATGACACCGGCTAAAAAACGGCTGGCGGTTAAGCCGAAAGTCTCGATTTTTTTATTCGAATCTAAAATTTTTGTATGATTTCTAACAAAAAAAATCAAAATGAAAAGGACACAGGTCGACATGTTTTTCAAAAAAGTAGAACAAATTTATTTTTTTAAATAATTGTGACATTTTTATTTAAATAAATGAAATGCCAAGCAATTTTAGCAGTAAAAAAGTTGTATTTTGAAAATTTATAGCATATTCATTAAAAGAAAAATCGGCTTAGCCAAAAAACCGGCTTAGCCGATCGGCTAGCCGCCGCCGACTGAAATTGGATCAGCCGCCGCCCCGACGATTATCCATCGGCTGACACCTCTGGGCCAGACCCTGTTAATATATTCACTGAAAATAAAGACCCTGCAAATAAGTTCTTTGAGAACAAAAACTCTTTGTATAAGCCTCAGTCGGCAAATACGAGTAATGCAATTGGCGCAAACACTACAGAAAAAAACACTCCACGTGCGGCAGTGCAGACCTGCAAAAGCCAGACCCTACATTGCAAAAGCGCAGAACAACCCCTCAAAAAAATACGAATACGCCAAAGGTTTTAAAGACAAAGCCGAGTATCCAGCCCATACATCTTGGGCAAAATAGATACTCACTATTATATGAAGAGGATAATTCAGACCCTAAACCCAAGACGTCAAAGCCGCCACCAATTTATCTCAGGGAAAATTCCCTTGTTACTCTGATAACACAAATTGTAGGTGCCAACAGATTTCATGTGATGGCTATTCTCAAGGGCGCCATCCATGAAACAAAAATACAAATTTATAATGAGGCAGATTTTCACAAAATTGTGGACCATTTCGATAAGTGTAAAAAGAGCTATTACACATACCAGCTCAAAAGTAGCAAAGGCCTATCGGTTGTTCTAAGAGGTGTAGACTCTTTTGTCGAATGTGTCGATGTAAAAGAGGCATTAATTGCATTAAAATTTCAAGTTAGATCTGTGTCTAACATTCTAAACAAAGAAAAATTACCCCAACCACTTTTCCGCATTGAACTGGAATTTGACCCGAAGACCCTGCAAAAAAGTGAAGCCCACCCTATATACAATTTGCGATATTTACTACACCGTAGAGTCAGTGTTGAAGAGCCGCATAAACGTCGAGGCCCAATACAATGCCAAAACTGCCAAGATTTTGGTCATTCTAAAAAATATTGTACACTTCCCAGTGTTTGTGTTATTTGTGGTGACCTTCACCAGACCCAAATGTGCCCAAAATCGAGAGAAGACGTAAATGTTAGACATTGTAGTAACTGCGATTTAAATCAGACTGCCAACTACAGAGGGTGTTCAGTCTACAAAACCCTTAAAAATAAGGTTATTACCGAACCGAAGCTCATAAGCGCAACAGCTACAAAGAGGTCAAACCCAACTCCAGCCCAAGACCCTTTCATACCCAAGACCCTCCAGTTATCCAACCCGCCCAACAGAACATTGGCCTTGAACAAACACTCCAGATGTTTATGCAAAACATGTCGCAGTTTATGAACGGCATGCAAACTATGATGCAGGAAATGATACACAATCAAAACCTGCTAATCCATTTTAAAAAATAAGCCATGAATGCGATAAAAATATCCTTCTGGAACGCGAACGGCTTATGCCAACATAAATTGGTACTCATTCAATTCCTCAATTCATTCTGTATAGATGTAATGCTAATTTCAGAGACTCATTTGACCCAAAAACACTTTTTTAATATACCCGGATACAAGTTGTATGACACTAAGCACCCAGGTGGTAAAGCTCGAGGTGGATCAGCGATTCTAATTAAGGGCAGAATCAAACACTATGTTTTACAGGAATTTTGCACCGAGTACTTGCAAGCCACCAGTATTTGTCTTGATGAGTACATAAAAGGATTGACAATATCTGCAATTTACTGTCCACCCAGCTCCAAAATAACTGAACAGCATCAGATAGACGCAAAATTCCAGATGTTATTGATTTTGCAGTAATCAAGACCCTTAAACGAACTCAACTAACCATTGAGTCTTCAGTGGAACTCTCGTCTGATCACACACCCACTATTATCACAGTAAAATATGCGCCAAATTCAGAAGTCAACCCAACCGACAAACTCACCAGTATTCATACGAATTGGCTTAAATTCAGAAAATATATAAGTTCACACATTACCTTACATGTGTCACTGAAAACTGAGGAGCAACTGAATGTGGCGGTGCGTAACTTTACCCTTCTGCTTACAAACGCCGCACTGGCAGCGACCCCAAAAATCAATAACACTACCCAAAAAAAGGAATTTGTGCCACAAAATATAGCTGCGCTCTTAACAGAAAAGAGATCAATAAGGCGTGATTGGCAAAAGTTCAGATCACCCTATCTGAAAAAAAAGCTGACCCTCATTACACGAAAACTGCAAAATGAACTGAGGGCGAAAAACGAGAATGATCTGCATCAATTCATGGAAAAGCTTACGCCGACGAGCTCAACAAATTACTTAGTTTGGCGTGCCAGACCCATTATTGCAGAATCGCCAGTTCGTTTACCCAACGGAGACTGGGCGAGAAGTGATGCCGAAAAAGGTACTGCTTTTGAAAGTCACCTACAAAATGTATTTACTCCTAACCCCCCAACTGCAAATTACCCGTTACCACCAAACTATAACCCACTACTCATCAGAAGAAAAGCCCTTATGGATGATATTGCCAAGTTGAACCCAAAAAAAGCTCCAGGTCATGGTTTAATAACGGCTAAAATGGCGAAAGAGCTACCATCAATTGCTGTTACTCACTTACTGCACATATACAATGCTATATTAAGAATAGGTCACTACCCAACTGACTGGAAGCTGTCGCAGATCACGATGATCCCGAGAAAAGACCCTACAAACGTGAGTTCATATCGCCCAATAAGCTTACTCTCTACCCTATCAAAACTTTTTGAGGAAGTTATGATAAAAATGATGTTACCCACAATACTCGCTAAAGGTGAAATACCCAATCACCAATTCGGCTTTAGAGAAAAGCATGGCACAATTGAACAGGTTCATCGCATTGTTGAATTGATCAAAAACACGTTCGAAAAAAAACAATACTGCTCAGCCGTATTCCTGGATATCACCCAAGCCTTTGATAAGGTATGGCATAGAGGATTGATATCCAAACTACAGAAACTATTACCCGCAAGCATGCACGTTTTGCTTGACAACTACTTGACCCACAGAAAATTTGTAGTTAAACATAAAAGTTTCGTTTCTAGTAGATTTGATATTCTTGCCGGTGTACCCCAAGTAGGGCTTTCGGGATCCCGTATCCCGGGATCCCGGTCCATTTTTAGTCCCGAAAAGCCTTGATATTTTTTCCTAAATCCCGGGATTTTCGGGACTACATTTTAAATGAATTAGTCCATAGAAAAAGGTTAATACAAGAAAAATACAACTATTCATCGCTCATAAAATATAAAAAAAATCGTGTAAGCAGAAAAATAGTTTTTAACAACATTTGGACAACCCCAAAATGAAAAAAAAATTAGTTAGAAAACACAAAACTTAAAAATTTTTAATTTATTAAAAAAAATTACATATAAAATTTTTTGTGCTTGAAATTTTTTCTTTAAGAAAAAATAAATTTATATTTATTTCAGAAGAAAATTGATGTTTTCAGTCTTAGCGAACACACGAAAAAGAATTTCTTAATAAAAATAATTAAGTAAAACTGAAAACTGATGCAAAAGTAATTTCAGAAACCTTATTCAAGCATATTTTGAATTGGATTGTGTCTTTCCTAAAGAAACGGAAACTCAAATACTGAAAATAAAAAAAATGCCTTTAATAAATTGAAATTAATGTTTATGTTTATTTATTTTTTTGCAATAAAACCTATCAAAAACATTTATATATTTTTTTAAATGCATTTTGGTTGTGAAAATATCAAATCCAGAAAAATCCTGGGATCCCGGGATTGCAATTTTCAGTCCCGAAAATACCGGGATTGCGAAAAGCCTTCGGGATTGAAAGCCCTAACCCCAAGGCAGCGTCCTCGGACCCCTGCTGTATATACTCTATACAGCTGATATACCCACTTATGATCAAACCCTCATCTCAACATTTGCCGATGACACCACAATATTGTGCTCACACTCAGACCCCAAAATGGCATCACCACACGTGCAACAGCATTTAATCACTTTGCAAAATTGGTTAGCTCAGTGGAGAATTAAAGTCAATGAGTCTAAGAGCGTTCATCTAACCTTCACCCTAAGATAAGATACTTGCCCCACACTTAAAATAAATGGTAGTGTAATACCACAGTGTCGTGAAACCAAATACCTTGCTACACTGAAAGAAAAAACATGTTTTAAAATTAAACATTTTTTTTTCAATTTGCATTTTAAAACATCGTTTTTTCTGCAGTACATTTATGTTTTAATTTTTAAAACAACTGCTTTCAATTTCAATCGTCTTGCTCTTTCGTTAGTCGTTGGAAATTGATAATACTGTTGTTCTTTTCTATTTCAAAAAATCAAAGCATAGTTTTAGGGCGTTTTTTTCAAAAATTCAAAGTGTGCTTTTAGTACAACATATGTATATATAATACATTTAGACTCTGTTAAATAATGTTAACAGTAGACCAACCTGTTGAGCGTTTAGCGCGCCATCCAAACTCCGTAGGCTTGGGTTCGAATCCCGGTCTCGAATTTGAGAAAATAAAAAGTTGACAAAATTTAAATAAATAAAATAATTGCAAACAAAAACAAGAACAAAAAAAATTTTTTTCTTAAAAAAAATTTTCTCATTTAGAAAAAAATGTTTTAAAATTGAACATTTGCGTTTTAAAATTCGTTTTTAGCACACGTGTTTTAAAATTGAACAAATCTGTACAAAGCTCTATTTTAAAAACGAAATCGTTCAATTTTAAAACATTTTCGTTTAATTTTAAAACATTTTCCTCTCAGTGTATGCATCTCGATCGCAGGCTCACTTGGAAAAGGCACATCGAAGCTAAAAATACACAAATCAAATTAAAAAAAATCGAACTAAATTGCTCCTTTCAAAACAATCAAGACCCAACATCAAGTACAAAATCCTTTTATATAAAAGCGTAATTAAACCCATATGGACATATGGGATTTAGCTCTGGGGAACAGCATCTCCATCAAATGTTGAGAAACTAAAAAGAATGCAGTCGAAAGTTCTGCGTCAAATCGTTGCAGCTCCATGGTTTATAAGAAATGCACAAATCCATCGAGATTTACAAATACCGATGAGATCCCGTACATCAAAGTACAAAGATAAGCTTAAGCTGCATCCAAATATTCTAGCTAGAAATTTGTTCAGACCCACCCGACCCCTACGTCTAAAGCGTAACTATTCTATAGCTTTTGAATAGATAGCCCCGTAACCCTCAGCAACTCCAACATACTGCATATGACGCCATCCGGACGATGCCAACATCCATCGATGTCAATATCGCCTTGATGACGCCCCTATGAATGATAACTACATAGGTTGCCCAAATCGTTGGATTAGGTCAATCAGTAAATTAAATTGTGAAATTTGTATTTAATGTGAAATTTGTACCGTTAAAAATTATTGTTAGTTCTAAGTTTTAGAAGATCCAAAAAATAAAAATGAATTTCCAAAAAAAAAAAAAAAATTTCGGTTATTTCAACTATTTTTTTTAACATTATTTGTCGGTTAAAACTACCTACGAAATTTATAATTTTCATACATTTTGAAATTCTGTACGTCAACCACTTTTTCGGTTAATTTTACCGACCATTTTTTTTTTTGTATAGTTGTGTGTTACAAAGATACATTATTTTGCCATTTGAATCATTTTTTTTGAATTGACACTTAAATGCATTTTGCGATTAGGGGTCGATTTGACAAAAGCACGCCAGTATTGCTGTTTATATGTTAAGTATTTTTTTTTATGCTAGCGTTTTTTTGAATATTTTTCATGGATACGACATTGGAACTACTGTTGATTATAGGGAAGTATGTAGGTAAAAACTTATGTTTGTAATAACTTTTACGAATTGTTGTAAAATAGACTTTGAGGGACTGTAAATGAAATAATATTTGTGTACTAGAATAATTAAAAACTAATATTTTTTCTTTCAGGTTCTAAATCTCTTCTTAGCCTTGCTTTTGTCAAATTTTGGATCCTCCAGTTTATCAGCACCGACTGCCGACAATGATACAAACAAAATAGCTGAAGCTTTTAATAGAATCGGGCGTTTCAAAAGTTGGGTTAAGCGAATTTTTGGCAACTGTTTCAAATTTATTCGTAACAAGTTGACAAATCAAATAAGTGATCAACCATCAGGTGAGAGGACCAACCAGATCAGTTGGATTTGGAGCGAAGGTTTTTATCCACTTGTTATTTAATACTTTTAAATTCATATATAATATTTACATACAAATTAAGATAGAACAATCCTCACATTCGAATTGACATTTGAATTCCGGGAAAATATTGAAATTTTTTAGCATTACTAATAAGGAAAAACACTAGTACTGTAATTTTAGAGAGAGAAAAAGGGGGCGAAAAAATGATATTGTAAATTTTCAACACAACCGAAATTCGTTTGCCACGGGATGCGTGACACCATCAGCGGAGCAGGTGAAGCGGCCCAAATCAAGGGTTGGAAGAATCGTGAGCATTGTTTCATTAAGGGGATTCATTTAAAGTGGGAAACAAATTGCATATGTTTTGACTGCACATCTGCGCAACTGCACCGTTTCTCAGGAGTTTCCCACATTAAATACATTTTAAATGCTTCCGAAAACATTTGGGCTCGGCTTCCGTGTGTTAATTAGAGTAAGTGAGCCAGATAACCATGGTAATCTGGCTCAACTTGACGGTCGTAAGAGTTTTGTTGATGCCCACGATCTTTGTTCCAATATTTTCGGCACGTCCCACGTTGGGAAAAAATGAGTGAGCAATCCTTTTTTTCTATTCCCCTGTCTTCACAAAGAGAGAAAAAAGTTTAAAGTAGAACATATTTTTAATAGAATGGAGAATCGAATGGCATTATTACTTTTTGAATTACTATCACCCTACACTCTACACCCTCCAGTTTAATATTATAAAATATTTGGGTTTTTTGTTATGCTTATAGACTCCAATAAATGGTCGGATCTGCACGAAAATAAGTATGTTTACTCACTATGATCTCCCAAAAAATGTATGCTCAAAATGGTTGGGGTCCGAACTTCTTCAGACCCCATTTAAATGTCTGTCTAATTTTTATATATTCGTATATAATATCGAATACTGAACCGATTTAGATGTGGTTTTTCGCGTTGAGATAGAATTTTATTGGGAACATAATGGGAATGGAACCGGAATGAAATGGAATTGTACCGGAACAAAATGGAATTGAAACAAAATTTGAAATGGATCGAAAAATTATCGATAAAATATCAAAACATTCTAGATAAATAATTGAAAAATTATCGATAAATTATAAAAAAAATATCGAAAAAGTGTCGAGAAAATTTCGAAAAATTTTATATAAAATTACTGCCAAATGGTTTAACGACTCGCATGTGCAGGGTATTTTAGCTTCGGTCAGACCGATTCTTTTACTAGGTTGGGATTCTCTAAAGTCGAGTATTTTTTTTCCTTCTCAAAATTTCGTCGCTTGAAAGGAGCTTTTGGTCAAGCCATTCCTTCGATTCTCCCTCTGAAATATTAAAATTTTGCTAATAATACGGCCTAACTCTATTCCAATTTTTCAAAAAATTTAAAATTAGCTCTTGCATTCCGCTAATCAAAAACCTTGGATCTCCAGGTTAGGCTTAATTTGATATATCAAAGTAATATAGAACGTTTAGTCAAAAATATATTCAATCGTACTTACTAACACGATTCATGATTTTACGATTATCAAAATACAAAACTTACATATTGGTGGAAAGCCTAACTCTATATTTTTTGTAATTGTATTTTCCTACTTAATTTTTTTATCATGCACTTAATTTAGAGTACGCACTGGAAGATCTGATTGCTTTTATATTTAGCGAGCGTTTGATTAATTAAAAATTGTTTTTATTGAATGGAACTGAACGGCTCATCATATAAGTGAAAAGATGAAAAAGTAAATTTAAAAAAACGGCAATTTGCGGCAGTTTGTGGCAGCTGTGTTTGCATGCATTCACTTCCTATTGAATCATACTTTCAGATAAAAATGGTTTTGGAGCGATCCCCGATGTTCCAACTAAACGCTAGACTAAAAAACTCAAAAAATCCTTTTTTTCTTCAAATAATTGTGTTAAAGTATATTTTTCACTATAACCAGGTCAATACAATTCTAAACCAAACAAAGGAAATTAGAAAAAAATGTTTAAAAAATGTAAATTTTGAGTTCTGATTACCACTATCATAACGGTGTTATGTAGATTCCAAATATATGAATTGGTTTTGTTATTTAAACCTATGTATTATTCAGAAATCATTACACCAATACTGTTTTCGCATTTTTGTTTCCTTCCCAAATGCGCGTGTTTTCACACATTTTTTCCCATGGTGCGTCGTGCATTAAAAATGGTGCCAAAAACTAATTTTTCATAACATGCGCAATCGTATTTTTTTTATGGGAAACGGGAATAACATTTTTTTGACTATTGTATATTTTCAAGACATTACCCTTGTGAATTCCTTTAATGGTTTCCATTAAAACCTGCAAATGTCCCGTAAACAATGTGAACGTATTGGATTTACATGTCATAGCCTGGGAAAGTAATTGCCGTATGTTACATTTAACAGGTTGTGTTAAAACGCAATCAAAGTTCACCAATAAATGTTTCCAAAATCTTAGGGTAAAAATTCTTCAATTGAAAGTATCATTGTACACATATATGTATTAGGCAACAAAATGACAATATTTCAAGGACCTACGGCTATTATTAGAGAAGTTATTAGCGTGGGCCGTAAAACAAACATGTTCGCTGATCGAAATGTAAAAATGCGAAAAACTTAGGTAAAAATAATACAAAATTTAAGCAAAAAAAATTTTTTAAATTGTTCAAACCGAAAAATTTACAAATTATTTGTACTATAAAGTTTATAGTATGTTCACATTACCCCAAAATTGTGCTTCGGCCCAATGTGGACGAATAGTTGACGTATAGTTGAATAGGATTTTTTAGAAACGTTGCCGAACATTTCCCTATCACTAAAATTATTTGTTATGGTTTGCGTTTCAGTCGCCTCATGTGAGCGAAGCTTTTCAAAGCTGAGGCTTATTAAAACGTATTTGCAATGGGACAGGCACGAGTAACTAGTAACTTTTTGTTACTTTTTTGTTATGTATGTTTTTTTTTTATGTTAATAATATATATATTTGTCCAGGTCTGTCTGTCTTTCTGTCTGTCTGTCTGTCTGTCTGTCTGTCTTTCTGTATGTCTGTCTGTCTGTCTTTCTGTCTGTCTTTCTGTCTGTCTGTCTGTCCGGAACACTAACCGATTCAAAATTTACAATTTCACTTAAACAATTTTTTTAAGTTGTAAACCTTCTTTTTTTTTAATGTTAGCTATTCTGGTGGTTTGCCCACACGACGCTGCGGTCGTGAGAAGGAACCAGAGCCACTTACAAATATATTCACACATATATTTTTTCTTATAAATTTTATCTGCCCTGGTGAGGTATCGAACCCACAACGCAGCGATTGTAAGTAAGATGAAGTAGCGAACTAAGCGCCTTCTCACCAGAGCCACTAATGCTCATACAATACCTTCACCTAATATCGATTAACTTCGGCAAGCTGTATGCAAAACGCTTTCCTTTATATACACACACAAAAAATCATTTCACATTTAAACAAAAATAGCTTCGAACTAAAGGTGCCACCTTTAAGAAAATAACATTGCCACAAGACTACCGTTGCCACCTAACACTATTTTCACATATTACGGTGGTGTATTAGATTTCCATATTACACTTTCATATTACACTTTCCTATACACTATAATATATTCCCAGTACAACATTAAGGTCCGCACACATCAACGCGAAGTAACACAGCCGCAGCGAAACTTACTCAAAAATGTGTCTTGCAAATGCGATAATATATTTGTTTAAGGTGAGAAATTTCATAAAAACAAATAAAAAGGTGAATCATTAAAAAATTAAAATTCCCGAAAAAAAATACTACAAAATGAACACCTTTCTTAGAAGTCACTCAAGAAATCAAAACTTAAAAAAATTTATTTCTCGGAAAGCAGATTCTTGCTACAATAAAAAGATTAAGATTCGGTTTTAGTACGTCAAAATACATAATACGAAAATAAAAATTGAAAAAATCCAATGAATAAAACGCTTTGCAATAAAAATAATCGACAATCGGAAATAATGTTTAGCCGTAACAGGTGAAAACATTGTTAGGTGGCAACGCTAGCCTTTTGGTAGTATTATTTCCTTAAAGGTGGCAATGGTTAATCAAAGCTATATTTTTGCGGGGGTCATAGGTTCAAGCCCGGTGCCGGCCGAAGTTTTTCTTTTTATAATTCCATTCTTCATATTCTTTTCTTTTTAATCTTTCTTTTTTTAATTCTTTTTTAATGTAACAGTTCAAATTTTCACATTTGCTTGAATGTTTCAAAAAGAATTTTACAAAATTACATAATGGCATTTATGTAGGTGAATGCCACTTATTTCACCTTAATCTTTGGTATCAAATCAAAGGTGAACATGTCCACTTTAAATTTCTTCCAAATCTAGGTGCCCGTAGGTGCCCCCCGCTTTTTAATTCATAATTATGTCTCATCTTCTTCGAAAAAAAATCTCAAATTGGTTGTTATTTCAAGAAATATTTGGTGCATACTTTTAGGATGTGTGCTCTTTTGAGACACAAAATAGTTTAGTATACAAAGTTTTGCACTAAATCAAAATTTTTGCTGCCAAAAAGCACACTTCATAGTTTTATTATTAATACTGAAAACTTTAACATAATTTACGTTTAAAAAATAAAATAAAATGTTTGCTTTCATCTTAAAACATTCATCTCGACATATACGACGCAGACCTATTCAACGCACATTATATTAAAAATTTTGGGCATATAACATTTCAAATACCACTTTTAAAGTTGATTTGTATTATCAGCTGGGCGAAAAAAGCAACCCCCCACCGCCCACTTTTGATAATTCAGCTTGTTATATATGCTAGTATACGCGACCAAAATTTTAAGTTCATATGTTATTTGTAACACATTTTACGGTGATTTGAATTTTTTTTTGTATGGGAGGTAGGCGTTAGAATTGACCGACCAATACCGTCCAACCATTCGCCAAAAAAAGAGGAATGCCAAAATTTGTGGTCGATAGCTCAAAAGCTACGACAGCTATAGTGCGAAATGACAGACAGACGGACATGGCCAAATCGACTCAGGAGGTGATGCTGATCAAGAATATATATACTTTTCCATACCGGACACGCCTCCTTATGGGCGTTACAAACGGTGTGACAAAAACAATAGACACTTGGACACTAGTGTGCGGTAAAGCGAGTCGGTCTCCATACAAAAAAAATTGAAAAGTCCTCTCCTCATTTGAAAGCTGCAAATGAGGGGAGGACTCAAAAGAATTTCAACGCAAAAAAATGTTTACATTAGGAATGCCCAAAAAACAGCCTAAATTGATTTTTCTTCTTTTGATGTCCCATCGACAAGTGCGATATACCGTTGGAAAGGTATCGACGAGTACTTCAGGGTTTTCTCGAAGTGTACTTAACCGATTAAACCTTGTAGGCATTTGAAAGGTATTGATTAGACCTTTAAAATGGTACTCAGGGTCTTTTTGACCCGGAGATTCCGGGTTTCTAATTCAATATCCGGGCTCCGGGTTTGGCAGAATTTTCTCCGAGTTTTACAAGTTTTTATATATTTTGGGAACTTTTTTATATTAATATTTTAAAAGATAATAATCAAATAATGCATTTAATAATCCTTTCAGTCAGCATTTTATGTTGCTGTATTTCTATGCATTTTGGTTTGTTGCCGTTCAATAAATAAAAGTTTTAAATTATCAAGGTATTAATGATCCCTTCGCCTGGGGTCCTAAAATGTGATAAAATTTTGTTAAATGATGTCAAAAACCTTGGGGCAATAAAATCTCAATTTGTTACTATGGTAGATAATATACAAATTCAAATTTTTTCAAAACTTAATTTTCATATTTGTTTATAGATAAGAGTGACTTACGCGTTTTCCTTGAATTCAAGTCCAAATATCAGGCAAAACATTTTCGTTAAGCTACTTTTGGATAGATAAATTGGCAAATTGTCACTGGCCCATTTGGAAATAGTCAACAAATCTTCATTTAATCTACAACCAAGATCTTCTATTAAGCCAATGCGGTTAGAGCGGTATAGTTGGATGTCATCAGCATAACCATTTAACATCATATTATTGCACAAAGTAACAATATCATTTATAAAGTAACTAAATAGCAGAGGCCCAAGGATATATCCCTGGGGAACCCCCGACTTGATATCACAGTAATTTGAGAATACATTGCCAACCTTAACTCTCTGCATTCTGCCTTTAGTTAGATAGTTAGCAATTAAACTAACAGAGGTATTGCTGAAACCAAAAAAAGATTTCTGTTTATTCACCAATATGAAGTGATTAACACAGTCAAATGCTTTGGAAAAATCTAATAAACAGAGTAAAGTAACATTCGCCTCATTATATACCATGCGTATATCATCAACAACTTTAAGCATTGCCGTAGCGCAGCTATGTCCCGACCGAAAGCCGGATTGGTAAGGTGACAGTAGTTTGTGTGTATCTACACACAAAAAAAAAGTAGGTAAATCTAACCAAAAAAGACGATTAAAAATGCAGCAACCAAGAAACGTTGTAAATGGAACCGACTCAAAGTTGTTCGCGTACAGTGAAAATTTCGTTGGCGTACAATTAAAAATTGTTCGTATATTACTTTATGGAAGACAGAGAAAGCAATTATCCAATTGAGCGAAAAAATAAATAGATACATATTAGAAAAAGAATGCAAGAAAAAGATAGCTGATGTGTTTGGTATTTCTGTAGATGTGTTGTATTGAAATATATTTATGAAGCTTAAATTAACTTAATGTAAGCCCAAGAGTTTAAAAACGAGATAATTTACATTTCGCACACAAATTTGTCGGGCAACATCATTTCTACTGCGAATATATATAATATTCATTACTTAGAACTAACGCGCTTCCACAAAACGCCATATTTTAATATTTCATTAAGTTTACAATAATATTGTAATATTGAAATTAATGTTTTCCTGGGAAAAAAACGAGCTGAAAAACATTCTGCACAATTTTTAAAATCGTAAAATCACAATATTTGTTAATAATTAATTATAACATAGTCATAATTTGATTTTAAAAATTGTTTTCGAAATATCAAAAATGTAAAATGTAAACAAATTCGACGCCATCTTCTAGTGCTGCGAAAATTCGATTTTTTTGTATTCGATACAACCGGATACTTTATTGTGAATACTTAATACCATTTACGATAATTTTCATTCAATTTTGATTTGAAGTAAAATCTCTGAGTAAAGTAAATGCACGTAGCAATTGCTCTAAGACGTTTTTATTATTACGACCCAACAATTTTCATACAAACTTCCCTAAAATACCAATAATAGTATCGCATACTAATGGAACCATGTACTTCATGAGTCAAGTGTCGAATATAAATTATTCATATATTATGCAGCACTTGTTGCTTTGAGAGCGTAAACGAGACAGCCATATATAATAATTTTTCTCTCTTGTATTAAATGTCATGCTGTTTCAGAATTATGAAATATTTGCGGCATGGTTGCATTTCTGCATCGAGCGATGACATTGCGAATCATATGCCGAAATACGACCATGCTGGCAAATCAATTAACAATTTTTTGACGATTAGATTAACCACAACAATTGTAGTTGTTGTTTGTGTTTTCCATATAAAAAAAAAAATTGTTTTTTTACAACGTGTTTTGGTTAGATGAACCTATATTTTTTTTCTGTGTACATATTCATTGATCTGATTAGCCATAAGGGATTCACACACTTTGGAAAATGAAGTCAAAATGCTTATGGGCCTGTAATCATTTGCTTTTTTGTCGGTTAAAGGGTTATATTTTAAAAAACTTGTTTTTACTATTTTTTTTTCAATGATTTTTTAAGGCATGTGACATCCGCATCATAGTCTCAAATTTGGAATTGGTCATATGCAGGGCTGATTTTTCTATGGACGAAAAACTTGAAAATATGTTTGGAATATGGACGATAAAAGAAGCGAAATTTGGACGAAAAAATAAGAAATATTGACGATAGTTTTAATTATTTTTGTTTGTTTTTGATGTATTTTTTACATTTCGCGGAGCTATTGGTTTTATTTGAAAGCTGAGTTCAATAGCTACCAAGAACTTAAAATTGTTTTGGCAGTCGATTAAGCCAAAGTCTCGAAAACCGACTTTCCAAAAAAAGTTTCCAGCTACGGCGGTGGTGCAGTTGGTTAAAGGGTTCTGCTGTGTCACGATGGGAAGGGATCCCTACCCGGGGCAGGTCAAGGAAAAGTGTGTGTGACATGTTTTTCTGTAAAGACCGTCACCGGAGGGGATGATGTTCAATCCCTACCCGGGGCAAGATACAGAATTAATTTGTGTGACATGTTTTTCTGTAAAGACCGCCACCTCTCGTAAAACATTGGCAAAACTTACGAGAGTATAACTTGCCTAGGAATGCTTCAATTTTTCCATCCGCCGTTCGGATCCGGCAATAAACTGTAGGTCCTGCAATTATCATATACTTGCCCATGATAATTGCAGCAAGAAGCATTTTGTATCACAATGGACCTTATTTGGTGTGTCGGTGTTCCGGCAGCCACCTTAACCTAACCTAACCTAACCTAACCCAACCTAACCTAACCTAACCTAACCTAACCTAACCTAACCTAACCTAACCTAACCTAACCTAACCTAACCTAACCTAACCTAACCTAACCTAACCTAACCTAACCTAACCTAACCTAACCTAACCTAACCTAACCTAACCTAACCTAACCTAACCTAACCTAACCTAACCTAACCTAACCTAACCTAACCTAACCTAACCTAACCTAACCTAACCTAACCTAACCTAACCTAACCTAACCTAACCTAACCTAACCTAACCTAACCTAACCTAACCTAACCTAACCTAACCTAACCTAACCTAACCTAACCTAACCTAACCTAACCTAACCTAACCTAACCTAACCTAACCTAACCTAACCTAACCTAACCTAACCTAACCTAACCTAACCTAACCTAACCTAACCTAACCTAACCTAACCTAACCTAACCTAACCTAACCTAACCTAACCTAACCTAACCTAACCTAACCTAACCTAACCTAACCTAACCTAACCTAACCTAACCTAACCTAACCTAACCTAACCTAACCTAACCTAACCTAACCTAACCTAACCTAACCTAACCTAACCTAACCTAACCTAACCTAACCTAACCTAACCTAACCTAACCTAACCTAACCTCACCTAACCTAACCTAACCTAACCTAACCTAACCTAACCTAACCTAACCTAACCTAACCTAACCTAACCTAACCTAACCTAACCTCACCTAACCTAACCTAACCTAACCTAACCTAACCTAACCTCACCTAACCTAACCTAACCTAACCTAACCTAACCTAACCTAACCTAACCTCACCTAACCTAACCTAACCTAATCTAACCTAACCTAACCTAACCTAACCTAACCTAACCTATCCTAACCTAACCTTACCTAAGTTGACAGATAATACACTGAATTGACTGATAACTTTGTGCAACAGAAGTTATAGGGCCTCAACCAAATTTTTGTGGTATTGCATGTGGGAGTAAAACCCTAGCTGGGTTTTTTTTTAGACGTCATCATGTTTTTTTTAGAGCTTTTCATTAGTATGAACTGTTTAGCGATTGAACTGATTTAGATAATCCCGTAATCTTTTTTTTTGTTGGAAAGGTAATTTCTTGATATTTCCTCCAGTTTTAAGGAATTGAAAATATAACTAGTAGTTGTTGAGAAATTGAAATTTCAATGTTGCACTTTTGATTTTTTTTTTGTAAAAAAGGAAATAAAAAATAAATAAATGTATAAAAAAAATATGGTCTTATGTTCGGTCTTATGTTCGAAGTCTATGAAGTAATAGAAAAATGTATGGAATTCTTATGAAATTTAACGAAATTCCAGAGAAACCTCCGTATTTTCTTGATATTTTAATTTATTAAAAACTTCCGTGTACCAAAAAAAAAAAATTGCAGTTCTGGCATTCGATTTAAAGCTTCGAATATCACGGTATACATTTACATCAAAGCGAAACATCTTGTGAAAGTTTATTAGAAATTTTATGTGAATCAAATGAAAGTGTTTTAAAATGAAATCAGGGACGTACCTGTGAAGGGGGGGTTCGGCGTTTCGAACCCCCCTAAATTTTCTAAAATAATACAAACCAATTATGAAATTTAACAGAACTGAAGAGTGTACCAAAAAAGAATATGACGCCAAATCATTTAAAAAGTTTTTTTCTCAATTATATATCAACTGTCGTCCTCAAATGCAAAAAGACATGTATTTCAATATTATCTTTCAATACAGTTTGAGGTTTATTTGAAAACCAATAAGTAAATACTTCGGTTTTTTTTTTAAATGTTCTTTAGTAATTAGATATGCAAAAATATATGAACACCGATTTTAAAATGAATCCTTTTTTCATAAACTCCCCTTCGAATTTTCTTTGCAAAATTTATTTTTATTCTTTTTTAATCTACTTTTCTTTAATAAAAAATCGAAAGATTTATTTTGAAAAAAAAAGAAAAACGATGTTGTTGTTGATTTTAATTTTATTTGCATTTTACGGTTTTTTTGATTCAGTATTCTTAAACCAATTTTTATGAAAACCCCCTCCGAAACTTTTTCCTGGTTTCGTCCCTGGATCACACTGACCATTGCAAAGATGCATTGTGAAATTAATAAAGTGTGCTAATTAGAAATAACTTTTTATTTATTTAAATAACTTTATTCGTCATTCGTTTTATTTTTTTAACATTATTATTAACTGTATCAACATTTTTCGAAAAGTATTTACATTGTGAACCTCAATCATGCAACTCTGAACACGTGGTACTGGAGGAGCAACCTTGTTATTTTGACATTGTTGTAATCCGTTTTAAAAATACCAATGACAGACGGACACGCTATATCAACTCCGGCGGTGAATATATATACTTTTCCATAGCAGACACTCTCCTTATGGGCGTTACAAACGTTGTGTCAAAGTTAGTATACCCTGCCACAGTGGCTGTCAAAAATATCGAACTTGTCCTGGTTTGTTTAGTTTTTAAATGTCTATTGTTTCATAAAGTTTATTTGATCCAAGCAGTATAAAGAAAGATGCGCACGTAACATGATTTATAGAGTTTTTTTGTAAATTGTCCAGCTCACGGATTACAATTGCTAGAGCCGAAATATTTTGAGAATCATCATAAAATAAGCCAAAGTTCATTTTCAGGGGCAACTTTTTTTTCGTCCATACAACGTGAGGCGGTTTAATATATACCCTACACCTACACAGAAAAAAAAAGATAGGTTAATCTAACCAAAAACGTTGTAAAAAAACAATTTTTTATTTTATATGGAAAACACAAACAACAATTACAATTGTTGTGGTTAATCTAATCGTCAAAAAATTGTTAAATGATTTGCCAGCATGGTCGTATTTCGGCATATGATTCGCAATGTCATCGCTCGATGCAGAAATGCAACCATGCCGCAAATATTTCATAATTCTGAAACAGCATGACATTTAATACAAGAGAGAAAAATTATTATATATGGCTGTCTCGTTTTCGCTCTCAAAGCAACAAGTGCTGCATAATATATGAATAATTTATATTCGACACTGGACTTATGAAGTACTTGGTTCCATTAGTATGCGATACTATTATTGGTATTTTAGGGAAGTTTGTATGAAAATTGTTGGGTCGTAATAATAAAAACGTCTTAGAGCAATTGCTACGTGCATTTACTTTACTCAGAGATTTTATTTCAAATCAAAATTGAATGAAAATTATCGTAAAAATTATTAAGTATTCACAAGAAAGTATCCGGTTGTATCGAATACAAAAAAATCGAATTTTCGCAGCACTAGAAGATGGCGTCCAATTTGTTTACATTTTACATTTTTGATATTTCGAAAACAATTTTTAAAATCAAATTATGACTATGTTATAATTCATTATTAACAAATATTGTGATATTACGATTTTAAAAATTGTGCAGAATGTTTTTCAGCTCGTTTTTTCCAGGGAAAACATTAATTTCAATATTACAATATTATTGTAAACTTAATGAAATATTAAAATATTGCGTTTTGTGGAAGCGCGTTAGTTCTAAGTAATGAATATTATATATATTCGCAGTAGAAATGATGTTGCCCGACAAATTTGTGTACGAAATGTAAATTATCTCGTTTTTAAAGTCTTGGGCTTACATTAAATTAATTTAAGCTTCATAAATATATTTCAATACAACACATCTACAGAAATACCAAACACATCAGCTATCTTTTTTTTGCATTCTTTTTCTAATATGTATCTATTTATTTTTTCGCTCAATTGGATAATTGCTTTCTCTGTCTTCCATAAAGTAATATACGAACAATTTTTAATTGTACGCCAACAACTTTGAGTCGGTTCCATTTACAACGTTTCTTGGTTGCTGCATTTTTAATCGTCTTTTTTGGTTAGATTTACCTACTTTTTTTTTTGTGTGTACTGGGCAATATTGGATCCGCCATCTTGAATTCAGAAATTTCGACATCAAATTCGAAATCAGCGACCCCACAAACCCCCCTATACAAAATTGTATACTAATTTGATGAGATCTTAAAATTTCGGTCGCCATATTGGTTTCGCCATCTTGAGTTTTGGAATTGCGACATCAAATTCGAATTCAGCGACCCCAAAAACCCTCCTATACAAATTTCATGCTATTTTGATGAAATGTTAACATTTCGGCCGCCATATTGGATCCGCCACTTGAATTTTAAAATCAGCGACCCCAAAAACCCCTAGATCCCAAGTTTGGAACTATTTAAGTAAAATATAAGTGAGATCGCTAGCTTTCTTCTAGCTCCTACGGTCGTGTTTACAAGAAAAGAGGACGGACAGACGAATATGGCTAAATCAGGGGGTGACGCTGATCAAGAATATATATAGTTTTCCATATCGAACACGTCTCCTTCTAGGCCTTACAAACATCAGACCAAAGTGAATATACCCATACCTCATGAGGTGTAGGGTATGAAAATGCGAAAAAATGAATGAAAAATACAAAGAAAAGAAAAAAAGAAGAGAAAATATGGATGAAAAAAAAATGGGGAAAATATAGATTTATGCCTGAAAATGTTAAAAATATGGATTAAAATATTTTATATTTAAATAAATATAAAAATTAGCCCTGGTCATATATATCCGTATCCCCAATCTTCTCTTCCCTAGATTTTTTGAATATTGATAAAAATGTACATTTTCGGCTGTTATTTTAAATTTTGGCCAAAAACGAAATCTGTCCTAAAACGATATTTTATTTTTCGGCCGAATCCGAAACAGCTTTCTTTGGTCGTGTGAAGAGCGCAGCATTTGCAAAAAGTATTATAATTAATGTGATTAATCTTAATGCCAAGATATCATTGTTGTGGTTTCCCTCTTTCCCCCACTTTTTCGCTACAATTTTTCAAGAGCTTGAAGTACTTGTTTTGACCGCGGTTTTTTCTCTGTGTATAGATAGATATTGAAAATGTTTTCCTTGAGTGTTGTGGACTTTTTGTTGTGGTGTGCACTCTTGAGCCAAGTTGGTTGCTGGACTTTGATTTTGTCGAAGCTCAGCGTTGAAATTTATTACGTAAAGGGATCGTGCGAGGGATTCAGTCGTCATCCTGATCCCGCGATTCGAGTGTTATTTTAAACCATTTTTCTTTTTTTCTTTTGTGTAGGTTTTTTTAAAGCAGGATTTTCTCGAAGTGTATTACGGAGTTGTGCTACTCATTCGAAAGGAATGGAATATACCATTGATACCAATATCGATATTAACACTGTATGTGTTAAATGGAGTTGTTTTACTATTTTTTTGTCATGCTGAACTCGAATATAATCAAAAATTCTGCCAGCTCCATTTCATGCTAAGCACTAGACATCTGCACAAATGTACTTACTTCTAAGTGCGTCATTAGAAATTTTTGGGTGATTCATGACAGGTTGGAGTACGTCATTAGAAAATTGTTGGGTGAATCATGTCAGGTGGGATTAGGACAGCTCCTAGATGCATCATTGGACATTTTTTGGGTGAAAGATGCCAAGTGGGATCAGGCCTGCTTCTGAGTACGTCCTTGGCAATTTTTTGGGTGAATCATGGCAGGTGGGATCAGGTCAGCTCCTGAGTGCGTCCTTGAAACTTTATTGTAACTTTTTTCAAGTGGCATGAATCACCCATAAAATGTACAATGACACCCTTAGACCCACCTGACATGATTCACCCAAAAAATATCCAAGGACACACTCTGGAGCTGGCTTAATCCCACCTGGCATGAATCACCCACAAAATATCCAAGGACGTAATCAGAAGCCTGATCCCACCTGTCATGAATATCCCAAAAAATTCTCCTATTTAGGAGTAAAACACACAAAGCGAGCAGACAAACGTTCACATTGAAAAATGCTTGGAGTACTCACTTTATTTTAGTGTACTTGATTTCTATTTCACACTACTTTTGTGAATATACTGCCAGTTGCGTACCCAGCATTTTTTTTCGTGGGGGTTCTCAAAAATTGTTCAATTTAGAAAATTATCATATTGACATTCTTACTAAATTTATTAACTACTTTTCATAAATTTTATAAGTTAGTAGCTAGTGAGTTGTATTTTCATAGTAACAAACATGAAAATTAATGTTCTGTTATTCAGATTTATTTGCATCCTCTTAATAAGGGCTTAAGCTAACAAATATAGTTTTGAAATACGCTCAACCGACAACGCTGTCCATTTTCTCTCGGCATCTTTAATCCCTACGTCAAGTGTTCTGCGATTTCAAAGCCGGTTGCTAACGCTTTGCAGTCCAACAAATCTCTCTGCAATTACTGCTCTTGAATATTGGAAAAATGGATTCATAATTCCATATTTGGATTTATTTAAAAGCTTCCTCCTTAAACGCATCTCTTCAAGCAATACGCCAGCTTTTACCGTTACATATTTTCAGCCTTTCAACATGCTATCTCTGTCAATGAAAGAGAAATGGGCGCAGGTCTTGTTCCTCGGCGTACTCTTCGATAGCTCTCGAAATCGTTTCAAAAATTAGAAAAAAAAGAAAATTCATTTCAAATTAGAATATGTTTTTATTTATCTTTTATATTTTTTCCTCGGAAAATCTTACCGGCGCCCCCTACATTTAACAATTTGTATAAGGTGGTGTTCAGATTACGCTACTGGCGTGAACATTGCCGCCCGCCTTCAGCATCATGCAACTCAATCTATTAATAATTACAAAATTTTACTTACTTTTTACTTACTTTCTACACACAAAAAAAAAGTAGGTAAATCTAACCAAAAAAGACGATTAAAAATGCAGCAACCAAGAAACGTTGTAAATGGAACCGACTCAAAGTTGTTGGCGTACAATCAAATTTTGTTGGCGTACAATTAAAAATTGTTCGTATATTACTTTATGGAAGACAGAGAAAGCAATTATCCAATTGAGCGAAAAAATAAATAGATACATATTAGAAAAAGAATGCAAAAAAAAGATAGCTGATGTGTTTGGTATTTCTGTAGATGTGTTGTATTGAAATATATTTATGAAGCTTAAATTAATTTAATGTAAGCCCAAGACTTTAAAAACGAGATAATTTACATTTCGTACACAAATTTGTCGGGCAACATCATTTCTACTGCGAATATATATAATATTCATTACTTAGAACTAACGCGCTTCCACAAAACGCAATATTTTAATATTTCATTAAGTTTACAATAATATTGTAATATTGAAATTAATGTTTTCCCTGGAAAAAACGAGCTGAAAAACATTCTGCACAATTTTTAAAATCGTAATATCACAATATTTGTTAATAATGAATTATAACATAGTCATAATTTGATTTTAAAAATTGTTTTCGAAATATCAAAAATGTAAAATGTAAACAAATTGGACGCCATCTTCTAGTGCTGCGAAAATTCGATTTTTTTGTATTCGATACAACCGGATACTTTCTTGTGAATACTTAATAATTTTTACGATAATTTTCATTCAATTTTGATTTGAAATAAAATCTCTGAGTAAAGTAAATTCACGTAGCAATTGCTCTAAGACGTTTTTATTATTACGACCCAACAATTTTCATACAAACTTCCCTAAAATACCAATAATAGTATCGCATACTAATGGAACCAAGTACTTCATGAGTCAAGTGTCGAATATAAATTATTCATATATTATGCAGCACTTGTTGCTTTGAGAGCGAAAACGAGACAGCCATATATAATAATTTTTCTCTCTTGTATTAAATGTCATGCTGTTTCAGAATTATGAAATATTTGCGGCATGGTTGCATTTCTGCATCGAGCGATGACATTGCGAATCATATGCCGAAATACGACCATGCTGGCAAATCATTTAACAATTTTTTGACGATTAGATTAACCACAACAATTGTAATTGTTGTTTGTGTTTTCCATATAAAATAAAAAATTGTTTTTTTACAACGTTTTTTGGTTAGATTAACCTATCTTTTTTTTTTCTGTGTACCTGCTGTTAGGAAAATATAAATATAAATGTCTTACTTAAAATTTTGAAATAAAAATTTGTACTGGCGATAGTGTCGACCATATAGTAGCGTCTTGTTATGAATCTGAGTAGATTCGCTCAGCTATACTGTGCTTCTATACAACAAATAAATTGTGTGCGAGTAGAAACGGTAGATTTTCATTGAACTACAATAAAATATACACACATCAAGCAATTGCTTCGGCTTGTGTGGTTGTATATATAGTAGTTTAAACAAAGAATATCGTACCAGTGAGAAAAGGTTACTGATGATCCGCCGAAGTGGGCAGTGAAATGCATATAACTTACTTTCTACCTGCTGGCATACAATTTGTTGTTGTAAAAATTCGCAGCTTAATTGATTTAAGTTGCACTGAGCTTGAACCCGACATACACAATATTCATTTACTTAGAGCTCGTTAAATATAAATCATTTGAAAATTTTATATTTTCATATTTATAAAAATTTAGGGCGTTCCTACGTTTATATGAATCGTGATCAGCGCAATATAAATTCAATTCAACCATATTATGATTGGCGAAATATTTACCCCAACAATCGACATGATTGCAAACTGATCATGTACATGGTTGCAGCTAACCATCCACATGGTTGGAAACTGAACATGTACATGATTCACATAATAGTAACCATAACCATTATCTGATCAATAAAACCCACTTTTTATGTTTATATGTATTTTATTTATTTATTTATTCAAAGTTAAATTAAAATTGAATAATCACAATAAGAATAAAGTTACTTTTAGAATGAGTATCAATTGTTATAGAGAATTTAATATCGTTAACGATTAGACAATGAATGTAAAATTAATATAAAACCTAAAACGTGTGGAACTTAACATACATACATTGCGTTAGCATATTCGATGCGCTGAAAGTGAGACATGTTCAAGTTTCCTTTGGTCTTCTTGTCATAGGCCCAAATGACGCAGGTAGCAATGAAAGCACTAATACATACGTGACAACCAGGAAAGGAAAAACAGCTCAACTCAAAGATTTTAATTTTTTTATTTTACGCCATTCATGGTTAGTGAAAACACTTGTCGAATACTATGACTTTAAAGTACCCATCGAATAGTTATGTCTAAAATTATTCGATATTCGACACTAAAAGTTGTATGGTTTGATGCATGGTCATTGACAAAAAAAGGCCCAAGTGCAATTTTTATGCGTAGTTTTTGTCACAGAAATTCAAAATTTTTATAATACTTTCGAATATAGTGTATCGAAATTTGAAAAACAAATACCACGCAATGTCAAGTACCTAATGAGTACCTAAAATTAAGTCATCACTATTGCTAAATATCCAATCATAACATTATTGTCACAATCATGTTTTTTAGAATGGTTGAAAACAATCATATTATGTTCTCTGGAATTATATGATCTCGGAAATCATTTAAATAGCATTAGTATTTTCATCACAACCATCTATGGTCGCTACAATCATAATATTATTATAGCGAAAAAGGAATGATCTCTGCAATCATGCTCCAACCATATTTTTTCTCTACGTGTACGTGAGCAAAAGTAAATATTCACGAAACCAAAATACAAATATATAATGAAGAAAACTACAGGAAAATTATCGTTTGTTGAATGCAATGGAATTAAAAGCGATTTAAACGAAGAGAAATGCCAAGTAAAATCCGTTTTTAACATACAAAATCGAGATAAGATTCCCCAAACACTATTCCGAGTGGAACTGCAATTTGATCTAAAGTTCCTAAATAAAGGGGAGTCCCACCCAATTTACTCATTGTGGTATCTCCAGAGGACTATTCAGTGCCAAAATTGCCAAGAATATGCAAAAAAACTAAAAAGATGCAAATGGTAAAAAATTCAGCAATTGTGTTGGCAACCTACTATAGAGGCTGTCCCACCTACAAATCTTTCAAAATCCAATGAACCTATTTATGTACATCCCAATATAAATCAAGGCGGTTCCTACGCCAGCGCTTTAAAAGGACAAAACTCAGTCCCCGTGTACATCCTACCTGCTCCCCTTAGCAGTTCTCTTGAATAAACTCTGCAAGTGTACATACAAAATATGCCTCAATTTATGTCTGGTATGCAAAGTATGATGCAAGAAATGATAAAAAATCAGTCGTTTACTACAACATCTCATGTCTAAACCATGAATGGTTTAAAATATCATTCTGGAATGCAACCGGCCTGTGTCTTCGCAAACTAGAACTTCTCGAGTTCTTGAAAGAGTCCTGAATAGACGTTATGCTACACACAAAAAAAAAAGTAGGTAAATCTAACCAAAAAAGACGATTAAAAATGCAGCAACCAAGAAACGTTGTAAATGGAACCGACTCAAAGTTGTTGGCGTACAATTTTGTTGGCGTACAATTAAAAATTGTTCGTATATTACTTTATGGAAGACAGAGAAAGCAATTATCCAATTGAGCGAAAAAATAAATAGATACATATTAGAAAAAGAATGCAAGAAAAAGATAGCTGATGTGTTTGGTATTTCTGTAGATGTGTTGTATTGAAATATATTTATGAAGCTTAAAATAATTTAATGTAAGCCCAAGACTTTTAAAACGAGATAATTTACATTTCGTACACAAATTTGTCGGGCAACATCATTTCTACTGCGAATATATATAATATTCATTACTTAGAACTAACGCGCTTCCACAAAACGCAATATTTTAATATTTCATTAAGTTTACAATAATATTGTAATATTGAAATTAATGTTTTCCCTGGAAAAAACGAGCTGAAAAACATTCTGCACAATTTTTAAAATCGTAATATCACAATATTTGTTAATAATGAATTATAACATAGTCATAATTTGATTTTAAAAATTGTTTTCGAAATATCAAAAATGTAAAATGTAAACAAATTGGACGCCATCTTCTAGTGCTGCGAAAATTCGATTTTTTGTATTCTATACAACCGGATACTTTCTTGTGAATACTTAATACTTTTTACGATAATTTTCATTCAATTTAGATTTGAAGTAAAATCTCTGAGTAAAGTAAATGCACGTAGCAATTGCTCTAAGACGTTTTTATTATTACGACCCAACAATTTTCATACAAACTTCCCTAAAATACCAATAATAGTATCGCATACTAATGGATCCAAGTACTTCATGAGTCAAGTGCCGAATATAAATTATTCATATATTATGCAGCACTTGTTGCTTTGAGAGCGTAAACGAGACAGCCATATATAATAATTTTTCTCTCTTGTATTAAATGTCATGCTGTTTCAGAATTATGAAATATTTGTGGCATGGTTGCATTTCTGCATCGAGCGATGACATTGCGAATCATATGCCGAAATACGACCATGCTGGCAAATCATTTAACAATTTTTTGTCGATTAGATTAACCACAACAATTGTAATTGTTGTTTGTGTTTTCCATATAAAATAAAAAATTGTTTTTTTACAACGTTTTTTGGTTAGATTAACCTATCTTTTTTTTTTCTGTGTAATATCTGAAACTCATTTCACTGAAAAACACTTTTTCAATCTACCAGGATATAGACTCTATGACACAAAGCATCCAAGCGGAAACGCTAGGTGGTTCCGCTATTCTCATAAAATGCAAGATAAAACATTATGCTCTTCAGAATTATTGCACAGAATATATTCAAGCGACAAGTATTTCTCTCGATGAATACTTAAAAGGCCTAACATTAACAGTTATATACTGCCCACACAGACACAAAATAACTGAGCACCAATTCCAGACTTTCTTCCATTCCTTTGATACCTTGTTGCCGGCGACTTCAACGCCACACATACGTATTGGTGTTCTCGCCTAATATCCTCAAAAGGCAGTCTCTTGTTGAACACTGTCAATAGGCTCGGCCTTGACGTGATCTTTTCTGTGTCAGTTGGCTAACATACTGACCAACATATTTTAAAGATTCGAATTTGTATGGATAAAGACTGCCACGATTCCCGTTGACCGATCGACTCAATTTTTGACTCACATCAATACCTTTCGAATGAATACTAGGACTTTAACCCGCTATGTACCTAAAATTAACATAATTTTCTAACTTTTTTATGCGAAAAGTTGCTTTGATCAAAATAAAACTACTTTGTAAAAGAAAGTTTAGTAATTAAAAAATTTCTGGAATTTTTGCAAATTTTTAAAGAATTTAGTTTTTGATAAAAATTTTTCACAAAAGTTCAGCAAATGTTTTATTACTAAATGTGGATTTTACTTCTATATTCTCTTATAGCTTTTATATTAAAACTTTCCATTCTAAGCACAATTGCGTTCTCAGTTTTGCGCCATCACGTCATTTTTTTTGAGAAATTGCAAAAATGTAAAATCCGATCGTGGTTTTTATACCATAACTTTTGTAATAACGGAGGAACAAAGCACTATAGCACTTTGGACAGACAATTGAATACCCAACCACTTATATTATAGAACTACAAGTTTTCAATACAATTTTTTTTTGTCAGACGCCAAAATAACGGTCTAGAAGTAATATATCAATTTTAAAGTATGTTATTAACACCGTTATTTAGACGTCGGACAAAAAACTTTGTACGCTTTGTACTTTGTAGATAAAATTAAAAAAAGTTGTACCATGTAAGTGGTTGGGTATTCGATTGTCTTTAAAAAATGAGGCGATGGCAAAAAACTGAGAACGCTATTGTGTTTAGAATGGTCCATTTATGTAGAAAAACTATAAGAGAATATAGAAGTAGTCAACACTTCGAAATATGTCGGCCTGTGTAATAAAAAAAGAGTAAAAAACAAGTTTTTAAAATATCAATGGTCATACGTGGACACCTCGTAACTTACATTTTTTGACGTAGATAACTCAAAGAAAAAAAATTTTTACGAGGTATCAACTTATGACTTTCGATATAACCCTTTCAAGCGACTAAAAAGCAGAAAATAAATTACCTTTAAATCAATTTCGAAAATCAATATCGAAATTGCGGAAATTAAATTAAAGGAAATTTATTTTTTGTTTTTTTCGGTTTTTTTAATTTTTTTAAGGGTTCTTCAAGCTCCCCCCCCCCCCCTTTTCCCCTTTTTTACTCTTTCTCGAATGTGAATTTAACAAAGCTGGGCATAGTTAATCGAAAATTTAACTTCGTTAACCCGGTAATAGTTAATCAAAAATTTAACTTCGTTAAATTAAATAGTTAAATTTTTTACAAAAATTGCTTTAAAAAACATTTTAACTATATTCAATTCAAATGCCTGCACTCACAGACCCTTTTCCCGATCGGTTTCAGCCTTCTATATCCAAATTTGCTTTAAAATAAATGATAAAAATTTTTATCAAAAGTGAAATTTTGTGTATGAAACAATTTATTTATATTCAAATTAAGGCATACAAATTTTATTAGAATATTAAATAATAGAAATGAAACGAATGTAGTTTGGTTAAGAACAAATGTCACAGGCCATTCTAAACACAATGGCGTTCTTAGTTTTTCGCCATTTTGAGAAATTTGAGAAATGGAAAATACGATGTAAACATCCTGACGATGTAACCTCACATCACGTGAGAACGCCATTGTGTTTAGAATGATCCATTGATACATAAAAATAGAACACTTCGAAATATATCGGCCTGTGTATTTAATTTTTTTGTGAAATACTTTTTAAATTAAATGTCAATATCAGTTCGAAAATAGTATAAATTCTTTTTCTACTTTTTTTTTTACATTCAATAATATTTCGTTTTAAAGTTAACTAATGCTAGTTAATCGAAGAAATTTAACTTAACTAAATGAAAAAGGTAATGGTTTTCGAAATTAACAGAAACGTTAAAAGTTAACTAAAAATGTAACTTCGTTAATTAATTATTAACGAATTAACTAGTAAATGCCCAGCTTTGGAATTTAAGTACAACATTTGGGCACTGTACTTAAAAAATACGAAAGTTAGTCCATCTCAAACTTTAAAAAGGCTCCATCCCCCTCCGCCTTCCGCATTGCCACCGCAGTTATATCTGTGCACCAAATTGTAGCTCTCTAGCTTATGTGGAAGTGTATGAAAAAGCTCGCCGCAGATTGGAGGATATATAGTCAAGATTATAACAAAAAGATATTAATTCAACGAAAAAAAAAACAATACGTTAATATTACAATTATTTTAACAACTGTCAAAAAACCGTTTACTTCCTTAAAACAAACCATGAAAAAAATGCAGTGTCGGAAAAAGTCGATACATACATCTGTGGACATTTGACTCAAAAACACTTTTCTCGAGATATGACACTTTTCCTGAATTATTATCATAAATATAGAATTTTAATACTCTTCTTTTGATATGATCGTTATATTTTTACGACTTTTAGTTTAAAAGACAAATCTATCCCTATCCAGTTTTTTCTTAAAATTGCATTTGATGAAACAGCTTATCGAATAGGTTAAAAAGTTTCAAGAATTAAATGGAAAATGTCGTCACATTTATTTGGCTAAACAATTTCACTCCATTTAATAAAAGCCCATTTACTCCGAATTCCCTATCATAAAACCAAATGCGAAATTCAAACTTTCCTTCGAGAAATGTCGATGGTGTAACAACTCAAATATGTGGAGTGGTTACAAAACCTGGTTACATGTAATGAAGATCTGGACCAAGCAGTGAAAATGAACGCACGTTTGCTGATACGGAAATCATCCATCTTGCTCTTCATTTCAATGAGATGATTCGGTTTCCATTAATATTTATAAATAACTAGCAGGGCACGGTCCACTTTGCTGGCCCTAAAAAAGTGGTTTTTGCCTTTGGTCATAATAAATTAATGAAAACCAAGTGTAGCATTTTGAAATATTGAATTGTAAGAAAAGTGCCACGCCCAATGTTCAATTCCGACCATATGTAACATTGAACTTAGAATTTAAAGCATAAAACCATGTCCCGTTGAAAAAGGTTCATTGGAGCCCAAGTGTAACATTTTTTAAAATATTGAATTGTATGGGAAGTGCCACGCCCCGCTGTCCAAGTCCAATATGTTGCATTGAAGGCATATAACCATTTCCCGTTTAAGAAAATTCAATGGGAGCCCAAGAATGGCACTTTGAAGTATTGAATTGTATGGGCGTCGCCACGCCCCTTTGTCCAATTACGCCGATATGTTGCATTTAGCTTAGAGTTGAAAACATGAAACCATTTGCTAAATTTTGTTGGAAAACATTAAATGAGAGGCCAGTTACAGCAATTTTAAATATTGGTTTGTATGGGCGGTGCCACGCCCCTTTGTCCAATTACACCGATGTGTTGCATTTAGCTTAGAGTTAAAACCATGAAGGCATTTGCCAAATTTCGTTGGAAAACATTGTGTGGTAGCGCTATTACAGCATTTTCAAATATTGACTTGTATGGGCGGTGCCACGCCCCATTGTCTCATCCCGACCATTTGTAGCCCAGATTAGGGCTGGGGTCTTGTAGTATGTTCATGGCAAATTTCATTTTCTTGTGATCAAAAATGTCTGAGATATATCAGTTTTTCCTAACTTGTGGGCGGTAAAAGTGGGCGTGTCAAAACCTATGCTATGTCACGACTCACGACCCCTAGAACACATATATAAATTTTGGTGAGAATCGGTGCTATAGTTTTCGCGTCTACTGGTGACAAACGTACACGTCTCTTTTATATATATAGATTGATATATCTTCTAAGTCTATGGAATGGTACTCAAGTAGTCTACGGAATGGTCCTCAGGTCTAGTTTATGAAATGGTCCTCAAGTGTAGTCTTTCGAATGGTCCAATTTTTGGACCATTCTTGGTATAGTACTTGTTACATGCGGACTAGTCAAGTGTTGGAATAGACCTATTTTTCGCAGGGTTCTTTTACACTCGAAACATTTGCGGAGTATAAGCTGAATTTCTTTTAAAAATACAATTGACAACACATCTTCTTTTTTTGTTCAATATTTTACAAAAATCCTTGCTCTTAGATGAAAAAAGTAATTGGGAAATTAGAGCACAATATCAAACCCTAACATTTCTTTAAATTTTGTGAAGAAATTCTGTGTTCAGAAACAGTTTTTTTCGCTCTCCTGAAAAGTTGGCAAATTGGAAAGAGGTTGTTTTTTTTTCAAATGTCCACAGATAGGTATAAATAGTTTACCAGGACGTAAGTTCACAAGGTCAGTTACACGTTCAAATGAAACATATTATTACTTTACTCGTTCACAGTCTTGTTTTCTGTTTTGCCATTTGTTTTTCGTTTTCTGCCTTCAAAAAATATCTCCTTTTTCTTTAGTAGGCCAGTCACAATTTAATGATTAAACGCAAAAAAACACCTTTTTTAGGATTTAATGAGGAAGAATCGGAGAAAAGCAAATATTACCAACAAAAATTATAAAAATCGCCAAAAGGGCGACAAATTGCCACATCTGACAACACAGGTTAGGGTTTCTTACATCGGTTAAACGTACAACATTGAAGCATTTGTAATCCTCTTTTTCAGCATTTGTAATCCTCTTTTTCATTAGATTTACCGCCTTTTTTTGTGTGTACCGAGTAATGCATGACACAATTTGTACGCAAATTAGTGGGCTAAAACTAGAACTCGGAAAAAACCCCACCAAAATTTCTAAAACAAGCTAGCAAATAAGCATAAAAATAATCATACGTAAGCACGCTTATTGTGATATTTTGTAAACAAAAACACAATAGGGCAATTCACGAGTTGGTGCAAATGGTCTTGCAGAAGTGGAAATGCAAATATTTATTGCATACTTTGTCACCACAACAACAAAATATACAGATTTGCATTTCCTACGCTCGAGCAAGTTTGCAACACAGAAAACGTATAGCTTCTACTAATTAAATCCAAAATGAAAAGGGAAAAGCCCAACAAAAGGTGGACGGAGGAGGAGATAAAAATGATTTTAAATCATTTGCAAGAAGCTCCGCATATTATTTTCGGCATAATGAACAAAATTTATTAAAATTTCCGTAATGTCAACCAATAATACTACCATACAAGTAGATCAGCTGTTTATTTGGTATGCAACCGCTGTTGCAAAGCAACCCGAAAAAGACCGTTCACAATTGATTGGAAATATTTCCAATTACACAATTTTCCAATCTGATTTGCAACAACTCGTGAATTGCCATTATATCACCATTTGACAAACAAAAAAATGTTGGTAACGCACATGATCGGGACCGACAGATTCTGTTAGAGGGTGTTAAAAAAGAGTACCCGTTTCTGCCAGTTTATCTGGATCAGTTCTTAAAACCGTTTAAATCGCATTTATGCATTTTGCATATTTCTCATTAACATAAAAAAAAAATTTGAATCTTAAATGTTTAAAATGCATTTGATAGAGGAAAAACATACCCATAAAAAACATGTAAACTTTTTACAATCGGATGTAAACTAATCACGCTAGACTAGAAACAATTTAGAAATATTTATTTTTTATATATATAGCTTCTACTAATTAAATCCAAAATGAAAAGGGAAAAGCCCAACAAAAGGTGGACGGAGGAGGAGATAAAAATGATTTTAAATCATTTGCAAGAAGCTCCGCATATTATTTTCGGCATAATGAACAAAATTTATTAAAATTTCCGTAATGTCAACCAATAATAATACCATACAAGTAGATTAGCTGTTTATTTGGTATGCAACCGCTGTTGCAAAGCAACCCGAAAAAGACCGTTCACAATTGATTGGAAATATTTCCAATTACACAATTTTCCAATCTGATTTGCAACAACTCGTGAATTGCCATTATATCACCATTTGACAAACAAAAAAATGTTGGTAACGCACATGATCGGGACCGACAGATTCTGTTAGAGGGTGTTAAAAAAGAGTACCCGTTTCTGCCAGTTTATCTGGATCAGTTCTTAAAACCGTTTAAATCGCATTTATGCATTTTGCATATTTCTCATTAACATAAAAAAAAAATTTGAATCTTAAATGTTTAAAATGCATTTGATAGAGGAAAAACATACCCATAAAAAACATGTAAACTTTTTACAATCGGATGTAAACTAATCACGCTAGACTAGAAACAATTTAGAAATATTTATTTTTTTGTTATATTTTTTCTATTTTAACATACGTTTTTTTGTAAACAAAATTGGAAATTTCAGGATTGTTTCTAGTGTAGCGTGATGAGTTTACATCCGATTGTAAAAAGTTTAGACGTTTTTATAATACATTATATATACATTAACTTACTTTGGGTGGACAATGTCCGCCTTTTTGTACAATGTTCGTAAAGATCTTAGTGCCCTAAAAAGAAGGATTAATACAAATTCGTAAAAACTAATAAAAATCAATAAAAATAAATAAAAATGTATTTCTTAACTACAGAAATACAGCAAAGAACACAAAAAATCTTAATTTTAATTTAATTTTTGAATACATAGAGTAGACATTAATATAGAGTTCAAACCCCATAAGGTTATATGGGGACTGCTGGATCCAACAAGTAACCTATATCGATTATACTATGTACGTTTAGAGCTAGCTCAAACTGCTAAGTGTTTAGAGCGCACTGTTATAAACAAAAAGTACTTAAACAAAAATAAGTAATATAAAATAAATAAATAAACAAATAAAATATAATAAATTTTTTGTTTGTAATAAATGCCAAAAATAAAATTTTTAGTGGGTTGCTTAACAAATTTTTTTGGTAAACTAAAAATTTTGTATCGTTTATATTTACTTCTTTTGTTGATTGGATCGTTTTTAACCAACCTTTTTAGTTCAGTTTTATCAACCTTTATTTTTCTGTGTACGAAATTTTTTCCAAATTTCGTATGGAATTCAATCTTAGTGAAAACATATTACTTTGCAAACAAAATTGAATTAATAAAAATTGTTGGACTTTTTTTTAAAACTAAATTTTTGGTTAATTGAAGTAATATTGTAAAGTGTCATATGTTTTGAAACGGACCAAAAATCGTATTCTTTACCAAGGTATAAATGTTCTAGACTAGCATTCGATAACTCTGACCTCAATACAAAAGTCCATGTGCTCAATAATGAAACGACAAATGCGAATCAAGTCAAAACTCGATATTGGCGTCCAACAATAAAATTCCAATAAAAAAAGAGTAAAAAACTAGTTTTTTAAAATTAAGGGTTTTTGGCGACTTTAAAATCTGCAATGATATCGAAGGAAAGTACCCAAAAATCCTTAATTTTAAATCGAAATTGCTGAAATTAATTTAAAGGAAATTTATTTTCTACTTTTTAGTCGGTTAAAGGGTTTTATTTGATAAAACTGAACTAAAAAGGTTGGTTAAAAACGATCCAACCAACAAAAGAAGTAAATATTGTGACAAAGTATGC
This sequence comes from Heteromyza rotundicornis, assembly GCA_951394025.1. Classification (NCBI taxonomy): domain Eukaryota; kingdom Metazoa; phylum Arthropoda; class Insecta; order Diptera; family Heleomyzidae; genus Heteromyza; species Heteromyza rotundicornis. The sequence goes on from OX596010.1 coordinate 39,244,677, forward strand.
AATAAATATTTGCATTTCCACTTCTGCAACACCATTTGCACCAACTCGTGAATTGCCCTATTGTGTTTTTGTTTACAAAATATAACAATAAGCGTGCTTACGTATGATTATTTTTCATGCTTATTTGCTAGCTTGTTTTGGAAATTTTGGTGGGGTTTTTTCCGAGTTCTAGTTTTAACCCACTAATTTGCGTACAAATTGGGTCATACATTACTCGGTACACACAAAAAAGGCGGTAAATCTAATGAAAAAGAATATTACAAATGCTCCAACCCTTCAATGTTGTACGTTTAACCGATGTAAGAAACCCTAACCTAGGTTGTCAGATGTGGCAATTTGTCGCCCTTTTGGCGATTTTTATAATTTTTGTTGGTAATATTTGCTTTTCTCCGATTCTTCCTCATTAAATCGAACTAAAAAAGGTGTTTTTTTGCGTTTAATCATTAAATTATGACTGGCCTACTAAAGAAAAAGGAGATATTTTTTGAAGGCAGAAAACGAAAAACAAATGGCAAAACAGAAAATAAGACTGTGAACGAGTAAAGTAATAATATGTTTCATTTGAACCTGTAACTGACCTTGTGAAAAAGAGTAAAAAAGTAAAAAAAGGGTAAACAATTTTTTTTTAAAAAACAAAAAAAAGAGGAAAATAAAAAAAGAATAAAAAACAAGTTTTCTGCTTTTTAGTCGGTTAAACGGTTATATTTTCAAAAACTTGTTTTTTACTCTTTTTTTTATTGGAATTTTATTGTTGGACGCCAATATCGAGTTTTGACTTGATTCGCATTTGTCGTTTCATTATTGAGCACATGGACTTTTGTATTGAGGTCAGGGTTATCGAATGCTAGTCTAGAACATTTATACCTTGGTAAAGAATACGATTTTTGGTCCGTTTCAAAACATATGACACTTTACAATATTACTTCAATTAACCAAAATTTTAGTTTTAAAAAAAAGTCCAACAATTTTTATTAATTCAATTTTGTTTGCAAAGTAATATGTTTTCACTAAGATTGAATTCCATACGAAATTTGGAAAAAATTTCGTACACAGAATAAATGCCAAAAATAAAATTTTTAGTGGGTTGCTTAACAAATTTTTTTGGTAAACTAAAAATTTTGTATCGTTTATATTTACTTCTTTTGTTGATTGGATCGTTTTTAACCAACCTTTTTAGTTCAGTTTTATCAACCTTTATTTTTCTGTGTACGAAATTTTTTCCAAATTTCGTATGGAATTCAATCTTAAACATATTACTTTGCAAACAAAATTGAATTAATAAAAATTGTTGGACTTTTTTTTTAAAACTAAATTTTTGGTTAATTGAAGTAATATTGTAAAGTGTCATATGTTTTGAAACGGACCAAAAATCGTATTCTTTACCAAGGTATAAATGTTCTAGACTAGCATTCGATAACCCTGGCCTCAATACAAAAGTCCATGTGCTCAATAATGAAACGACAAATGCGAATCAAGTCAAAACTCGATATTGGCGTCCAACAATAAAATTCCAATAAAAAAAAGAGTATACAGAAAAATAAAGGTTGATAAAACTGAACTAAAAAGGTTGGTTAAAAACGATCCAACCAACAAAAGAAGTAAATATAAACGATACAAAATTTTTAGTTTACGAAAAAAATACCAAAAAAAACCCACAAAAAATGTAATTTTTGGCATTTATTACAAACAAAAAATGTATTATATTTTATTTGTTTATTTATTTATTTTATATTACGTATTTTTGTTTTCTTACTTTTTGTTTATAACAATTTGTAATAATTTTGTATTTACTTAAAAACTTCAACTTACTTTACTTACTTATCACGGAATTCGAACCTGGACTTCTGCAGTTTTTGCAGTGCGCTCTAAACCCTTAGCAGTTTGAGCTAGCTCTAACATTATTGAACAAGCGTCTAAACGTACATAGTATAATCGATATAGGTTACTTGTTGGATCCAGCAGTCCCCATATAACCTTACTTTGGTATGAACTCGATATTAATGTCTACTCTATGTATTCAAAAACTAAATTAAAATTAAGATTTTTTGTGTTCTTTGCTGTATTTCTGTAGTTAAGAAATACCTTTTTATTTATTTTTATTGATTTTTTATGAATTTTTATGAATTTGTATTAATTTTTTACGGTTGCCTATCTCTATCCTTCTTTTTAGGGCACTAAGATCTTTACGAACATTGTACAAAAAGGCGAGCCAATTTCACAAAAGTTAATTTTTTTATTTATCTTTTTGGCTATTTACATGATAATTACCTATCGCCAAACAATCAAAAAGAGGGCCTAAGACCCCAAAGGCAAAGGGCGATCGTAGGAAAATCAAATAGTGTGTTTTTTGCTGCATTTTTGTGGTATTGAAACCAATTTTCATTAATTCACGTTTTTACGGTTTTGGTGAAGTTTAGATCGTACACGCAACTATAAAACATTTTGCGATCACCACCAAAGATTTTGTGGGATCAACATTGGGATTTAGACCAACAGAAACGTAAACAAAAAGAAATATTTTTTTAGCTTGAAGTTAAAAATCTAAATATCTTCCACAGTATATGAGACCACCTCGCATTCTTATATGCAAAATTTGCGAAAAAATCACAGCTACAACATATATTTAAAAAAAAAAAATTATTTTTCTAAAAAAAAAACAATTTTTTACATACAAAATGGGCGCAGGCCTTGTTCCTCTGCGAACTATTCGATAGCTCTCGAAATCATCCTTACTATCCTTACTATTTATAAAATTGAAAACGCCAGTTTGGTTGTAACGGGTAAGAGCAAAAACTAGCCAACCGATTTTCATATTTTTTTTTTGAAAACATCCTATTTGTGCCAAGGAAGAGAATAGGACTTTTTTTTTTGTTTTTCGAAAGGTAAATATCTTAATTTTCGGTATTAAGTTTTATTGAACATTCAAACGTATGCTTAGAGATTTCCGTTCGATTGCATTGACATAGTCTGTGCTTGCAAAACATTTTTGTATTTGAGTTATTTTTTGATATGGAGTTTTTGTATGGGAGGTAGGCGTGGTTCTTATCCGATGTTGCCCATTTTCAATACCGTCCAATCAGTCGCCAAAATAAAAGGAATCCCAAATTTGGGGTCGATAGCTCAAAAGCTACGACTGTTATCGTGCGAAATGACAGACAGACGGTCAGACGGACAGACGGACATGGCCTAATCGACTCAGGAGGTGATGCTGATCCAGAATATATATACTTTTCCATACCGGACACGGCTCCTTATGGGCGTTACAAACGGTGTGATAAAAACAATATACCCTTGGACACTAGTGTGCAGGGTATAAAAAACCGGAGGTTGCCGATTATAATAAAAGACTAAGTTTGGTACCAACATTTTTCTTTTTTTTATCGACTATAAAGTTAGGGAGAGTGCCGTTTTAATATTTGTTTTGTTAAAGGGCACCCTAATATACATATGGGTTTTTCCATATCAAATCGACAAGGTGTTTTCGCTCGACGTCTCCGATTTCGATAAAAATTTGGAAGATAGGTAAATAACAGCAAAAAAACAATATAAGTTATTTTTTTCCGAAATTCGAATTTTTTTCAAAAGTTATTGAAAAAATACAAAAATGTTTAGGTCCTTAACTTTGAATGGCGCAGTCTTTACCCATACAAATTCGAACCTTTAAAAAAAAAATCAAAAAAAAAGGTCATTTTGGGGTCTAAGGTATATACTATAAATGTATCAATAGTTGCTGTGCATTTGATCTTAAAACACTCTCCGAGTATCTATGAAATGTATACATGGGAAAGTTATAAAAAACATTTAATAAGGATATTTTTAAAAAATATTTCTTTCTTATATCGAAAACCAACACTGCAAATTTTTGCAAGTAATAAGTCAAGGTACTTTTGGAAAAAAACAAGTGGGTAAGTTTCAGTCGGGCAAGCCGACTTATATATACCCTACACCTACTGGGCCATATTGGATCCGTCATCTTGAATTTTGAAAATGTGACATCATATTCAAAATCAACGACCCCAAAAACCCCACTATACAAAATTTCATACTGGTTGTATGAAATCTTAAAATTTCAGCCGCCATATTGGTTCCGCCATCTTGAATTTTTAAATTCCGACATCATATTCGAAATCCTCACTATACAAAATTTCATACTGTTTTGATGAAATCTTAAAATATCGGTAAAAACACGATTTCCACTTATATAGGAGGCAGGCGTGGTAGTCGACCGATACCGCCCATTTTCAATACCAACTCCTTCTAGGGTCTAAAAAGAATAAATCCAAAATTTGGGATCCCTAGCTTTCTTCTAGCTCCTGCAATCGTGTTTACAAGAAAAGAGGACAGACAGACGGATAGGGCTAAATCGACTCAGGAAGTGACGCTGATCAAGAATATATATAGTTTTCCATACCGGACACGTCTCCTTCTTGGTGTTACAAACATCAGACCAAAGTGAATATACCTATACCTCATGAGGCGTAGGGTATAAAAATTGCCAACCAAATATTCATACAATAATTTTAAAGCCTGTTTGATTTTGAATAGAAAAGGTTCTTGCAATCGTGCTCCATCTTGCTTCAGTAACGAGATAAAACCATTCAAAGTTAACCTTACATTTTTTTAATTTTTCATTTATTTTGAAACATATTCAAATTCCGAAAAAAAGCGAACTTATATGGTTTTTTTGCTCTTATTTACCTATCTACAAATTTCATCAAAATCGGAGAGGTCGAGGGTAATTTTCAAAAATCGTGTCGATTTGATATCGAATAACCCATATGTATGTAATTACTTTTATTTATAGCGGAGTTTTTCTCTTATGTGATCTGATTATATCAATTGAAGGGGTGGATGGATGAAAGCGGTACGTAACAAAAATTTTAAAATTTACACCAGTGAAGTTGCAATGAGGATATCTTGCCCAGAATTACTTATAAATTTAAATATTTATGATAGAGTCGAGATTCAGAAGAAACAAATAAGACATGTCACCACTTTTGTATTGAAAAAAGGAAAATGAAAAACATTTAAACTAATTTACTCGAAATAGTTTTTGTACTCCATAACGTCGTCATCCATGCACCCCTTCAATTCAAATGTGAAAAATAACCGGGATCAAATACAATTCATATACACAAAGCCACTCCATTTAGTTTGCTGTATCGCGATTACCAAAAAAAAACACACATCTGAATTTATATCCAATTTGTTGATCCAAATCATAAACTGTATAAATGATTATTTTGTTATGATTTGAATTCATGTATGAAATTGAATCCAGGAGCCGACTTGCGGCAATCGTGAACTAGCAACTCGTATCAAAATTTGTGCTTCAATTTAAATAATTCAATTGGAAAAATTGGGATTGGAATATAAATTTCGATACGAGTTGCTCGTTCACGAATGCCGCAAGTCGGCCCAGGTCTGAATCTCGACGTGAAACAAGCTTGGATATTATTTAAATTTTAGCATTTCATATTGCTATGTATCTACATTTGCCATATCAATTCGGATTTGTATATTGTGATGTAATATTTGTATTTTTTGAGAAATTAATCTTTATTAATTGCATTATTTCCCTTATGATTTTTATAACGCATTGGCTATCGCTCAACGATTCATTCTCAACTCATTCAACAAAACAACATTTGTCGTCCAACTGCAACATATGCTTGAATCTCTGTCGTTTACGATTTAAAATCGAATATTGCAACCCTTTTACCGCATCATATGATTCTTAAAAATCCAACAATTTTTAAATTCAAATAAACTTAATTGTCATATGAAACGAAACGGATACGATAGGCAAGGGCATTTGTCGTTGTTTATCTGCAGAGCATGGAGAAAACGACCTCGAGTTGTGTCGCGATGAGATCCTCGCTGACGGATTAATTAAGAAGAGCATCAAAGAGCAAAGTCAACTAGAAGTGGCCATTGGCGATGGAATGGAATTCACAATACATGGCGATCTGAAGAATAACAAACATAAAAAATCAAAATACATAAATAATGCAACGGTAATGTTAATATAAAACGTTAAATATATAAAATTAATCAAATTTGTAGGATATTTCGTTCACACAGATGATTGGCAACTCAATTAACCACCAAGACAATAGACTGGAACACGAGCTAAACCATAGAGGTTTGTCCTTACAGGACGATGACACTGCCAGCATTAACTCATATGGTAGCCATAAGAATCGCCCATTTAAAGATGAAAGTCACAAGGGTAGCGCCGAGACCATGGAAGGAGAGGAGAAGCGCGATGCCAGCAAGGAGGACCTTGGACTCGATGAAGATCTGGACGAGGACGGAGAGTGCGAGGAGGGTGCACTCGATGGTGATATCATTATTCATGCACATGAGGACGACATACTCGACGAGTACCCGGCGGACTGTTTCCCCGACGCATACTATAAGAAATTTCCAATCTTAGCTGGCGACGATGATTCGCCATTCTGGCAAGGATGGGGCAATTTACGACTGAAAACTTTTCAATTAATTGAAAATAAATATTTTGAAACCGCTGTTATCACTATGATTTTAATGAGTAGCTTAGCTTTGGTAAGTTTTTAAAAGTCTTGCATCCAAATTCAATTGCCGGAATAATTATTGTTAATGTTGTTGTTACCAATGTTTCGTTCCGTATCAACTGCTATGCAGTCAAAATAATTTCAGTAAAAAACAATAACTCTACAAATGTGACAAAATTTAAAAAGTTATGTAAAAATGCATGCATCACATATATAGTTGGCCATTTACCTGAATCTAATGACTTTCTTTTCATAATTCTAGTGATCAAAACTCGTTGGTGGTTGTATAAATTAGAACCTCTGAGTATTGATCAGGGTTAATTTTTATATTTATTTAAATATAAAACATTTAAATCCATATATATAACATTTTCAGGCATAAATCCATATTTTCCATATTTTAATTTTTCACCCATATTTTCTCAGTTTTTGTATTTGGTATCTATATTTTCGCATTTTTTTTTTTAAATTTTTCATTAATAAAAATTTGTCATAATTTTCGACAAATTTTTATAAAAATTTAAATACATCATTGCAATGGTTAGTGCGGAGCATTGAAAGAAAAAACAACACATACAAATTAATAAACTTGTGTTTATGCTTCCTTTTTGAATTTTTACAGCGAATTGTAAATGGGTGCCAGTAGCTGGGCACCTTTTTTGGAAAATCGATTTTAGATCCTTTTGCTAGATCGACTGCCAAAATCGTTTTTCGAAATTTTTAAGTTCCGTTCGAAATTCTTGTTATATATTGAACCCATCTTTCAAATGAAACCGAGAGCTCCGCGAAATTATGTTTCAAACGAAAGTTATGGCCTCAAGACCTTAGGTGCCAGTGGGTGAGCACTAAGGCATGCAATCCCGGTATTCCGAAATCCCGAAACCCCGCAAGTTTTCTAAATCCCGAAAACCCAGTCTGGAATCCCGGGATTCAAAAATTTTTTTTTTTATGTATTGTTGAAGACATTTTTGACGTTTTAACACAAAAATACAGCCGTGCATTTACATTCAATCTAAATGGTAAACACAAAAAACACACTTTTTATTGATTGAGTTATACACAGACAAGAAAATTAACAACATTTTTGTCGAAAACGGAAAAATAATAATTTTTCGCTCTGTGTTTTACTGAATGGATACCAATTTCAATCGTTTTGAATAACTTTTAATATTGGTGTATCCATTCTCGCTATAATACTAAAAAACTATACTGAAAGAAAAATTTAGTGCATTGGTTTTTAAAATAGAGCTCACAACAAATTTGTTTAATTTTAAAACACGAGCGCTAAAAACAAATTTTAAGACGCAGTCATTCAATTTTTAAACATTGTGCTAATAACCAATTTAAAAGCCAATTTTTCAAATTTAAAAACGATTTCATTCAATTTAAATATTTTTGTTTTTAATTTTAAAAAAAATTATTCATATTAAACAAGTTTGCTTTAAAATTAGATTTTTTTGTATAGTTTCAAAATTGAATTACTGCGTTCTAAAATTTGCTCACGAACAAAAGAACGATTCCGCAATTCAGACCACCATCTATAGAGGGGACCCCTCTCAGAGTCTCAGAGAGTGCCCGCTACGTGGGTCTCGTTTTAGATAGGAAACTGAACTGGAAATTGTAGAAGAGAGAGTTAGGAAAGCGTCAATCGCCTTCTATTTGTAGCAGAATTTTTGGACGAAGGTGGGGCCCCCGCTCATTTCTCATGGATGTATACAGCCACCGTTAGACCAATACTGACTTACGGACGTCTCGTGTGGTGGAAATCAGTCTGCAAAGTCTAGCATGTATAGGAATATGAATAGGTGTATGAAAACATCACCAACGGCGGGACTCGAGACAATTCTTAATCTCCTACCTCTAGACCTTTACACACAAGAATACGCAGTAAAAGTGCCCTAATAATAAGCCAGACTGAAACCTGACATAGAACCACGACTGGGCACTCAGACATAATGCAACGACACCTCGGGAACGACATCAGCTCTGACAAGGAAAGAGTTGGAGGGAAAAGACCTTTCGCGAAAAGTACCCATATCAGTCTTCACTGATACCCATATCAGTCTTCACTGATGGGTCCAAAATGAACATTGGTATGATTTGCACCTGTGACAAATTAGGAATCATGGGATACATCCGTCTGCCCGACACCAGCAGTGTCTTCCAAGCTGAGATCCTGGCAGTGGCGGAGGCAGCCAAGGCTGCCTTAATGGTGGTGATACCACAAGATGATATCACCATTTTCATTGACAGCCAGGCAGCAATAAAAGCGTTATCTGCCGTCTACATCAACTCAAAGCTTGTCAGGCGCTGCCGCGAAGAGCTTCTGGTTCTTGGCTCGCAGCATCGCGTTAAGCTTACTGGGTGTCTGGGCATGAGGGGATACCTGGAGCAGCTGATGAATTGGCTCTGCGGACCAATCTGTGAAAGCCCCACTCTGTAGTATTAGGGAACGAATAGAAAAACAATTCATGCGGTCTAACATCAGATGGAGACAACTCTTCACCTGTGAGAACTCTCGTAAACTATGGACGCAACGCAACGAAGGACGTACTGTCAAGCTCATATAGGAAATCCATATCTAACCTCATATCACATTAACGGGTCACAACCTTTTAGGAGCCCAAGCCAGGAAAATAGGTCTTCCACAAAACGACATTTGTAGGGGCTGCGGGACGAGGCAGTGGAGGAGGACACCCAACACTACCTCTGTCGATATCCAAGCTTACAACATCTTAGGCGTAGAACCCTGGGGGAATATTTTTGGGTCAACTTTGGCCTAAGTGTGATGGCATGGTTAGAGCAGTCCTGCTCCAAGTGTGCCTTCTACCCTTTAACCTAACCTAACCTAGCGCACGTGTTTTGAAATTGAACAAATCTGTACAAAGCTCTATTTTAAAAACCAAATCGTTCAATTTTAAAACATTTTCCTCTCAGTGTACTAACATGAGTTTTGTGTGTTTACCATGAAATGGAGCTGGCAGAATCTTTTGATTTTATTCGGATTCAGCGTGGCTAAATAATTAATTAGAGACCGACCGAAATCGCTTTTTTTAATCTCGGCCGAAACCGAAATGGCCGAAATTTTTATTTTTTTAATTTCGGCCGAAAGTAGAGTAGAGTAGTAGAAATTCTATCAAGGTAGCAGATTTCAAGAGAGGGGAGTAGATTAGGGTTTCTGCGTAGAGTATACTCTATAGTAGAGATTCTACAATAGTAGTATAAATTTCTGTCATGGTAGTAGATTTGTAGAAAGAGTAGTAGTTTTGCATTGTATGAAACTCACAAAATATTTTGAGGAGAAGATTTCTTACAATAGTAGTAGAGGAGTAGAAATTTAAAAATCATCGCGAGAGTAGTAGATCTGCTCCGATAGGAGAAGAGTGCGAACGCTGTGAAGCAGTGAATGGATGAAGGCTGTATGTAACATACAAATTCGTTCAAGAAAATAAGTTACAAAGTTTTTATTTTCAATACAATTTGGGGACTTGTCTTTGTCGCGATTCTTCGAAACTATGATCAATACTTAAATTTGTGTTACATACCGCTTTTATCCACTTGGTTGTTCCTTATGTATTTTGCCACACCTAATCCAAAAATAATAATGAAAATTGCACAAACAATGAATTTTTGGTGCGTACTGTAAAAATTTAATTATTTTTTTCGTATTCAGCGTGCCAAAATTCATAAGAATTTGTCTATCAAGTATATTTAACAAACAAAATGTTCAGTTTTGCCGATCAGTGTAATCTTTGTTATTTATTAGTTAAATTCAGATTTTATTGAGCTCCAAATAAATTATTTATTATTTATTTTTGGGCTATAGCTAATTTTTACCAAAAAATCTTTTTGGAAAAATAGGTTGTTACAACAACAAGCAAAAACCAGCCTTGGCAGAGTGTACAGCTGTTTCGGATTTTAGCCACAAAATCCTCATCAGCACTCTTTCGGCAATCTTTGTTAATCCAAGACGCCTCTATAAGGGGAAAAAGTCATGATACAACATAGAATTATTCATTCCTGGCATCAAACGAATTCCACTGAAGAAGCGCGAATGGCAAAAATTGCAAACTGGTTTTTGCTTGGTATTGTAAAATAAAGCATTTCTACTTAAGCAGGTTGAAAAGTTCTTTCAAAGTCCAGCTTAAGACTGGTACAAAGCGGGCCTTTATATATTATAAATATTGATTGTTTGGTTTAAAGTAATATTTATTTAATATTATTTCCTTGTTGCATAAAAATTAAATTAAACTTTAAATACTATTGCAAAAGTTTTTTTATATTTATTATTGTATTTAATTGGAATATCCAGAAAATCCCGATATTTTCAAAAACACTTCGGGATTGAATGCCTTCGTGAGCACTCTCCCCTACTTATTACAATTAATTAATGAATTAACATGTAAAAAAATATATCAAAAACAAACAAAAACAAGTGAGTAAGTTTCAGTCGGGCAAGCCGACTTATATATACCCTACACCTACTGGGCCATATTGTATCCGCCATCTTGAATTTTGAAAATGCGACATCAAATACGAAATCAGCGACCCCAAAAACCCACCTATTCAAAATTTCATACTGTTTTGATGAAATCTTGAAATTTCGGTATAAACACGGTTTTCACTTATATGGGAGGTAGACGTGGCAGTTGACCGATTTCGCCCATTTGCAATACCAACTCCTTCTAAAAAGAATAAATCCAAAATTTGGGATCCCTAGCTTTCTTCTAGCTCCTTCAGTCGTGTTTACAAGAAAATAGGACGGTCCATTTTCAATCCCGAAAATCCCGGGATATTTTTTCCGAAATCCCGGGATTTTTGGGACTACATTTTAAATAAATTAGTTAAATACAAAAAAAATAAAAATTTTCATCGCTCATAAAATATAAAAAAAATGTGTGAACTGAAAAATAGTTTTTGCCAACATTTAGACCATCCAAAAATGAGAAAAAATTAGTAAGAAAAGTCAAAACTTCCAAATTTTCAACATATTAAAAAAAATTACGAATAAAATTGTTTGTATTTGAAATTTTTTCTTTAAGAAAAAATAAATTTATATTTATTTCAGAAGAAAATTTGTATTTTCAAATTAATTACTTAATAAAAATAATTAAGTAAAACTGAAAACTGATACAAAATTAATTTCACAAACCTTACTTAAGCATATTTTGAATTGAATTGTGTCTTTCATATAGAAACGGAGACTCAAATACTGAAAATGAATAAATTCATTAATTTGTACCTTTAATAAATTGAAATTAATGTTTATGTTTTATGGTTTATAAGAATTGCAAACATCCACAATGATTTGAATATCCCTGCAGTAAAAGACGAAAGCTTATGTTTCATCCAAACATTCTAGCTAGGAATTTATTGAGACCTCTGAATCCCTCGCGTCTCAAACGAAACTAATATATTCTCCATATATTAGTTACGACAACTCCGCATTGCCAAATTCAATGGAGTTTAGGCGATATCAATGCACGATATAGATTTAAGTGAATTTACAAAAAAAACATTGAAATACTATTGTTAGATCTTAGTAAATATTCTTAGATGATTCAATAAATAATCTAATTTAATAAAAAATGTTTATGTTTACTATGTGTTTTCCAATAAAACATCCCGAAAAACCCGGGATTTCGAAAAGCCTTCGGGATCGAAAGCCCTATTACCTACACACCATCTGATTTCCGTAGAATCAGTAAGCTTTCGAATAAATCATCATTCAACCTGTTCCATCGTGGCGGTAATATCTGGCCACCAGAGCTAATAAGTCCCTCGACTGAAGCACTTAAAAGCATAATCGAGTTATATTTAAAACAAATTTTGATATATTTTTTTGAATTTGTATTGATACAATCTCTCTAGATTTATCTTCGAAAAAATTTAAAATTTCCATTTCGTATTTATTTCAATTTTATATATTTTTTACTGAAGAACCTATAAAAAATAGGTACAGATACTGATCCAAAATACCAAGATACAGGTACAGGTGACGGTGGAAAGCATCAAGGTATAGGTAATAAGTACAGAAAATGTATCAAAGTACAGCACCTATTCGTAAATTTCTATAATTTACGAAAAAAATTGCATGAGAATATTTCCTAAAAAATTAATAAATTAATTGTAATAAGTAGGGTAGAGTGCCCACCTACTGGCACCCTAAGGTCTTGAGGCAACAACTTTAGTTTGAAACATAATTTCGCGGAGCTCTCGGTTTCATTTGAAAGATTGGTTCAATATCTAACAAGAATTTCAAACGGGACTTAAAAATTTCGAAAAACGATTTTGACAGTCGATCTAGCAAAAGGCTCTAAATTCGATTTTCCAAAAAAGGGGCCCAGCTACTGGCATCCATTTACAATTCGCTGTAAAAATCAAAAATGATGTATAAACACAAGTTTATTAATTTGTATGTGTTGTTTATTCTTTCAGTGGATCACTGACCATTGCAATAATGAATTTAATTTTTCGAATTTGTCGAAAATATGGATAAAAAAATGGATTTAAATACTTTATATTTAAATAAATATAAAAATTAGCTCTGCTCATTGAGATTTTCGAGTTCAAAAACCACTTGCGATAAATTCGCGATTAAGAGTCGATTTATTATTGACTTATTAAAACTATGAATGTTAAAAAAATTTAAATAAGGCTATTTTAAATTGTTTGTGTATATTTTGCCTTTTATGTGCATATTTTCGATTTTTTCGTGCATATTTCTGTCGTCCCTAATCATTACAATGTATAAAAACCCATTGTTTGTCCGGATGTCCAGATGCCCGGATGTTTGTCCTCACCTCCTAGAAGCCCCCAGTGGACCCATGCGCAGTGGTCGGAGTTATATTGAGTCAGTTGCCAAAAATACTTTCAGTTGAGATATAAAAGTGAAACTTTGGTTAGGGCTTTATAACAATGTGACAATTATTATTTTTTAAAATAGGTGTGGTTGAACACTTCCCCTTCCCCCTCCCCTTCCAGTTCCCTTGATTTTTTGAGGTTTTTGGATATAATAAACATTAATTCCGCCCTTTTTGACATCGACTTTCAATTATAAAATCGCAAAGATACAATCAAACAATTTGGAAATTTCAAAATTTGTTTTAATTTTTTTAAAGTTTACAATATTTTGATGAATTTTTTTGTTTTACAGCTATTTTTTTCTATAAAAAGGTCAGAAGGTTATTTAAATCTGCGTTCAACGAATCCAAGAAATCGAAAAACGATTGAAATGTGTCGAAATTGAAATTAGTTTTAGCTTTTATCGAACAAAAAAATGTTTTTTTATATAAAATTTTTAAATTTATCAATTGTATCTTTGCGACTTTTTCAAACGTTTAGGGCGTGGTAGTGGGCGGGCCGCAAATTTTCAGAATCAACACGCTATCCATTCATCCCCCAAAACTTCATATAAAATTTCAGCGAAATCGGTTAAACATTGCATGAATTATAGCATTTTAGAATAATATTTGTCACGCCCATCTCGAACGCCCAAAGTTAATAATATGATATGTGTTTCAATAAAATCGGTCAAGTATTTCTTGAATTATAAGGGAACAAACATACATACAAACTCACAAAGAATTTTATATAAGTAAAGAAATTGCTCTTCTTTTTAAACTCCTCTACTGCAAGAACCAACTAATTACATGCATCTCTTTTAAAGATATTCTTAAAGACTACGGTTATAATACAACAAAAACCATAATATTTTTGAAAAGCTTGTTCTTGTAGGAGATAGGGATGACACATTAGTTTCCCAACTTTTGACTTTGATTTTTTTATTTTTGGCCTATGGCAGTGGACGCTGCTATGGCTTGAGCCGATTAGATTTTCGAAAAAGGGGCGTGGCAGTTCAGAAAAATGGAGGTGGCAGATATAGTAGTTCTCCTGAATCCATCAGTGGACCTAGGAAGCTGTTATTGTATTCAGTACGTGATTGGCACGGAATTTTTCATTTTCCTGCAGTCACCAGTGGACTTAGGAAGCTGTAATTCAACATATATCGTCCCCTAATCGCGAATTTATCGTATGTATGATTTTTAAATTTTACAGGAGGCGGTTTTTATTTTATTTTTTGCCGATGAATTTTGTATGAAAACGATGAGATAGGATAAAATGTACGTCCAATTTATTTACATTTTGCATATTTTAAGTAAATGCTAAGGAACCATTTGGAATAAAGAAAAAGGATTTTCGAAAAAGTATCACTTACGATAAATTCGCGATTAGGGGATGATATTGTCTGTGAAAGAATGGCTAGAGATTCTCGAGCAGCGTATTATTAATTAACTAGAGAGGTAAGGGTTTTCGGCTATGCCTCCACACAATATGAGCCATTTAAAACTACCTCTAACACATTAACATTTTTCTCAAGACCCCATATACAGGGTGTAACAGTCGAGATGGTCCAAACGGTAGTAATCGATGGGGGACCCGAAATTATGAAAAAAAAATGTTGTTTGCACTTATGACGAATTCGCCACCCACTTCATTTTAAAAATAAAGCAACTTTTTTAATGATACAAAATTGTGTTTTCAGACAAGGAACCATGGTATCAAAATCAAGGAAATTTAACAAGCAATATTTCTATTTGAAAAAAAAACTAATGTTATTAACATTAGCTTTTAGTGAGAATAGGAAAAAAAATTATTTAAGTCTAACTTTAGTTTATAAAATAGAGGAAATTACATTTTCAAACACAATGGTGCACTTGAAAACACAAATGTGAATTAGTGCTATACACAGTTATAACACAGTTATAAAGTTTTAAAGGAAATTGTATTACCTTTCCGATGAGCCCAAGAGTGCATTTCTAATATGATTGAGAAGCTATTCACAAAAACCTGAAAACAAATTGGTACTGTCGAGCCCGCTTAACGGAAACACAAATTTGTCAAACATTTTGTTTCACTTATGCGGGGTTTTCACTTAAAAGAATTCTGATAACTGAAAAATATTTCACTCAAGCGAATTTTGCATAAAAGAAAAATATTTTACGGTTCGGTTTAAGCCAAAATTGTCGAAATGGTCTCTTGTAAATGGAAAAGTGCCAAGGGTAATTACAAAACGCATTTGTGTTCGTGTAATCAAAAATTTAACTTCGTTAAATTAAAAAGTTAATTTCGTTGAAAAATTAAATTAGTTAAAAGTTAAATTAAACAGTTAAATTTTCTATAGAAAACAAAAAAAAAATGTTTACAAAGAAACACATAAAAAAAATTTTAACTATATTCAATCGCACTGCAAAGTGAACCTATCTTTTGGTGTGTAATTTTACACACAACACACATTTTTAAGTGTATATTTATTTTAATAAATAAAAAAAACACACATTCAAGATTTTGGCATGTTTTATTAACACGCATGCGTGTTTTTTAAAAGCACTTACAGTGTTTATACACGCAAAGTTGTGTGTAAAATGTGTCTACAAGTTTTACACACTTTAGGTGTGTATGAATAACACATTTCACTTTGCAGTGCGAATGCCTTCACTTACAGACAATTTTGCAAATTTGCTTTAATATAAATGATAAACATTTTTAAAAGGGATGTGACGGAGCTCCGCATCCGCCTCCGCATCCGCGGAGCACCCGCATAGACACCCGCATCCGCAAATCACACATTTAAAATATACGCAACCGCATTCGCATGTATGCTGATATTTTCAACTTAAAAGCTTATATAGCTTTTTATAGCTTTTTGCACTTTTTTGAAACTTTTTACTGTGTTTTTTTCAAAACCCGCATATGTGGGTTGAGACAAAATTTTATTGTGTACTTCTAAGTAAATGGTTCATATTGTGTGGAGGTGTTTCAGCTTCGGCTGACAGACAGACATACCGACAGAACGACAGACATACAAACAGACAGCACAAACTTACGTGTTTTTGCATTTTTCTTTACATTATTTTCTTTAGGTAGATGAGAATGGAGAGTTTTTTTTATATGGAGTTTTTGTGCTGCCTCTCTCTTTTAATTCACATTGATTAGGGATGTTAGATTGTGGGGATGTCTGTTGTGAATGTCTGTTTTTATGTGGGCAAAGCCACGGGTGAATGCTTGTTTTAAATAACGCCAACAAAATGATTTAAAGATAAACTTGATTTAAGGGATCAGAATGAGTACTGACCAGTGTTGGCAGATTTCGTCCTTATTTCGGGGATTTGCGTACACTGAAAGGGCGTGAGGATTTTGAACTCGAAGTCATTATTTTTAAGTGTCGACATACCCAATTCTATATGTGACAGGCCTTGAATTTTGTTCGTGGCTCACAATGTAATTAGCATATTGAACAAATTAAATAAATAATTTAAATAAAATGTACAAAAAATTCAACAAAAAAATTAAATTTTTCAAATCGTAAGAACTTTACCAAAGTATGTTGCTTTTATGTAGCGTTTATTTTTAGTACTTTAGCCAAATAGTTTACATAATAGTTTTTTTCAACAGATATTTTTTTCATCCAAAAACAATATTGAAGAATACACAATTTTTTTTTGACTGAAGATTTCGCAAACGTTCTCTTCTGTCAAAAAAGAATTCCACATAGAACGATTGGATTCTATTAAAAATAAATTTTAGAAAGTTAATTGAACATATTTAGGTGATTTATAGAATGGTTTAATATTAAGCTAGTATATAGGTACATTTTCAAGAGTTTTGTCTTCAATTTCTTTGAAAATTTTTCTTTAATTGCGTTATGTAGCAATATTGCCTTTTATCCTGCGCTAAACATGCGTGTGTCATAAAGTTCTGAATCTGAAGATTTTGTCCAAAAACAAAAATTTACATTTTATATCTTATATCTTAACTTTTTCTAAAACCAGGCTTTAGAAGATGTCCACCTTCCACACAGACCTATTCTGCAGGATATTCTCTACTATATGGATCGAATATTTACGGTCATATTTTTCTTAGAAATGTTAATCAAATGGTTGGCTCTGGGTTTTAAGGTGTACTTCACAAACGCATGGTGTTGGCTTGATTTCGTTATCGTGATGGTAAGTAAAATTGTTTTATAAATACATATAGCTGATACTTTCGATTTAAACAGACAACACAGTAATAAATTTATACTCAGTATTGACTTGACTCGACATCAATTTGTTGACAAATATTTTATTTAGTACGAAATTTACGAAATATTTTAAATTTACTTATGAATTAATTTTGTTATTTTAGTTTTGGTAATAAAATCGGTATTAAAACTGCTAGGTATACTTTGGATTGAATATGCTTAGTTTTTTAGTTATGAATATCAATAAACTACCTAGAACCCTATATAGCTAGATTTAGCGTTAACTAATATATTAGAAAACGATTAAACCTATTAACCACATGTATGTACAAAAAATTTAAATTTAAATTCCAAATATAAATGTTTCGTTTTATTATCAAACGAAAATTAAGCTCTCACTAATTAATTTGGCCGCGGTTTGGTCTGGCGCCGACGATGTCCCAGCATTTCGCTCCATGAGAACTTTAAGAGCACTGAGACCCCTGCGTGCTGTTTCACGTTGGGAGGGTATGAAAGTAAGTAAACCCCGCCGTGTTTTATCCTAAACTATCGCCTAATTTGAGTGTTGTGGTGTAACAGTTTCCATGTTCAAATCTATGAAACTATAAAACTTATATTGTAAAATACTAACTATTATTTTCATACTGTCTTAGAAAGCAGTAAGAGCAAAGTAATTTGTTGCCACAAGTCTTTGTGCGTGCTGTTATTTTATTTACAGAAACTATATATTATGTAACAGACTTTTATGTTTCAATGTAAATTTTCATACTTTATAAGTAAATATTACGAAATTTCACCGTACATGTGCTTATAAGCGTGTTATGAAA
Organism: Heteromyza rotundicornis; assembly: GCA_951394025.1. Classification (NCBI taxonomy): domain Eukaryota; kingdom Metazoa; phylum Arthropoda; class Insecta; order Diptera; family Heleomyzidae; genus Heteromyza; species Heteromyza rotundicornis. The sequence goes on from OX596010.1 coordinate 39,263,063, forward strand.
TATATAATAGGGGTATTCACAAAGTATCATAACATGTCATAAAGATATATGTCATAAAATGTTGATTAATTTGTTTACTTTATCGCGCCATATAAATTTGTGCAACTGTGATTTTCCTTTCTTTTTCTGGAAATCAGTTCATAAACTCTAGAAATATTACATACAAAAAATTATAGGATGTTCACAAATATATATTTTTTTCCAATTATCAGTTTTGACTTATGACTTTATGAGACCTTGTGATCTGCCTGCGTTTTCATATTAAATTGTATCTTCCTTCTTACATATGCTGTTAAATGTTACTTACTAAATTCGAAAAGCTGAAGCTGTTATTTCTACGCATTTTAAATTGCTGCATTGTAATATACCAAAGAATTTAATACTTATGAATTCAATCTGTAAATTGTTTTCTATTCGGCTTCTTATTATTTCAAATATATCAAAAATCCTATAACTGGCTTCAGTTTTGTAAATCCACTTTGAATGTGTTATTATAATCGTAAAATATTCGTTCTCTATATCGACCGAAGTAGCTTATATTATAAAGTTTAGCGTACCTTCATTCAAATCCTAATTATCCTCCTTTGTTTAAAAATCTTTTAAATATTTAAAGTAAACATATCTGTAGATAAGGTAGTATATAGTTCATTTTGTTAAGGTATATAAAGTTAACAATTAATATAACGTTGCATAGAAAAGCAACTTTATACGGCTGATTTGACGCAATAACCTACTGTGTCGCACAAAAAACTATTAAATACTAATAAATTTGGTCAATAGGATACTCTTACTATAATAGAATGTAGAATCTTATTAAATTAATGGGAAAAACGGATTAAATATGAATTTTAATTAGTTTTTCCTATTAATTCGATTAGTTTCTACTACTATTTAAATAGTAATGTGTCCTATTGACAAAACTTAACAACAAGTTAAAGGTGACGTTATTTTAAACGTGGTCCATCCACTTCAAACTGGGTCGACCTCTTCAGCGGTGTCTCTTCATCAGGGTTCAGACCACGCAAATCATATGCATATGTAGTAGACTTCAAGAAAAAGTGGAGTAAAATTAAATTTGGTTTAAGTTTATTTATAATTAAAAGTAAAAACTTTTCATCATAAAGCTCAAATAAAATACAATTTTATAGTCATAATGATCAATCAATAGGGATGCAAACTTTGTCGAGCGACATCGATATATCGACACCCTTTTGGCTGGGTAATGTTGCACCAGTGGAAAGCTTACCGATGATTTGCCGTGCAATGCATATGAATTGGCGAATTTCTGCTGGAACCTTTTCATTGATACCATTATTGATATTAACAAATTTTACTCTGAACCACTGTACTTGAAATAGTTCGTTTACATCCCTAAGACGCAATAAAAACTTTTTATTTTCTACAGCCCTTTTTTTTTTAAACAAAAAGACGACATTTTAAAATGCATATTTAAAATCATTACCAATATTTTTAACAATTGCTAATAGAAATATCACGTTCAACGAAACTTATGGCAACATGTTCTAACTTCGAAAATTCAAAGTTCGTCAAAATTATCGAAAGTCGGTATCTCATAATGGACTGGTTATAATGGACGTTGCCCGGACGGTGATGGGACTTGCCATAAAGTAAGCAACGTACAGTCAGTTATAATGCTACGATCATCCACAATCAAATGTGCACATCTCGCCCCGGGCGCCACATTCAGGGGGGCGGCATTTCAGCAAACCTTTTTATACCCTACACCTCATGAGGTATGGGTATATTCACTTGATCAGCGTCACCTCCTGACGGATAGGGCTAAATCACCTCCTGAGTTGATTTAGCCCTATCCGTCTGTCCGTGTGTCCGTCTGTCCGTATGTCCGTCTGCCCGTCTTCTTTTCTTGTAAACACGATTGCAGGAGCTAGAAGAAAGCTAGGGATCCCAAATTTTGTATTTATCCTTCTTAGGCCCTAGAAGGAGTTTGTATTGCAAATGGGCGGAATCGGTCGACTGCCACGTCTACCTCCCATATAAGTGAAAATCGTTTTTTACCGACATTTTAAGATTTCATCAAAACAGTATGAAATTTTGTATAGTGGGGTTTTTGGGGTTACTGATTTCGAATTTGATGTCGCATTTTCAAAATTCAAGATGGCGGATACAATATGGTCCAGTAGGTGTAGGGTATATATAAGTCGGCTTGCCCGACTGAAACTTACTCGCTTGTTTCATATGTTTTACACCTTTTATGTAAAATAAAATTACGGCTTACATCTAAACGACGTTTTAGTCAGTCAGCTATCTAAACCAGTTTAGTACAAATACTCACTTATATATTATGCAAATATTCAAAGGCTCTAGCATGCTGTACCTAAGACAATCAGTGTTGCTTACTAATGCATAAATTCGATACTTATTGATAGTTATAATCGATACGATTCCAAGTACTTTCTAGTCATATATGCAATACTTATATTGCCAGTGTAGTGAAAGTACATTTACTGATATTTACTACATAAATCATATGGAAAAGTACATTCGCAGCTCGGACTTCTCTGTCAAACTATTTTTATACCCTACACCTCATGAGGTATGGGTATATTCACTTTGGTCTGATGTTTGTAACACCAAGAAGGAGACGTGTCCGGTATGGAAAATAAATATATATTCTTTATCAGCGTCACCGAAAATGACCCTGTAAGGAGTTATAGGGTTAAGTATGCGAAAATGAGGAAAAAAGTGTTTTCACTGTTTTTTTTTTCTTAGTTCTGAATTACTGCAGCTAGAAGGCTATATTTGGACAGGTTGAAAGGCTATTTCGATAACGAAAACAACGTTATAAAATCAGAGGTATGTTCACAAAATCTGATTTATAGAAAAAACTGTTGGTCGGAGAGAAACAATTACTAAGAGTTATTTTGTAGAGAATTTTCCCAGGAACAAAACTGCATCATCCATAAAAAAAACTAAAACAGAGTTTTCGAAATAATCATGCTTAAACACCAAATTTCGTAAAAAAAATTAAATTTTGTGACTTTGACAATAAAATACCGTTTTTTTTTGTTAATCGGATTTTTTCGTATTTTATACCGTTGTTTTCGTTATTGAATTAGCTTTTCAACCTGCCCAAGTACAGCATTCTATCTGCAGTAATGCAGAAGGAAGAAAACAAACTGTAAAAACACTTTTTTTTTTAAATTTTTTCGCACAATTCACCCTATAATTTTTTGCAGGGTCATTTGCGACCCCCCCCCCCCCCCCCCCAATACGATTTTTTTCGTTTCTTGACCAGAGGAATCAACTGGCGGAAGTTTGTCCTCTTAGTCTGGGACACCCTGTATATATTATACATTAGGGTGCTTCACGATGAAATGGGGAATTTTTGTTGTTGTATTTTTCTGTCTCCCCAAGCTTGTCCATTGAATTTATTGAATTTTAAATGTTAAATATCATCACGCTAGAAAAAATTCATTTTTTTTCTTATTTATTTCACAGGCCGACATGATTTTACTTCTATATTCTCATATAGTTTTTATATATAAATGGATCATTCTCAGTTTTTCGGCAAAAATGGGAAATTCGATCTTTACGCCGTTTTTATACTATAACTCTTGAAATAATGCAGCTACAAAGTTTTTCTGTACCATTTTCGACAGACAATTGAACACCCAACAACTTACAAAAGTTTTTTAAATTTAAGCTACAATAAAAAAATTATATTACAAAAGTTTTTTCAATTTAAGCTACAATAAAAAAATTATATTGCCTCAAAGTCAAAAAATCGATTTTTTGAGAATTTTTACTTTGTGTTCAATTAAAAAAAAATAAAATTGAGAAATTCTCTACAACTTTGTCATACACAGTTTTTCCATCAGACGTTAGAGTTATAGTATAAAAACGGCGTAAAGATCGGATTTCGCATTTTTGCAGTTTCTCAAAAAACCTGACGTGATGGCGAAAAACTGAGAATTTGCTTAGAATATAGAAGTAGTCAACACTTCGAAATAAATCGGCCTGTGTTTTTTTCATTACAAACTTGCAAAAAATATTAAAAATTTCCGAATTGTTTCTAGTCTAGCGCGAAGAGCTTACATCCTATCTTAAAAAATCATGTAAAATTTAATCTTAAGTCTTAAGATATCAAACGCTCAACCATTTTATTTGTTAATGGAAGATGGACAGGAAAAGGCAAGATATTTCCTTACGAAGGATCCCACCGAGTGGAAGGACGATTCTGTATATATGAATTTCAACCGCAATTTCGGTTAAAATTTAGGGTTTTGTTCCTAATATCATTGCAGGTATTGAAGACGCCAAAAACCCTTTTTTTTAAATCGAAATTGCGGAAATTAATTTAAAGAAAACTTAGTTTCTGCTTTTTAGTCGGTTTAAGGGTTATATTTAAAAAAAATTTTGTTCTCCCCTTTTTGACCCTTTTTACCTGTAGCTTACAAAATACGAATGTTAGAAATTTAAATTGGCTCCATCCTCCTCCCCTTTATCCCTCACACCCCCTTTTAAATATATATATATGTTTATATATATGCCATGTGTAATATATAAGTAAGAACTACGTTTTTGTTTATAACTCAAAAACTAGAGTTGATGACAAAATACCGTGAACATATCTGAAATCAGGGCATCAAGGGATTCTAGACACAGTTATCAAATCTATGTGTTAAGTTGTGTAATACTGTCTGACATTTTCAAAATTATTGAAATTCATATAAGATTAAATCGACAGCAAAATTGTTTGAAATCCGTTATTCAAATTAGCAATCAAACAAACTAAGAAAACAATTTCAAAAATAATTTTGCCAAACTTCGAACTTTTGAAGTTATAACATGTTATAATATGCCACTGCGCCTATAAACTAAATACTTATGTCCAAAATAGCAATACAATAGCGTTGACTATAGCAGTAGCTGTATCGAACTTTTAGAGTACACTAATAGTTTTCATCTTAAAGCCCGGTATGCAGATACAAACAAATTCCGCTCCCATAAGCAAACCTACACACAAAAAAGAAATCGGTTTATTTAAAAACAAAAAAAAAAAAATTTCAAACACAAAAATAAATTTTAAAAATGCAAAAATAAAAAAAAAAATATATATTAATAGCTAGAGTGCAGAACTAACACTAGCTCTTACTTTCCAAAATTTCGGAAAATACAGTATAACAAGCAAAAAAAAAATCTATTTGGCTCAGCTCAAGCTGCCATTCGGTTAAAAATTTACAGTTTTCATACATTTTAAAATTCTGTGCGTAAACTCCTTTTTTCGGTTAATTGTACCGACCATTTTTTTTCTGTTTATGTAAAAAAAAAAACGAGGCGAAAACAAAACCAAAATTTTAATTCCGGTTAGCAAATCAGATAGAACAAAAAAGAGTGGCTTTTTGGAGTACTTTGGAGAGATTTTTTAACAACCCGCACCGTTGAATTTATAAAATGACCTTTATATTGCTTTGAAATCAAATTATATTAGTCTCACAATCACTTTTTTTACATTTATAAATTTTGTAGGACATTTTTTTTACACAATTCAAAAATTAAATGTCCAAAAAATATTTTGATCTTCACAAAACAAAAAAATATGTCATTTCTTCAAAACGGAATCCCGCCGCATCTGCATACCGGGCTTAACCTGTAAGCATGTAAACTATAGAAGAATGATAAAATGTATATAAAGTGTAAATATCGACAAAATGGCTGCTGCGGTTAGGGTTGCATTTCAATATTCTGCAGTCAGGGTTCACATATTGAAAACTTTTCTGGCTTTCACCATTAAAGAGACGACTCAAGAAAACTTTGGCCATGTTTCTTGTGCTGTAAAATAGTATTAGAAATTTGCATTTCGCTTTGCCTTTTGCAGCATTGCTGCTGTTCTTCATCCATTTTGGTTAGTGCTCTAAATTTTTCAACTTGTGTAAAGAAATTCACCAGCAATGCAAATTTCTCAAGAGGGCACAGAGGTACTAAATTTTACCGAAGTAGATACCAGTTATAAAAAATGTAATTAAGGAAAATTACTAGTATGGGTATATTCACTTTGGTCTGGAGTTTGTAACACCAAGAAAGAGGCGTTATAGATATGGAAAACAAAATTAATTTTGGAGCTAGAAGAAAGCTAGGTCGTAGAAGGAGTTGGTATTGAAAATGCCACGCCTACCTTCCATACACAATTGACACTTTATCGCTCATCCAAGGTTTGAACGTTCACAGGTTAAGATGAAAACCATTATTAAGATAATTCATGTAAAATCGAAAAGCAATCGAAAATCGCATAGTAGAATTAAATATTTTAATTGAAATGTGATTTGAATATTTTAATATTTGGAAATCAGTATGTCATATAGAAATCAAATATGTATTTAAATGTTTTTTTTTTAAAACGTAAACTTCATTATCGCCAGCTAGTCTGGAACATATGACCTATGAAAATTGGAAATAATAAATGCACACTTGGCTATCACAGGCACAATTTTTCTGTGTCTAGTGTTAGATTTGAAAACTTGAATTTATACAGTTATTCCAATACACTGACGCATTGGAAAATCCCGTCTTGACGGCTTTTACCGTCATGTCCCACACAGACATGATTTAAATGTTTTAATGATTTAAAAATTTTGACGGACGACGTATACCTAGTAATGTGCCGCGGTCCTGTGGCCGGTCGTGTGGCCGGTCATATGACGGTCACGTGACGGTCAATGACCAAAACATTTATGACCATTTTATGGCCGAAAAAATCAGGGTTGGCAACCGAATCGAATAAAGGTTTCGGTTTCGGTTTTACTCCCACTTGCCAATCGGTTTTGGTTATCGGTTTCGCTCCTTGATTTTGAAAAGGTTTCGGTTGGTTGGAGCGATTGAAAAGGTTTCGGTTTAAGTTTTAAAAGGTTTCTAGATGGCCCAATGTTAGGAAATTTTATATCAATTCAATATAAATCAAGGGTGCTGAATCTAACTACATTTACCGAATTTCCTTATCTAATCGCATTTTCAAACAAATTTCTGCTTAAATTTCTAGTTTTTATACCCTACACAACGTTTGAAACGTCCATAAGGACGCATGTCCGGTATGGATATATTCATGATCAGCATCGAAAACAGATTTAGCCATATCCCCGTCTATCTGTCACCATACAGGCTGGAATGTTTTTTTTTTTGAGACATCGATGTGAAACTTTGGGTTTACGTTTTTATCTCCGAATTGAGATCAAGTTCGAGAATCAGCTAAATCGGACGAAAAAGGCTGCCATAAAAAACTACGAAAAAATAGCGAAAATTTTCCAAGTCTTTTCAAAAACCATAAAAATGCCTGCGCACACAGAGGCGTCATTCGTGCCGCAGGCGGTTTCGAAATAATTTTTGTCACAAATAATTGTATTTTTGAAAATATAGCGTTTTTTATACAGCCTGTTTCCATAGCAATACAATAAATAACAAACACAAAAAGCCAGTTTCAAAACCAATTCGAATCAGTTTGAAAATAATCCTTTTGACTGTTTCCATAGAAGTCTAATAAATAACAAACAAAATAGTCATTTTCAGAACCATTTCAGTCAGACTTTTTGATTGTTTCCATATCAATATAATAAAAAACAAACAAAATCTACTGCGGTGAAATCGCCGCCTGTGTGAGGCACTTTGCGTTTTCGAAGCTAGATTTTTTAAATATGGAAATGGTTCTGAAATTATATAGCGAATATCGCCTCTGTGTGCGCCGGCCTTATAAAAAGATTTATTGAATATTTAAAAAAAATATTTCCTATATTTTAAAAATTCATGAAATAAATAAATGAAATACGATGAATTTTCTCTTAGGAAAAAAAACTTCAAGTCAATTTTGTGTACGAAAACCTTTTGAAAACCGATTAAAAACCCGTAACCTTTTCAATTGGTTTTGGTTGAACCCATTCCATCGGTTACGACGAATCGGTTTCAGTTTAGGTTTCGCTCCCTAAAATGAATCGGTTTCATTCGATTTCGGTTTCGGTTACGGTTTCGGTTGCCAACCCTGGAAAAAATACTTTACGAAAAATTGTCTTACAAACATTTTATTTATTAATTTCGACCAGAAATCGGAATTCTACAATAACCAAAATTTGCTGCACCGAATGAGCACGACAAAGAAATTCGTCAATGTTACATTTACCATTTTTGTACCCCCACACTCACTGTGGCAGGGTATACTAACTTTGACACAACGTTTGTAACGCCCATAAGGCGTGTTCGGTATGGAAAAGTATATATATTCTTGATCAGCATCACCTCCTGAGTCGATTTAGCGATGTCCGTCTGTCTGTTCGTCCGTCTGTACGTCTGTCCGTTTCAAATTTCAAACCAATCCGATAACGGCAGCCCCGCCAGGGCCCTTATGTTGGCCATTGACATAATTTGCGACACTATCAAAAAAGATCAAGCTAATTTATTTGACACTTCTAGTCATGTTCATTATTGAAAAATCTATAAGAATAGCATGTTTGGTTTATGGAGTATCAAAACGTTTAAATTTTGCAGGGTAGTGTTATTATTTGTCATTAAATTATTCATAGATAATTGAATGTCGACTGATAATTCTCATTTAAATTTTGTATTTCATGTGAAATTCCTGTTTCTGATCCATATATGACGACTTGCTAATACCCCTAATATTAGATACTTTTAAATTGACGAATTTTTTTAAATCTAGCAGCCGAAAACGAAATTTTTTTTGTCCGAAACCGAGTTTTGACGGTCTCTAATTCGAAGACATTTACACTGAGGGAAAAAATAAGGTTAAATTGAATATGCGCGTACTTAAAATTTTATTGAATGCAAAAATATTTGATTAAAATATTTATATTTAAAACTGTTTCAATTACGAAAACAAAAAAGTATTTTTTTCTCTTATTATTAAATTATTTTTTATATTAATTATATTTTATTTACATATTTGCTTAGAATGATTTGAATTAAGATTTCCTTAAATGTTGTTTGGTAGCGAACTTGCATCCTCTGGAACTCACATGCTACCGAGTATGCTAGAGTCGGCTCTAGACTAGCTGGCAGCAATGAGGTTTTTTATTTTATTAAAAAAACATTTTAATACGTGCTTATTTAATTTATATATTCAAATAATTAAATCGTATTTAAACAAAAAAGATATTAAAAAACTATGCGTTTTTTCGCTCAGTGTGCACGTGGACAGCACTTTAAAAGTTAAAATTTATGTGACGGAACTTTGTGGAAACGTTGACAAACATTTCCTAATCTTTAAAGTTATTGCTCACAGTTATACCAAAAATTCGATGATTTTATCTGCAAATTTGACATTAAGGTATTCTTCCATAAAGGAAATAAAACCGTCTTTAATGAACATAATTATAGATTTCTGGCGGTCGAATTTTTTACGTTTTTCAATAGTAATTAATTACAAAACCAAATAGGTTACTTTCAAACAGATATTTAAGAAATTAAAGTTAAATTTTAATAATATAGTGCCATCAATATCAGAACAGTTCCTCGAGTTTTTCTATCTACTACATACATATGTGTGAAGTCTAACAACTGTATACACCAAGCGTCAAAATTTGTTGATGCAAAGCCACCAAAATAACATAATCAGCCCATCTAGAACACTGTTGGAAATTCCTCCATATTATCGTAGAACACACCTAATGTATTTATTAGAAAGTACATAAATTAGGTATTAGGGTGGTTTATTTTCTTAAAGTAATGCATTTGTGTGCTCCACAAGGCTGCCCTTATTCCAAGCATGCTAACTATGTATCTTCCAAATGTCTACCAATCTTCGGCATATAAGCTTATTTTTGTTAGAAGAACAAGGCAAGCTTGTGGAGATAGAAAAATTTAAATAAATAAAAATGCTCATATAGTCGTGCACAACTCTAGTAGGTGTAGCTCACTAAATACAGATCAGATTTATTTAGCTTATTTAAGTAGACAGTCTTAGTTGTGTGCGGGCAATTAGAGTTAAATATGCTAAAAACACACATTCTCAACCGTATTGGAATTCGATTTCTTAATACATAGCGAATAGTTAGTATGTTAGCATCAAAAGTTAAATAGAATTGTAGCTTTTTTCCATCTCCGTGTATTCAACCCTGTACAGACCCATTTTATATATCAACAAGTTTTAAATTTTAGCGGATATCAAAAGGATACTTTTAAGTAAGCCAAATCCACTGTATTATAATTATCTTCAATAATTTCCGTGTGATTCTGGTATTTTCAGTTGTCAAAAACACCTATTCCGCAAGCCCACGCAGTGGTGGCAGTGTTTTACTTAAAACAAACTTTTTGTAAATTTCGTTCGATCACTCTCACAGTCGCTTGGTCTTGGGGATTTCTTATTTGAACCAAAAATGTGAACACCCAATATCCAGTGATCGAATCAGCATAACAACTACTTCTCCATTGAGTCCGGCAGCAAAGTTTGAGCAAAAATTTGTCAAGATTAAGACAAGCCAACCTAGTCCAAATTTCACTCCACAATAGACAAATGCATAATGAACGTAATCAGAAATTCAATAAATAATTTACTAGTTATAGTTGTTTCAAAGTTCAACATTTCATAGTTTTGTAAATATATTAGATATTCATTATTTCATTTCAATCGTTTGAATACATTTGGCCATTGTGGAGCATTGAATACTCCAATAAGAATTATATGCCAAATGGATTTCGTATCGAGTTTGGTTTTTGCTAGGAGGTTCTATAATTAAAGGGTTTTTAGTAGGCTATAATTAAATAAAACTTGTTAGGACAGTAAGATTCCAATAAAACATATCAACAATGTGCGATCTAGGTAATTATGTGTTTGATGAATATGTTTTCATTGTATTTACGTATTTTAGCAGATGCATAAAAGATTAAGCCTTAGATTTACTTGTAAGCTATAATCGTAAGTATATGTGAAACTTATGAGGTTTAGTGTAACTTTAAATACAACTTGTGATTTTATTCAATTAACATTGACGCATACATTAATAGAGCAAATAATTCATTAATTTCTAAGCATACAGCAATATGCATATTCACTTAACGATGGAGGTGACATGCATGGAACGATTAAAGGCCGCGCTTTTCAAACCACTTCTAGTTTTTTTTTTGTTTCTATTATTTAATTTTGATATTGCGTTCCATATGTTAACAAATTAATTTTTTAAAAATAGTTTTGACTTTTAAAGGACATTTTACACACACAATTTAAAGAATACACAGATAAGGAATGATTCCATCAAACTAATAGTAGGCCTGTTTCTTTCGTTCTGGTTAATCAAAAATGGCTTTTGTTTTTCATTGAAAATATAACAAAACAGGTTCAAAATTTCATTGTGTTAGCAGTTGAAAACTAAAACTTTTTTGGTTTTACCATAACGAAAGAAACACGCCTAATAATAAATAAACATTAATAAATATCAACTCAAGACCTATACAAAATTTATAATAAATTTCGAAAAACCGAAACTAGGTGTCGCTTATCAACTTCGTTGCTTCACTTGTTGGAGCTGGTGGTATTCAAGCCTTCAAGACTATGCGAACGTTAAGAGCACTGAGACCACTACGTGCCATGTCCCGAATGCAGGGCATGAGGGTACGTACTTTCATTATCATTCTCATGCAATAAAAGCAGATCCAGATTATCATTTCAAAAATATCTGCATCGTAATTTGTACGTTAACTAATCGGTATAATTTTCCTTTCCAAACTTATCGTTGCAAATTAAATAAAAAGTAATTTTGTATGATTTTGAAAACATTTTGTATTTGTTTATATTTTAGATTAGATATATAAACATCACATTCTAATTTATAATTAGTGTTTCGATACAAATTTTAATGCATTTGGAAATTATTATAGTACCGTAATATAGTTATTTTTCATTTATTATCGTACACTCGAAGTGATTAATGCTTTGATTATGTTAAATAATTTATGGATTTAGTTTAACCTCATATTCGATACAGTAGTGCCCATACAAAATCAAACAATTCCAGCCCAAACTTATATATGCAACTCCAAACGACAAAAAATATGTATTTTGCATATTCTTCTACAGTCACTCACATACTCATTTTATAGTATCATTAAAAAGATATATTCAACTTTTATCGTTGGGTTATGCGAATTTCTGTGGGATGCAAAAAGTAGTGCAGTTCCAAAAGAAACTATTTTGCAAAATAATTTTCATGATAAGAAATTTTTATGAATTTTTTGCAAGCTTAAATTTTTGACTAAAAACGACAAATTTAACAAACATTTTTTTTAGATTTTTTAAATTTAGGAATGTTCTGTTTAATTTTACACAGGATTTTCTCGATAAGTACCTACGGGTGGAGTCATCCAGGAAGGAATTGAATAGACCGTTTCATTGGTTTCAGTATCGATACTATAAAATGTGGCAATAAGCCACTATACTTGGAGAAGGATATGCTAAATACGAGTTACTGTTAGGCCGTCCCACAAAGGTGTTTGGGTCACCCCCTGAAAATTAACTTTGCTTTATCTTATGATGATTCTCTAAAAATTACGAAAGTCATAAAAAAATAAGAGAATAGTTATGGTTTAGAAAATGCTTCTCGTAAAATTGTATATGCTATTGAATGTAATCCTCTGCAGGTTTCGAGCCCCGGATGCATTGGTACAAATTCCACTGCTACCACATGGTCCCATTGCTTTTTACCCTTTTCTAAATTTTCCATTGCTCCTTTTCTTGAATACATGGACTTACTTTGGAATTTGTGGCGACTTGAAAATTCCACTTACAACTTTGTGATTTAAAAGTAATTTTTGGTTTTCAGGTGAAATCAAGCAATGCGAAAAGAGTGTCGACTTTGTTCGTTCTTATGTCTCTCCTCTCTGAAAAATATGCCGCTGTCCCCGTTTCTCCCATCCACTAATCTATTATCCCCTTTCCGAAGAGTCAAGTCAAAATTGTTGAAATAGGCAAAAATGCCTGTGGTGCAATAATATCCCTGTATGAAAATAAACTAATTTAAAGTTAACTGTACAACTAGTTCGCAGAAAAGTGCAACTAATTGCTAATCTGATTTTATTTCGAAGAACGAACTGTTGACTTTAACATTACGATGTCCTAGGACCAAATAAATTGTCCTCTTATGCATATATTTTCAACTAGTTTAAAATTAAACTACCCTATTTTTTAATTTGCTTTAATGACTTTAACAGGTAATTGAAATAAATTTTCTTTTTAAAGCTGTTCAAAAGAAAAATTTAAAGAAATAAAATAAATAAATACCTTTTATGACCCTGCAATATATCTTCAGCCTTACTTTGACATGCGCGCGTTCTGAAAATATATATTACCACAAAAACACAAATTAACTTTACAAATAATTCGTAAGGTTTTCTGTTGTCAGTTTTTTTCAGAATCATAACGGAGTTTACTTTATTTTTCTCTTCTCACCCACTATCGTGAACCCAGAGAATAAAAAATTGGGCTTTAAGTAGTTGATCTCTGTATTTGTTTTAACCACTTTAAGAACTAATTGTCGTTAAACTAATTTATAAACTAGTGTTTTTAGTCAACCAGTTACGAAGAAAGAAAGTATCACTACTCTCTTTTTTGTTTTGCTACGAGGGTTGAAAGGCACGATCATGCGAAGGAATGTGTGGCACGAGCACTTGTGCGTTTGTTGTTGCTTTTTTTGTTTTTTCCTTTTGTTTTGATACGCACAACTGAAAGGGTTTCTATGCGCGTCATAAAACCAAAGAAGAAAGTCAAAACTTCAATAATTCACAATTTACTATTACATTGTTGTGAACAGATGAAATGATATTTGCAGGAAGTTTAAAAATAATATAAATTCTCCGATACACCATAAAACACAATCACGCTATGTCCATTTTTCCAAATTTGCAGAAAATAAGAAACAAAAACAAAATATCTTCTGTATTTTACGTACAAAAAAAATGCTTTTCCATGGCGTTTTCCCAAACATATTTTTTAGGGTTTTTTTTTTAAACTGACACCCTTAGATTGATTGTATTAAATTAACACACTTCTTACTTATAAATACAAGCGAATTTGTATGTAAAATATGTCTACAAGGTTTTACACACTTGAGGTGTGCATGAACAACGCATTTCACTTTGCAGTGTATATGGAGGATATATTACTTTCGTTTAAGATGTGAGGAATTCATAGGTCTTAATAAGTTTCTTGCTAGAATGTTTGAGCCTCTGCTTGTACTTCGAGGTAAGTTTCAGAATTTCGACAAAAAAGTGTTTGTCTAACATTCATATATTAACTAGCTGTTACACACCCGCCGTTGCAAGGGTTGTATAAAATTAATAAGAATTTGCGACAACTTCAATGGACGCTGTAGTTGATGGGTAATTCCCCGGCATGATCACCTTAAAAATGTCCAAGGACGCACTTGGTGGCAGTTGTAATCCCACCCGGTATGATTCACCCAAAAAAGGTCTGAGGACGCACTTGGTGCCAGTTGTAATCCCACCCGGTATGATTCAGCCAAAAAAAGTCCAAGGACGCATTTGGTGGCAGCTGTAATCCCACCCGGTATGATTCACCCAAAAAATGTCCAAGCAAGCACTCGGTGGTAGCTGTAGTCCCACCAGGTATGATTCACCCAAAAAATATCCAAGGAAGTACTTGGTGGCAGCTGTAAACCCACCCGGTATGATTCACCCAAAATATGTCCAAGGACGCACTTGGTGGCAGCTGTAATCGCCCTTGGCGTTATTAACACAAAAAATACGCAAGAATGTGTTGTTGGTGGCATGAACCACTCATCATTCGATGGTTACCAAGTTACATTTTAATTATATTTTTTGTTGTATGGGAGGTGCTACGCCCCGTTGTTCAAATCCAATCTCTTATGTCCTATTGCAAATTCCATTACTTACACAATTTTACCTTAAAATTTCAATAAAATCATTGAAGCCGTTTAACCGTGTTATGGGGTAGAAAATTGTATAGGCGGTGCCACGCCCCTTGTCCAATTATTCCCATATTCGACACACCGTTATGATTCTCAAAAAATGTGCAAGTCCTAGACAGACAGACAGACAGACAGACAGACAGACAGACAGACAGACAGACAGACAGACAGACAGACAGACAGACAGACAGACAGACAGACAGACAGACAGACAGACAGACAGACAGACAGACAGACAGACAGACAGACAGACAGACAGACAGACAGACAGACAGACAGACAGACAGACAGACAGACAGACAGACAGACAGACAGACAGACAGACAGACAGACAGACAGACAGACAGACAGACAGACAGACAGACAGACAGACAGACAGACAGACAGACAGACAGACAGACAGACAGACAGACAGACAGACAGACAGACAGACAGACAGACAGACAGACAGACAGACAGACAGACAGACAGACAGACAGACAGACAGACAGACAGACAGACAGACAGACAGACAGACAGACAGACAGACAGACAGACAGACAGACAGACAGACAGACAGACAGACAGACAGACAGACAGACAGACAGACAGACAGACAGACAGACAGACAGACAGACAGACAGACAGACAGACAGACAGACAGACAGACAGACAGACAGACAGACAGACAGACAGACAGACAGACAGACAGACAGACAGACAGACAGACAGACAGACAGACAGACAGACAGACAGACAGACAGACAGACAGACAGACAGACAGACAGACAGACAGACAGACAGACAGACAGACAGACAGACAGACAGACAGACAGACAGACAGACAGACAGACAGACAGACAGACAGACAGACAGACAGACAGACAGACAGACAGACAGACAGACAGACAGACAGACAGACAGACAGACAGACAGACAGACAGACAGACAGACAGACAGACAGACAGACAGACAGACAGACAGACAGACAGACAGACAGACAGACAGACAGACAGACAGACAGACAGACAGACAGACAGACAGACAGACAGACAGACAGACAGACAGACAGACAGACAGACAGACAGACAGACAGACAGACAGACAGACAGACAGACAGACAGACAGACAGACAGACAGACAGACAGACAGACAGACAGACAGACAGACAGACAGACAGACAGACAGACAGACAGACAGACAGACAGACAGACAGACAGACAGACAGACAGACAGACAGACAGACAGACAGACAGACAGACAGACAGACAGACAGACAGACAGACAGACAGACAGACAGACAGACAGACAGACAGACAGACAGACAGACAGACAGACAGACAGACAGACAGACAGACAGACAGACAGACAGACAGACAGACAGACAGACAGACAGACAGACAGACAGACAGACAGACAGACAGACAGACAGACAGACAGACAGACAGACAGACAGACAGACAGACAGACAGACAGACAGACAGACAGACAGACAGACAGACAGACAGACAGACAGACAGACAGACAGACAGACAGACAGACAGACAGACAGACAGACAGACAGACAGACAGACAGACAGACAGACAGACAGACAGACAGACAGACAGACAGACAGACAGACAGACAGACAGACAGACAGACAGACAGACAGACAGACAGACAGACAGACAGACAGACAGACAGACAGACAGACAGACAGACAGACAGACAGACAGACAGACAGACAGACAGACAGACAGACAGACAGACAGACAGACAGACAGACAGACAGACAGACAGACAGACAGACAGACAGACAGACAGACAGACAGACAGACAGACAGACAGACAGACAGACAGACAGACAGACAGACAGACAGACAGACAGACAGACAGACAGACAGACAGACAGACAGACAGACAGACAGACAGACAGACAGACAGACAGACAGACAGACAGACAGACAGACAGACAGACAGACAGACAGACAGACAGACAGACAGACAGACAGACAGACAGACAGACAGACAGACAGACAGACAGACAGACAGACAGACAGACAGACAGACAGACAGACAGACAGACAGACAGACAGACAGACAGACAGACAGACAGACAGACAGACAGACAGACAGACAGACAGACAGACAGACAGACAGACAGACAGACAGACAGACAGACAGACAGACAGAC
This sequence comes from Heteromyza rotundicornis, assembly GCA_951394025.1. Lineage (NCBI taxonomy): Eukaryota > Metazoa > Arthropoda > Insecta > Diptera > Heleomyzidae > Heteromyza > Heteromyza rotundicornis. The sequence goes on from OX596010.1 coordinate 39,280,137, forward strand.
AGACAGACAGACAGACGAGAACCAGGCTTTAAATTGCTACAGGATTTTCAAATACTGTTGCTTACACAGATACAGTAAGCAAAAAATTTATTTTTGAAATACTTTGCTTACTGTTAAGCCTTTTAAAAAAATACCTTGAGCACAGTTTACCGCGTCAAAGTATTCGTGTCACAATACCGTCAAATTGCTCCCGTTTCAATGCTTTGAATACTGCTCAAGGTATTTTCTAAAATGCTTTACAGTAAGCAAAGTATTTCAAAAATAAATTTGTTGCTCCCTGACAAAGCAAAGTATTAAAAACCGAATTTTTGCTTTTGCTCCCTTTGCTTTTAAACCCTGACGAGAACTGTCAACAATTGTATGAGAAGAGAATTGCACAAAGTGGAAAACTTTGCGCGTCGATTTTGGTGCGGAAAGTACTGCACAAATGTTGTGCGATTGTAGTGATGTCGAACAATAAAATTGATATTCGATTAATCAAAAAAGTAATTATCAAAAGTAATAAAATCAGGTTGCAAATTAAAAAGAAAAATGTTAATTATATATATAAGTTTAAAAAATAACTATAGGTAACAATTGTTTGCAAAATGAAAGTTAATTGAATTTATAATTGTCAAAGCTGTGCAGAATATCGAGTACTTGTAAGTGGGTACTCGTTTATTGTCTAAGTGAGTATGCTCACAGCACTAATATAGTTTGCTTCGAAAATGGCGGTAAGTAAACAAATTTATTTACCGCCGTCAACGAAAGCTATTTCTTCTAATAGTTTGATTAACTTTCTTTTTTCGCTTATTTTAGGCATTTTTTTCAGGGTGCGGAAAAACTCGCCAACGATCGATTCAAAATTCAATCTTCTCGCGATCAATTCATTTTGCGATGATAAATTGACGTGATAAATTCACTAGCGTCTATCAGCGAACGAACACATTTGTACGCTCGCTCGTGTGTATAAATTAGGCATGTCCCGGGATCCTGCCTTTTTTTTAGTCCCGGAAATCCCGGGATTCGCACTGACTAATCACGGAATTGCCGAAAGGTTTATTGATATACTCGTACATATACTATATAAGTTATACATATAAAAATATGCAATACGCATTGCAGAAACTTGTACCAATGCGTGAAGGCAATTTAGGCATATTTTCATTACGTCAACAAATTTAAGCAAAAAATAGTTCCAAACTGTTTGCAAATTAGTGGACTATAAAGCACTCAAATCCATTTTGTTTAAATGGAAATCGGATCAAAAAAATACATCGAACTTCGTTCGGGACATGCAATACAAATTCAAGTTCCGATATTAAATGTTCGACAAAATATTCCAATCAAGAGTTGTTCGAGAAATGTGGATCAAACGACACATTTTTAAAATGATCTTATTCTGACCGGAAACCCAAGATTCCAAAGACCAAATCGATTCCAATCAGTATTTTATTCAACACATTTTAAAGATATTCAAACTTTTTTCTAATATTCCAAATCATAGGTGTTTATCACACCTTCAATTTAAAAAAAAATCCAATAAAATCCTTGAATATTGCTAGATTATTTGCACAATTTCCAAAATATTATAGTATGGGTATATTAAAAGCAATTCAGTTCGATGTAAAATAACATTTTTATACCCCCACACTCACTGTGGCAGGGTATACTAACTTTGTCACAACGTTTGTAACGCCCATAAGGAGGCGTGTCCGGTATGGAAAAGTATATATATTCTTGATCAGCATCACCTCCTGAGTGGATTTAGCGATGTCCGTCTGTCTGTCCGTCCGTCTGTCCGTCCGCACGATAGCGGTCGCAGTTTTGGAGATATCGACTTCAAACTTTGGGTACATGTTTTTCTCGTGAATACTGAGATCAAGTTCGAGAATCAGCCAAATCGGATAAAAACTGGGCGTGGCTCCCATACACCGAAAAAAAAGGTAAACATTTTTAAAGTTTTTTTTATTGTTGTATTCGATTGGAAATGTTTAGAAACGTATTTTTGACATGGTCCGAGGTTCCGAAGCCACATATATAAGGGTCTAAATGGGGTCTTGAGACCAATTTTTTTTTTTGGTGCATTTGATTGGAAATTTTTAGAAATGGATTTTGGACATGGTTTAGGCTCCAAAACCACCTATAATTGGCTTGAGACCACATTTTTTTATGTTCGAGGTACTTCTTCCTACTGTGTGAGGGTATTTCAGCTTCGGTATAGCCGAAGATAGTCCACTCTCTAGTTATACTGAATTTTGGTTGAATTGAAAAAAATCCTAATCCCGGGACTAATCCCGGGATTGCATTTAAAATCCCGAAAATTCCGGGATTGGGAAAGGCCTCGAAAATTGACATCCCTAGTATACATGCAACGAGTCACAAACCACGCACAAAGATTACGCACTCAGCTGTTTTTCGGCGGATCTACGTCACTGTTGACGTGCTGATAGGTATTTGTGTGTTTTTGTGTATGTTTCTGCTTCTTTCATTGAGTTTATGAAATTAAAATGCTGAAATTTTGTGGTTTTATTTATCATTTTATAGTTATAAGTTAATACTAGTATATATTTACATATATTTATATTTATATTAAAATGTTTTTTTCCCTTGGAAATCTAAAAAATCTCCAATCTTTTTTCTTGTTTAGATTGTTGTTATTTCAATTAAACATAGCACATCTCATTTTTTAACAATTTTTTACACGAAAAAACGAACAATAGAAAGCGCGGGAGTCAATTGTGACGTATTCAACAACAACAAAAATCAAAATGGCGGCGCTGAATGCGGTATCTTCTTATTCTGTGTTTTGTGGCAACGAGTGCAATTTTTTTGTGACCGCTCGTTTTCTAATGACTTTATCACGTAAATTTATCATTGCAAAATGAATTGATCGCGAGAAGATTGAATTTTGAATCGATCGTGAGCTTATTTTTTAAAGTTCGTGGGTTAAGCGCTAGTGTAAAAAGTAAACAACAATTTAATCGAAAAAGTAAATTTTTAAATAGGTAACCCTTTTCTTGTTATTGTTTAAACTTTTATCCTTAATTTTAATATTGAATTTTTTTATTGTTTAACATTAAACATTTTATTTTATTTATAAAAATAATATTATACTGCTTTGAAAACAAGTCGTTGAGGATACAAAATGTTTACTGCAAAAATACGTTCGCGATTAGTTCGCGAATCAATCATTACCATACAAATGAACGAATCAACGAGTGAATCAATCGCCGACGCTTGCAGTGAAGATTTTTCGTTCGTGATACATACGAGCTTTTCTTTCGGTTCCGAGCGATCGTAAATGCTTTTGTTCGCTGCGTAACTTTTTCTCTCATGAGTTATTGAAAGCAACGAATTATGGGTGCGATTAGTTGTAAGAACGATTGTATTTTGATCGTTCTCCGCACCCTGATTTTTTTCACTTTAAACAACAGCTATCAAAAATTCGAAGAAGAAGAATCAAAAGAAGTGCACAAATAATTTTCTGGTGCGTTCATGAAACAGACCGGGGAAAACTGCGCTAGTCCCCAACTGCACAACTTCCACTTTTAAATGAATACCCTTATTGTATTACATAAGGGTATTCATATAATATTATACCGTGTCTCCCAGTTTTTCTGGACCAGTTCTTAAAACCGTTTAAATCGCATTTATGCATTTTTCATTTTTCTCATTCACATAATAATTCGTCAAAAATACACATTGAATCTTAAATGTTTAAAATGCATTTGATAGAGGAAAAACATACCTTTAAAAACGTGTAAACTTTTTACAGTAGAATGTAAACTCATCACGCTAGACTAGAAACAATTCAGAAATTTTTATTTTTTTTGTTACTTTTTTTCTACTTTAACATACGTTTTTTTTTGTAAAAAAAATTGGAAATTTCAGGATCGTTTCTTAGACTAGTGAGTTTACATCCGATTGTAAAAAGTTTACATGTTTTTTAAAGGTACGTTTTTCCTCTATCAAATGCATTTTTACATTTAAGTTTCAATAAAAAATGTTTTAAGAACTGATCCAGAAATACTGGGAGACACGGGTACTCTTTTTAACCCCCTCTAACAGAATCTTTCAATCCCGATCATGTGCGTTTTTTGGTGTCGGACGGTGTGATAAGACCAAACTATAAAAATTTCTGAAATATTATAAATACTTTTTTTGTTTAATTATTAGTAGTTAGTATGAGAACCCTTATTAATTATAGCATATTGAAGATGCCGTGGCATTTAGTTATTTAAAGACTCAATACAATTTTGTTCAATTTTGTTCCATTCAGCAGTAATGGCACTTTTAACCCATTCACGACGAGTATTACCATATGGTAACGCTGATAGCGTTCCACGATAGCGTTCCACGGTATATTCAATTCAAAAAATATTTGACCAAATATCACTAATCTGTATTTTGATTTTAATAAAGCAAGCAATCGCACATCAGTAGCGACTGGCGGATGATTAAAAAGGTAGTATTTTCAAAAAGTGGGAAAAAGTAGCGAAATGGCGCGACCTTTCCGCTAAGAATATTTTCCAGTGTTACAAATAGTTTTATATTACGGATGTTTGCTTTCTATCATTTGAGGAGAATATCAAAGTATAATAAAACGTATTTCATAAATTATTTTATTACTTCGGTGTTAATTTTTTATCATTTTGCATTTTGCTGTTACCATATGGGCACGCTCGTCACAACCCTAGTTTAAATGTATACTAAGAAACATTTTGTTTAGCTTTTTTAATATATATTGTTTAGCTTTATAAAATATATTTATATAAAATATATTTTATATAAATTGGTTTTATAGTCTGATTGTGTATCACGCTTTTTTTAAACTAAACTTAAAAAAAAACAAAAATCAAAAATTCACACGCGATAATTAAAATCCCTAATTGCCTGGTAGCTCAATCGCGACGCGTGGGATTAAAGCCGACCATCGCGGTATGGCATCCCCGGCCGAACGAAACACACGAATACGCGAAAACCCGATAACAAAACTTTTCAAAACCTACTCTGAAATATACACGTATATGGAAACCGCAAATAACCGAACGCGAAATGGGAACAAAAACTCACTGACACACAAAACGGAAATCTGTCAAACGAGAGTATTTTAGGAAAAAAAATACTAATGACAAAAATCATGTTTTTCTGTGCACTTGATTTACGGGACCAGACCGACCTGCCTGAAATCCCTCGCACTATTCTTTACAGAATCAATTCACCAGCTGGACTTCGATAAAATCGATGTCCAGCAACAACTTGGCTCAGGTGCGGGACGCCACTTTGAATAAACTAAATACTCCAAATTAAAATTAAAATTAAAAAGGAATCGCAAGTCCACTAAAAACTTTTCGCACTCTTTTCCCTGCCTAAAAAAAAAGAATCTTGTCTATATGAACGCATATATGACGCTCACTTTCCATTTCTCCAACATTTTGGCGGCACTCTTGTATGTATAGGCGAAAGCATAAATGTCGACAGATTCCCCTCCCTCAAACAGGTTCAAAGAGTACAAAAAGCTTTAGAATAGTTTTTTTCATATTCTGTCTTCGTCCCGTAAGTATAGTATCGCGCAATGCCATCCCCAACATCGGATCGTAAAAGCTCATCAACATACTTCTAAAACGAAGTCGTAACAAAAGGGAATAAGAGATCTTGACAGCAGTTGTCAATTCTCCGCCCGGCTGCATTCCACCCGCGAGTGTCCAATTTGGTTTAATTAAACCAAAATAATATAAATAAAAAAGAACAATATAATAAAAAAAGAATAATATAATAAAAAAAAGTCAGTGCGCGCTTTCGGTCTGTGTTTTTCCCTTCGGTTTTGTTCACCCGTCGCCCCGAACAAAGGGAAAACACAAAAACAAAAACAAACAAACAACAATAACAACAAACAAAATTCTGTCGCGAATTTATGCCGTGACATGTGTACTTGCTATACTTATGAGCATAACCTCTTGAGTGTATTTAGGCATACCCGTATGTCTGTCTGTCGTTCTGTATGTCCGTCCTTCTGATTGGTAAGCACGATTGAAGGTGCTAGAAGCAAGATAGGCGGTCTCTTGTCTCTTGTAGGCCCTAGAAGGAGTTGGTATTGCAAATGGGTGGAATTTGTCAACTGACTCGCCTACCTTCAATACAAGAGAACATCGTTTTTAATTACAAGTGCAACCCAACTTCACAGGAATTGTGGTAGAAAAATTCTCCGTAAGATATATTGTCCGCTTTGGTGAGTGCCGCAAAAGCTATATGAGCGGAAGATGGCGACCAGGTATCAGATCGAAAGGTTTACGGCATATGTAGGTTCACTTCGACCGGCTGAAACTTACTCATTTGTTTTTTTTAGCAAATTTACATTACGATAAAGACATTTTGGCAAGTACAATTTCGATTTATCCGGCTGGAGAAGAAGATTAGGAGGAAGATGAAGGAGGTACTGCCGATGGTCTTCATCGAACACCTACTTACAGCCATGTAAATTGTGTCAAATGGTGTATGGTGTACGGAATTATACATATTATATACAGTGGCGGACTGGTAATAAGGGCCAACCTTTTGTAGTAATTTTGGGTGACTACCCAAATTTTAAGAACATCAACCTGATTATCATTGAAAAGGTATATTGAACCCCATTATATGATGACTACCAGGACACTAATCAAGAAAATCCTAGTTACAAACTGACCTACTTTTCTAACTTTTTTCCTAGGAGTTATAACATTTTTTTTTTTAGATCCAAAAATGTGTTTTTTTTAAAAACAAACTACTTTGTTGAAGATACTTTTCCAATCAAAAATGATACTGATTTTATATAAATTAAGAACTTTTTTTTTTTGAAAAAAGTTATATTACAAAAAATTTTTTGATTTAAATTTTTTTTACAAATTATATGTTTACACATTGCCAAACTTTTAAAAATTAAAAAAAAAATAGTTATAAACAATAATATCTTAAATTAGGTAATTTTGCTAGGGTTGTGACGAGCGTTACCATATGGTAACGGGCAAAGGTAGGCAAACAACAAGCGGTCCAGAAAAAAGTTAGAAATTGGTTTCTTAGGTAATTTCTAGGTAATCCTGAAAAAAATCTTGAAAAAATTCCTATTAGTTCGCTCTCGTTATTAATGGGCTAAGGCATTTTACATTGTCAAATTGTCTTCGACTTGGATAATATTGCCCACATATCCCCAAAATTCAGGGAAGGCATTGGTTTGACGTTTTTAACGATACCAATATCTACGTCATAAAGTTTGAGGAAAATATAAATATATAACCATTTATGGTATACGATTTAAAGTGACACGCACTGAAAAAAAAATTAAGAGAAAACATACAAACATTTTATTTCGAGAAATAAAAATACCCTGTCGGAATTCAATCAACTGGTTTACAAAAATAGCTAACTTATTTCTAACTACAGTGACTCATAAGTATTTGGGATATTCTTTTCCAAATACAGTGGCTCACAGGCAAATTTTATATAATCGATATTGGTATCATTGGAAAGGGCTATTCAATTCCAATTGAATGAGTATCAGAACTCCTTAATCCGTTAAGTACACTTCGAAAAAATCCTGGTTGAAAATGGACCTACTTTTCGAACTTTTTTCTTGGGAGTTATAACATTTTTTGTTGTATTTTTTTGGGATGCAAAAAGTTGCACTATTCAAAAACAATAAACTTTGCAAAAAAAAGTTTTGTGATAAAAAATTCATCTGATTTTCTCGAAGTGTACTTAACGGATTAACGAGTTCTGATACTCATTCGAAAGGAATTGAAAAGCCCTTTCCAATGATACCGATATCGATTCTATAAAATTTTGCCTGTGAGCCACTGTACTTGGAAAAGAATATGCAAAATACTTATGAGAGTCACTGTATATAACAACTAATTTTCAAGTGATTGAAAAGTCGTGCAGTGATAGTCAGTTTGATAATAGAATTTCTGTATAGTGCTTTGTTTCATTTCAATTCGAACGTAGTAAAAATTAGCTCTTAGATATCAGAAAAATACTGCTTTTATAGCCTAGAGTAAAAGCGTCTCTCGTCTGAGTTGAAAAAAATTTTTTTTTAATAGAAATTTTTAGATTTTAAATTCAGATTGGTTCAGTGTGAAAAGGTATCTATTTGAAATGGTAATATTGATTTGAAAATAAAGAATGGTAAATAAGTTACTTGGAGGAACTTTGGTTTACAATTTTATAAAAAAAAATTAAATTAAATTAAAAAAACTTTTTCCGGAACGGGGATTTGATCCCCGTACTTCTGTTTATAAGGCCGATTGACTAACCCCTGAGCTACCGGCAATGACTTGAATGAACGCATATTTACCAGTTTTCCCAGTTTAATGACAAACCTCTTCACATGTAAACGTACACATATAGCAGAGTGTCATTTTGAACAAAAGCATCTTATTAAAACAACCTGAAAGATCGGTTTGAAAAATATTAATCACAAAATTGGTTTAAAATTGGTTAATTCAACACGATTTTTTCTCTGGGTGTACACACAAAAAAAAAGTCGGTAGATGTAAACGAAAAAGACGGTTAAAAACACTCAACCCTCCACTTCGGTTAATCTAACCGATGAGAATTGGTTGGTTTACTTCATTCTTTGTATAATTACAAAAAGGACACGTAATTTAACCGATGAGAGGGGGTAAGTTTACTTTAAAAACTTTTTGGTTTACTATTTAAATTTTGTATGGGAACCATGTTGTTGGTAAATGTACAAATTATTCTTGTACAATTTTTATACCCTGCACACTAGTGTCCAAGTGTATATTGTTTTTGTCAACCCGTTTGTAACGCCCATAAGGAGGCGTGTCCGGTATGGAAAAGTATATATATTCTTGATCAGCATCACCTCCTGAGTCGATTTGGCCATGTCCGTCTGTCTGTCATTTCGCACGATAACTGTGGTAGCTTTTGAGCTATCGACACCAAATTTCGTCTTTTTTTGGCGAATGGTTGGACCTACCTCCCATACAAAATGGCAACCAAATTTGTATTATTTTTGTTTATCTTGTGAAATACTGAACCGATTTGGACGCGTTTTTTTTGCATTGGGTAGGAAATGAGGGTGGGAACTAAATGGGAATGAAACTGGAACGAAATGGAATTGGACCGGAACCAAATGGAATTGGAATACAATTTTTAAATGGATCAGGGAATTCAAATTATCGATAAATATTGGAAAATTATCGATAAAATATCAATAAATTATCGAAAAATTATTGATAAAAAATCGATAAATTTTCTAAAATTATCGATAAAATATCAAAAAATATCGTAAAATTATCGACAAAAATCGATAAAATTTTTAAAAATTATCCATTAAATATCGAAAAATTTTTAATAAAATATCGACAAATCCTCAAATCTCCCATACAAAATTTTTACTATTTTCCTTTATCTTGAGAAATACTTAACCGATTTGGACGCCGTTTCTTGTATTTGATTGGAAATGTTGTCGGAACGAAATGGGAATAAAACTGGACACAATTTATAAAAATACTAATATTACTTACTTTTTAAACGTTCAATGTTCGAATTGTATAACAAATTATTTTCCTTTTTAGAAGAAACATGTGTGGACGCAACTACGACAAAAGCGCACAAAAGCGTTTGAAAAGAAAAGCGCACACGATGAAACATGAAAAAATTTGAATAGCAAAATGGCGACACGTCGCTGTTGCTGTTAATAAGGATAATAATGGTGATGATGATGATGATAATATAATAATAAGGGGAATTGCGCTGCGACCGATGGTTGTTCATCTGCCCGGCACTCTTCAGGATGGCCTCGTATGACGCCTCATCGATGCTCACTCTGAGGAGCTGGCCAGCACCCTCCTCCCGACAGCTGAGAGCCTTCCATACATTTGTATGAAGGCCCTGATTCTGAGCATCGATAAGCGCCATCGTTACATGCAGCGCCTGCCCCGAACTCCTTGGTAGAAACACCGTGACGATCCGCTCTTTCGGGATTTTTCCCTACAAACCGGGCCGTCAGTTCCACCCCTTTCCACGTCCCCAGCTTAGACACTACCTTTCTGATCCACTCCGCAGTTTGCGGAGTCTCACATTCTCACGGGCCTGAAGTGGATGCCATGGAACTTGAGTTTAAACTCGTACCCCAGGCCATCTCGGCGACAATGGCATCATCAAGCGCAGTCAGCTCTTTTGGAGCCAACCCCACTTGAGGATAGTCCTTCAGCAGTATGGCACCCTGCTCAGACATGACCACTTTGGCATAGGAGATACCCGGGGCCGCAGTGGGTTTTGCCGTGACCGCCCGTGCACCACTTACCTAACTCGACGAGACTGTCTTACTCTTCTTCAGCGCAGCACTCGTCTGAGGAGGAGTCAGCGTTTTGTTGCCCCTTTTGTGGGGCTCATCCCAGGCGGGGGAGCATTACCAGGCTGAGTCCGATGCTGATCTGAAGGTATCGCATGTACCACCTCGTGTCGCACCCGCTAAGGCCTTCACGAAATGGGCCCCTACACGAAATGTGACCCGGCTCCGGAGCAATGGGAGTACCGTCGCACCATCTCTACCAGAATTGCTCTACCAGATCCTTGTGGACCAAACACCCAGTCGACCGGACCCCTCACGAGCACCGGCGGAGCTCGCTTCGGACTTCTGTGGCAATGGCCAGCCCTACCTTCTCGACTAACGTTCATGAAACTGTGTTCCAATTGGTTAGCACCCTCCGTTGCGGTAATATCCCGCCAGTCAGTTTTACCTGCTTTTTTCCCCATAAATGATCCGACGAGTACGGGGGACAGAAAGTCGACCAGGGCAGACTTACCAACCTCAACTCAATGGCATTGGTCAGTAAGCCTTATCCACCGCAGTTGCTGTTACGCGCCGAAGTGATTATGAATTACATTTTAAAACTAAAACCAATCAATAATTACAAAAGACTAAAAGTGTAAAAACTCCGAAAAAATAGATTTTAATTTCATAAATATTATTTGACAAAAATTTACATAACGAAAAAGTTGTTCATGCTTAACATGGTTTGTACAAATTTTTTCAAAAAAGAGAGTCATCATAAGCAAAAGTTCGTTTTAGTGTGTGAGCCATACCACCAGTGTTACCATATTTATCTTTTTTTACAGATGTTTGGAGCTCTATCAGATTTTTAGACTTTCTGCTAGTAACAAAAGATTTTTCATAAATTTAACAGATTTTATAAACATTTACAAAATAAATTCAAATATACTCTTGATTTTTCTTAAAATGTATTCATATCTCGACAAACAAATATATATTTTGAAGTAACTGAATATTTTGTAACACATAATTTCAACATAAGCTAAAATTTACACTTAAAATGTCAATTGAAGGGTTGTAAGTAAGGCATTCAATCCCGAAGTGTTTTTGAAAATCCCGGGATTTCGGGATTTGAAATTACAATCCCGGGATCCCGGGATTGGTTCGGGATTTTCGGGATTTTCCAATTGAATACAATTGTTAACATAAAATTAAAGAAAAAATGGTTGCAACAATACTTTAAATTTAATTCGACAAAGAAAACATAGTTTATAAATATTACATTAAGCCAAACAAACAATATTTAAAATAAATATAGGCAAACAAAAAGTAATTCTTTTGAAATTAGATTGATCGAACAAATTATTTTTTTTGCCACGCTGAATCCGAATATAATCATAAAATTCGGCCAGCTCCATTGCATGCTAAACATGAAAAACTTACTTTCAGCAGTTTTAGTATTATAGCGGGAATGGATACACCAATTGTTGTTTAAAACTATTGAAATTGGTACCATTCAAAAGTAAAACCCACACAAAACCATTTATCCAATTCGTAAAGTTTTCAATAAAATAAAAATTGTTTGTTAACCGTTATTGACAAAAATTTTGCAAATTTTTCTGTGTGTAGCACTAAATCTACAAAAGTGGGGTTTTTAATTTAGCAATTAGATTGAAAGTAAATGCACGGCTGTATTTTTGTGGAAAAACGTAAAAAATATCTTGAACAATGCATAAAAAATGCCTTTTTTAAATCCCGGGATTCCGGACTCAAAATCCCGGGTTTCCGGGATTGAGAAAACGTCCGGGATCCCGGGATTTCGGGATGAAATTAAATAGTATAAACTATTTCATCAAAACAACAACAAAAATAAAATTAATTTAGTTTTGAAAATTTGGAATGTTCTAAATGCCTTGCTGTGATATGCCAAAAAGGGTCTACTTACCATGCATGAAATGTTTAGAAACGTATTTTTGGCATGGTCCGAATTCTTAAAACCACATATAGATAAGTCAAAATAGCGTCCTGACACCAACATTTTTTTATTACTTTCTTTTGTGTGGGATTTTTTCTAGAGCCCCTTACCAATAATTCGGCTTCGGCTCCGGCTTCGGTCGAAAATCCAGATTCGGTTTTTCCAAAAATGGTCAAAGCCTTGGCCCAAGCTTTTAAAAAATGTTTTTTATTCCTCCGACACCAAAAACCGATGCAAACTTTAGTTCGAACATGAAATCGAAAAACCACAACACATGGAATTAAAGTGAAATGTTTATTTTGTTGGACAAGAGGCGTTGCATCACCCATCTGAATTTCTATCCCATATCACGGCTAAACGGCCTTACTGATTTTTTCAAACTCATATAAAATTGTGTAAGTTATGGAATAAAATATGACATAAGAGGTTAGGTTTCCACAGCGAGGTGTGGCACAGCCCATACAACCATTGAATATTGAGTGAATCATGTCTCAAATTGCATGTCAAGCGATTGGAAATGTTTAGAAACGGATTTATGACTTGGTCAATGAGTCAAAATGGCTTCCGGAGACCAATGTTTTTTGTGTTTTTTTATGTTTTTTGTGTGCGAGGTACATACTTTCAGATGGGCGATATTGTGTGGCGGTATTTAAGCTTCGGCATAGCCGAAGATAGTTCACTCTCTAGTTATTACTTTTTTTGGAAACATTTTTTTTCCGTAGGACCTAAAAAATAAAAATATTTTTGATTAATCTTGGGAGAGGGGCGACTGCCCAAAATTGATAATTATGGTTTTTTGCACTAATTTTCTGATTCTAAAACGCATTTTTAATTAATACATTTTTTTTTTGTACTGGACTCTACCTTGATTTTCCAAACTTTGGGGCTTTACAGACACGTCTAAAAATCAATATTTTTTCAGAAAATTTTACAGTTTGGTCCTCTTTCATAACGGAACAAAGTGGAAGGGTGCTCTTGATCCAATTCAGAAAATCGAAAAATAAGAGCCACTCTTATGTAGATGTGTGAATTTTGAGAACATTGCTATGAACATTATAAAGTTCATATGAACATATATAAATTGTAACGACCTTATTCTGGTTTGCAACTCAACTAAGTTTGGTTGCTATATTGGATATTGGCAGCAAGGTCGTATTTCGGCAACCAATGTGATTCATGACATACAACAGAGAAAAATTATGAAATATGGCTGTCCCGTTTCCGCAATTATGACTATGTTATAATTAATTATTAACAAATATTGAGTTTTTACGATTTTTAAAATTGTGCAGAATGTTTTTCAACTCGTTTTTTCCCGGGAAAACCTTAATTTCATTATTACAATATAATTGTAAACTTAATGAAATATTGAAATATCCCTTTTTTTAGTTTTAGGTAATGAATGTATTATATATTCGCAGTATTTTGGGTTAAGATTTTTTTAAGTTTGACATTACATGCATTGAGAAAAAGAGAGAAGTGTCAAAATCACTCCTACTTTGATTAATATGCTTTGTTCGAAATCGCCTGCTGCACGAATAACATCTCTGTGTGCGCAGGCTTTTTAAAAGTTTTTTTATATTAAATTAAAAAATTCATTGCCATGGTTTTGAAATACGACCTGTGGAAATTGGAAATAATTAATTTTTGGAGTGATTTTGACACTTCTCTCTTTCTCTCAATGCATATATGTATGTCAAACTCAAAAAAATCTCAACCCAAAATAAAAGTAAATTTTCAAATTAAAAATAAGAAACTTGTGTGACAATTGAAATCGGAAAATGAAATTAAGAGAAATTTAAATATAAAGCGATGTGCAGTGCGGTAATGGTGGAAATGTGCAAATGTTCCAACCGACTCTTTGTGAAGAAAAGCGCCAGCGTTGGATATCGAAATGCGGGGTTGTCCTGGATAGCTCTTCGCGCGTTTGTTTGACCGGATCAGGGTTAAACTGTATTGTTTGCATTTTTTGCAGACAATACAGACCCTGTACTCAAAAATATATGAAACGTCACTATTACTTTGATTAATATGCTTTGGTCTCAACCGAAAAATATATCAAGCAGAAAATAAACAAATTATATTTGAGTTTCTTTTTTTAGATTCAAAAACTTCAGCCCATTTCCTTTTAAAAGTTAAGCTTTCTTTTTTTATTGATACCTGTATATTAAGGTGGAGCGATTTCATTTTTTTGCAGATATCGCTAACAAGATCGCTCCACCTCACTGTATATATGTAGATTAGAGTGGTTCTTATTTTTCGTTTTTTCGAAATTGACTTGGCACTTTATTCCTTTATGAAAAAAAAGCAAACGGTCAAATTTTGAGAAAAAAATATGGATTTTTCGACGTGACTGTAAAGTTTAAAGTACAATAAAAAAAATTTAATATTTAGGGATGCGTTTAAGGATTAATAAATTTCAGCACTTGGAATGTTTTTAAAAAAGGTTAAAATATATGAAAAATTAAGGATATGAATTCTGTCTTTTGGCAGCATGTAGATAAATATCTGAGGATCCTAGTGGCATTCATAACTCCAAAAACCCGAATTTTGAGATGTGTCTTTATTGCAGGGAATGAGCGATATGTATTACACCTTTTATGTAAAATAAAATTACGGCTTACATCTAAACGACGCTTTAGTTAAACGGCACAGTCAGCTATATATACCAGTTTAGTGCAAATACTCACTTATATATTATGCAAATATTCAATAGCGTTAGAACGCTGTACCTAAGACAATATATGAACAAGTAAATTCGCAGCTCGGACTTCTCTGTCAAACTATTTTTAAGCTTCAGAAATAGATTTTTTGTAGTCGTTTCATTTGATAAGAAAATTTCTTTTTACCTCATGAGGTATGGGTATATTCACTTTGGTCTGATGTTTGTAACACCAAGAAGGAGGTGTGCGGTGTAGAAAACTATATATATTCTTGATCAGAGTCACCTCCTGAGTGGATTTAGTCGTATCCGTCTGTCCGTTCTCTTTTTTTGTAAACACGATGGCAGGAGCTAGAGGAAAGTCAAATTTGGAATTTATCCTTTTTAGGCCCTAGAAGGAGTTGGTATTGAAAATGGGCGGAATTGGTCGACTGCCACTCCTACCTCTTATATAAGTGAAAATCGTGATTAGTAAAATATGTAAGCTAATCCCGCTGAAATAGTTCCAAACTTAGTAAATGGGGGTTTTTGGGGTCGAATTTGTTTTTGAAATTTGAAAATTCAAGATGGCGGATCCAATATGGCCCAATAGGTATAGGGTATATAAGTCGGCTTTCACCGACTGAAACTTACTCACTTTTTTATTCACACCGCCTGATATAACTTCTTCGCACTGAAATTTTGCAAATGCCTAACTATAAGCGCATAACGACGTATTTTGAAAGAACAATTTCCACAATTTTTTGCAACTAAAAATGCTTTGATATGCGATAGTACGATAGTACCTATCAGTTTAATTATGATTTTCATTTCCAATAAGTAGGACAGGGTGCCCACCTACTGGCAGCCTAAGGTTTGGAGGCCAAAGAAGGTTTCGCCGAGATTGAATTTGTTTGAAAGCTGAGTTCAATAGATAACAAGAATTTTCAACGCAACCGATCCTCCAAAAAAGGTGCCCAGCTACTGGCACCCATTTGCAATTCGCAGGAGAAAATCGAAAATGAAGCATAAACACTAGTTTATTAATTTGTATTTGTTGTTTATTCTTTCAGTGGTTCACTCTGACCATTTAAACTGAAAAAATTATTCGAGAGATTTTATTAACAAATAAAATGGAAATTAGTGAAAAAATGAATAAAGATTATGTTTCGCTGTCTTCAGCTGAAGTTCAGCTTCCTCCTCATATTCAGAACCGCAGTTTTGCAAGTGAAATAGCTCATTTTCATGTTGGCACATTTGATGTGAACAGCACGATATTTGCACGATGTTATATTAAGGGTGTCAGTAAGTAGGCACTTCTGTTATTCTGACAGAATCCCAGATTCCTCATCCCCATCACAATATATAAAACCCATTCTTTGTCTGTCTGTTGGAATGTCTGTCCAGATGTCCGGATGTCTGTCCTCACCTTCCAGAAGCAGACACATGTCCTATACACCCATGTCTTAAGACTCACGAGCCGCATTTTTGATTTTCCAAAAGGGGGCGTAGCAGTTTTGAAAAATGGGCGTATCAGATATAGTAGCTCCCCTGAATCCACCCCAATGCTGCAATTGCGCATAAATATTGTGTGAGACCATGGAAAGAGATTTTAGAGCGAGATTTTGGATTCGAAAAGTGGGCGTGTGGAACGTTGGCTCTGCTGAAGCAAATGGTGGAGTTTGAGATTGGAAATTTCACACGCATAGTCTGTGAGAGCATGGATACAGATTTTCGAGTCGGATTTTTTCGAAAAAGGGGCGTATCAATGGACGTTGTATAAGTTGCAATTGTATTCGAATCCCAGCCAGAATTGCCTGGCTAATACAGTGCTTCTAGTACAACAAACAAATTGTCTGCCAGTGAAAATGTTTTAACTGCATACATATACTATGAAACTGCTTGGTTTAGATTTGAAACTGTTTCAGTTCTGAAATATAACTGAAAACTGTGGGTTCGAATCTCAGTCAAAGCAATTTTTTTTTTGATTTCTTATTTTTTTTCTATTTTTAGGGTTGCTGGTCACCAGGCACGTAGCCAGGGGGGGTCTTGAGAGGCTGAAGCCCCCCCCCCCGAAATGATTTCGATTTTTTTTTACTGAATATCAGGAAGTAATGGGACTGAAACTTTAGCATTGTTGACAATATATTCGTACTGAAAATCCCACAAAAAGCATATCCTTTTTTTTTATCAGAACCAATGTTCGGAAAGTAAAATTTTCTTGTCAGCCTTCATGCTTGTGACAAACGATTCAGTCTTACTCTTCCGTTGTCGGTTTTTCTTCAAGAAAAGTCCATGGCTTTGACAACACCGCTTTAAAATGCATTATATTTGTGGATACCCTACAAAAGTATCGACAAAATGCCGAAGAAAGTCATTTTTTAATTCTGCTTCGAAACTGGGATTATAACTAAAAGAATACAATCGTACATAAAAAAATCAACATTCACATATTGAATGTTTCACGTTCTATTTTAGAACTGAGGAGTGTTTATTTTTTCAAAGCGATATCCGTTTCAAATTATAACCATTCAGTTTTGAATTTTTTTTCTCAGTGTTTGGCCTTAATACCTTAGAATGCTCACCTACTGCATTCTCTCCTACTTATTACAATTAATTAATGAATTATCATGTAAAAAATACATCAAAAACAAACAAAAATGTTGAAATCTATCGTCAATATTTCTTATTTTTTCTTCCACATTCGATACATATTTTCAAGTTTTTCGTAAATATAAAAATCAGCCCTGGTATTAACTAACTACATAACTACTAACTACATATATGTAATCAACAAATTATTATGTGGTTTAAAATGCATTATTTCACATAATTAACTCATAAATACCGATTTCAATAACAATAAAATAATCAAAACAACTAATATTGTTAATAGCACAAAAACCATTTTATACAGCAAATCCGAACCCTGGTTCACTTTGGTCTGATATTTGTAACACCAATACTCGAGTGGAGTTGTTTAGTTGGCATTACATCTACCACCAAATGCGTTATTGTACTCATCTTGGGTGAATCAGGAATGATTCCAGCTAGCACCAAGTGAGTCTTTGGACAGCAAAATGTATCCTCGACTTCTGATAGCCATTTCTCATGTAAAAACCCACGTTGAATCCGAAAATTAAGTCGAAAATTAAGGATAAAGAAATTTTTAATAAAAGCAGCTGCCATATTTAGCGCACAAACAAAAATAGAAAGCAAAACACATGAAGCAATGCTCCAAAAACCAAAAACACACCGCAAATTAAAAAAAATACTCAAAAATACTTAACTGTTAAATTCAGTAAGGCGATTCATATAAATGCGATTCTTGTGACACAGTAAACTGTCCCCAAAGTATTTTCTAAAACGCTCTAAATAAATAAATTTTTTTTCTCACAAAATTTTACAATGGCAGAAAAAAATGTACATTTAAGTTATAAAACGTAGTTACTCCAAAATGTATTTTGTGTCGATATAACAATACATTTTAAAAAAATATGAGTATATTTGATTTTATTTTGGAAAAATCTGTAAAATCTGTTACATTTATGAAAAAGGTAAATCTGTCGATATGGTAACACTGCCGTCAAATAAAATGTTCTTCTCAAATATCTCCAGATAAAAGGTTAGAAAGGGTGACCAGATAACAACGATAGGAAAATGAAATTAAAGGAGTTTCGTATTTGCATTCCAATCATAGGAAAAATAATGAGAAAAATCAGAAAATGAAACTTCAGTTCGCGCAAAGAAAAAACATTTGGAAAAATACGTGTCAGAATGAGCGTGAAATGGCAAACTTTACTAAATATTTTGACAGATTGATGTAAAGTTGCCACACGGTCCAAATTTTTCCTCCAGCGTCCAGTTTTTCAAAAATGTTTTCAGATAAATTTTTTATCATATTTTTCAGTAAAATAAAACTAAAAAAATCAGAAATCCCAATTTTTATAATAAAAAGGAAAAATATTCTGTCAAATAATTGAATTTTTTTAATTTTTAGTCAATTTAAATAACTTTTACTTTTTAGAAATAGAATGATGGTTGATCTCATCACATCTAAACTAATTCTGCAGCCAAAGATAATATTCTCTTAAGTAATTAACCATGAATTGTTTTAGACTGTATACAAATTTTATGAACAGTCTTCTTAAATATTTATGGAACCACTCCACACAAAATATTTTAAAAAAAGTTGATCACAAACTTGTAACATCGCCAGAACAAAGTTGTAATGGAGTTTTTGTTTTAGTAATAAGCTTATTGGAATGTAAGGATGTTCCAATGTGTATCCTTGCATATTCCTATTAAATATATGCCAATTTAATACAAAAAATACGACCTTTTCAATGTCCAGTTGAAAACGTAAAAATATTTGTTTTTCTAAATTTAGATTAAGCTCATTTTGCATGTGGCAACCCTGTTGGATGTCATTGGTAGCTTTGACAGTTGCTGAAAATAACAATTGGAAATGCTATCTGGTCACCCTTTACTATATTTGGAAAAAAGATGCATGCATCGTTTATTTTTTGAAAATTCAAAATTTGTGTATAAGGGCTTTTCTAAATGAAGTTGTTGATATATTAGAGTGACCGTAAAAAATCAAAGTTGTTTTTCCAAAGTTGTTTTCCAAAGTTGTTTAAGACAATCAACAAAAAAAAAAATAATTTAAAAATATTTCTTTGAATAATTTTAGAAAACTTTACTGTATCTAGCTTAGCACGAGCAAATAACTTAGTAGTTAATACTAAAGGAATATTTTTCTGTGTTGCCACGAAATAAATAAACAACTTTATTTTTCCACTCTGTGTATATCATATACATACATATATACATATTCACATTTATATAAACATATCTATTTGAATATATAAATTACATCAATTTCATGTTAGTACTTACTATATTAGTTATTTATATACATTTGTATCTAGAAAAAATATAAACTTAATGTATAAGTTCCGCATTTCCAGAAACGGTTCAAAAAAACGATTGTTGCATAGTGTCATCCAACAATTTGAAGGTTATGGAATCCAATCTGGTAACGTCCAAGATATGTTGAAAGTACTGGTAAAGAGTTGCAAAACACTTGCTAGATTTGGCGAAGTTCGTTTTCTTTCAAAAGCACGTTTTCTTTCGAACACACCTTTCTTTATGTGTAGTGGCTCACTGACACCATTTTTATTATAGAAATTAGTGTCAATGGAAAGGTCTTTTAAATTTTTTGAAAAGTGGAATTTTGTGCTAAAAATGTCAGAATTTCTAAAAACTTAACTTTTCAGAAAATTCTCAAAATTCTTTATCACAAAATGTTTTTTTGCAAAGTTGCTTGTAATGCTAGCGTAACTTTCTGCAATCAAAAAAAATATGTATAGCCCCCAAAGCTGGGCATAGTTAATCATGAATTTAACTTCGTTAACCCGGTAATAGTTAATCAAAAATTTAACTTCGTTAAATTAAAAAGTTAATTTCGTTGAAAAGTTAAATTAAATAGTTAAATTTTCTATAGAAAACAAAAAAAAATTTTTTTTACAAAACACACATAAAAAACATTTTAAATATTTTCAATTGAATGCCTTACAGACCATTTTCCCGATCGGTTTCAGCCTTCTATATGCAAATTTGCTTTAAAATAAATTATACAAATTTTTATCAAGAGCGAAATTTTGTGTATGAAACAATTTATTTATATTCAAATAGAGGCAGGCCTGGATTAACCCTTAGGCAGAAAAGCTACAGCTTTAGGCCCGTGCATTTTTCGCAATATGCACGCAGAGAAAAAACATGGTTGACCCAATCATATTTCAAGGGGAACATGTTATGATTGGCGAAATGATTGCACCAACCATCCACATGATTACAAACTAAAAATGTACACGATTGCAGCCAAAATGTACATGATAGCAAAATAAAAATGTACATGGTTGCAGCCAAAATGTAGATGATGGTTTCAATCATGTAAACCAATTTTTAGTTAACTTTTAATTTAATTTCAATATCTACTTTTTAATTATTTTAAATTATATTATTAATATTTCAATGTAATATTAGTTGATTGTTATATTATATTAAAGAAATAAAAGTTCATATAAATTTTTCTTTACTTACGTTTGGCCGTGCCGAGAAATGAACCCGGGACACTTGGGTTGCTGACGAAGCGCTTTAGCACGTTTAGCTACTACTAGCTTTTTTTTTTTTTTGATATTTAAGTTACTCCATTCCCCTTTCGCAATGGAAAGGATAGGAGGTCTCGAAAGAGAATTATTTGGCCAATTGCGAACAATTATAACGCCATCCGAAAGTATTTTCCTTTATGGAATGTTAATTTACGACCACCTTTTGACGAGGCTGTACTAAGTACGAGTTACGGTATAGACGAGAAATTTTGACAAAAACAACTCGTCTCGACCAAAACACGTCCTCACACCAAGCCACGCCAAACGGTAATGTACTACTGCCTTGCATTTAATATGTTCTAAATGCATACATATACTAATCATATGACATTTTCGTGAGTATTCATTATATGATTGTCATTATCATTATTGAATATCCAATCATGTTAATTATTGCCTGCATCATATTATGATTTCTGAAATCATTCGCTTTGTCACCCCAACCATAAATGATCGCTACAATCATAATATTATTATAGCAAAAAATGTATGATCTCTGCGATCATGCTCCAACCAATTTTTTCTCTGCGTGTGTCTGCATACATTTCCATAAAATATTGGTCAACTGAAAATGTTGAGCAAATTGTAAACTTTAACTATTGCGAAATAAATATTCATTTAACATCCCAGAAGATTTTTCAAACCCTATTAAACATTTTATTTTTTTTCATGAAAATTCTATAAAGCATTGTCAAAGAACAGAATGAATCGATGTTATTATTGGTTGGATTTAATATTCTTTAATATTTTTAAATTTCGTGCTATGTTTAATGAAAATTGTTCAAAACAAAATGAGAACCTCTAGAAATTCAGTCGTTAAAGGCGTTCACTGAACCTGGAATTTATTTGTATACCCCCACACTAGACTGGCCGTTAGATTTCAAATAGATTTCAAACCGCCGGGCGGAATATGTTTCCTTTTGGCCTAAAAACGCCCCAAAAAAAATTTGGAGCTAACATTTGTATGGGGCAAAAAAAAATGCGATTACGACCCTCCTAAGGGGTCATAATCCCCCTTTTTTGGTGCATGTAAAACGCAGCTTCTACGGCGGAAACGGTACAAAAATAAAATATGTTTCGGAATCACAAATATACTGGAAAACAAAAAATAAATTCGTCAAATGGGGTACATGAGACAACATTTTTTTCGACGTACATCTAAATATTGTGTGCGGTTATTTCAGCCTTTGTTGGTTAACGTTAAAAGTTAACCAAAAATTTAACTTCGCAAATTAGCTACTAACCAAAGCTGGGCATTAACTAGTTAATTAGTTATTATATTTCGAAGTGTTCTATATTCTATAGCACATTGTAAACACAATGGCGTTCTCAGTCATTACGTGAGGTTTACATCGTCAGGATGCTTACATAGTATTTTCCATTTCTCAAGTTTCTCAAAATGGCGAAAAACTGAAACGCCATTGTGTTTAGAATAGCCTGTGCTGTTTGTTCTTAACCAAACTTCAATAATTTCATTATAATTATTTAATATTCTAATAAAAAAGGCATACATAAATAAATTGTTTCATAGACAAAATTTGGCTTCTGATAAAAATTTGTATCATTTATTTTAAAGCAAATTTGCATTGCTGAAACTGATTGGAAAAAGAGTCTGTGAATGCAGGCATTCACAAAGTATTTTTTATGTGTTTTTTATAAAAAAAAAATATTTTTTTTTTTGTTTTCTATAGGAAATTTAACTATTTAATTTAACTTTTAACGAAGTTAACTTTTCAACGAAATTAACTTTTTAATTAACGGAGTTAAATTTTTGATTAACTATTACCGGGTTAACGAAGTTAAATTCTCGATTAACTATGCTTAGCTTTGCTATTAACTAATTAACTAGTTAATGCGCAGTTTTGAAAAACATTTCTAATGGGATTTCCTCGAAGTGTAATTAACGGTCCAAGGTACTTATTCGAAAGGTATTGAATAGACCTTTCTATTGATACTAAATGCTCTGTAAGTAGGGTTGCCACACGGTCTGGATTCGTCTGGATTGTCCAGATTTTTTGTCATGTGTCCATAGTCCAATTTTTCAATAATTTGTCCAGACAAAATGATATTTCTCAGTAAAAAAAACTAAAATAAGTCAGAAAACCTAATAGCGTTTTCGTTTTTATTATAAAGATAGAATTTTCTGTCAAATAGTTTTATTTTTTTCAATGAGTTTTTAGCCATTTAAATAACTTAAGTTCCTTACCTTAAGTAGAATGATGGCTGATTTCATAAAATCTGAAATATTTCTGCGGCCAAAGACAATATCCTCGTAAGTAATTAAGCATGAATGGAATATGTATACGTCATTCTAAACATTTTTCGAAGAGGTTTCTGAATTTCTAATATTTATGGAAGTACACCACACCACACAACCTTTTTTGAAAAAGTAGACCATTTTGAAATTTTGTTTCGACTTAAGTGCTTATTGCTTTCGACCACAAAATTGTCAGACTAAACTATAAAACTGTAAAGAGTTTTACACATTTTTAAAAACAGTAAATTGTTACAAGCTACAAAATACTTGTGGAA
Source organism: Heteromyza rotundicornis (assembly GCA_951394025.1). Lineage (NCBI taxonomy): Eukaryota > Metazoa > Arthropoda > Insecta > Diptera > Heleomyzidae > Heteromyza > Heteromyza rotundicornis. The sequence goes on from OX596010.1 coordinate 39,303,719, forward strand.
AGAATAGAATTGTACTGTTTTTAAACTGAAGTGTAAAGCTTTCAAAGTCTTTCGGAACTGAGAAAGAAAAATTTACAGGTCTTTTCTGGCGCGGGACAAAAGCTAAAATGTTGCATGCCAATGAGAAGGTAATAAAGGCGGTTACAAACTTCTTACCGATAGAATAGACTTGTGAAGGTGTTTTTTTTTGCATAATAAGATATGTAATTTAATTGTTTTTTTTAATGGTAGGAGGTACCAATGTATATTCTTGCATATTGCTATCCAATTCCTACTTTACTATGCCATTAAAATAAAAAAAATTTCCGATTTTTTCTTTGAATGTCCAGTTGAAAATGGAAAAGTCCAGATATTTTTTTTCAAAATCCAGACGAAAATCATTTTGCATGTGGCAACCCTATCTGTAAGTCACTGTAAGTGATAATGGTTGGTATGGAATTCAATCCCATTGGGTTTTGGCAATCCCGGGATCCCGGGACGGAATCGGGATTTTTATAAAATGTTATTTTGATAAAAAAAAAAACGTTTTAATTAAAAAGGCTTTGTCATGCAACAGCAAGCAAAATTAACCTACAACTTGTATTATGCAACATTTTCATTGAATTTAACAAAAAAAAAAAATTATAGCGTTATTTTAAGCTTCACGTCATAATATATTCAATGTAATTTGATAAAGATGAGCAGTTAAATCGCTATTGAAGAATATGGTTTCTATCAGTCTTTATTCATTACCGACTTAACAAACATAAATTCAATAAAATATATTTATTGGACTAGAAAATTAACAAAACAAAACAAAAAATAAGTACTTATGGGATTTTCTAGAGAGAATCCCGGGAATTTTCGGGACCAAAAAATGTCTGGGATCCCGGGATTTGGGAGGCCGGGATTGAATTCCCTAATGGTTAGAGTAAAACTAAAAAATACTTTTTCCAACATTTAAAAGGACAAAACAATATTGAAGTCGGAATAGTGACGATATAATTTATAACTTCGCGATATTAAAAAAGGGGACCAATGTGTTTCAGTAATTGAAAAAATGTATTTATCCAAAGGGGATTCATAAAAAGTGGTAAACCCTCCGGAAACCTGTGACTAATTAATAAAGTTTCGGGACTTTAAAAATATTGACTATAGCTTAGTAATTATGGAATTACAAAATGTTGACCGTACACAAATTTTTGTACATGACAAGCGTTGATGATCAATAAAATGTTTTCCAAAACAATATCTGCTATCTATTCAATCCCTATATATATTATAAAACTGAGTGTGTGTCTGTCTGTCTGTATGTCTGTTTGTCCCTCAATCACGGCTAAACGGCTGTACCGATTCTCTTGAAACTTTCAGGATAAATTCTATAGGTATCGACATGTAACATAGGCTATATGCGGTTGGGATTGGACAAAGGGGCGTGGCACCTCCCATACAACACAAAATATGTCTACAAGGTAATTTAGTAACTATTGAATTGAATTAGAATAGAAAATTGAATAATAAATACGAAATTTAGCACGAAGTTGCATAATAACTTTTCCAAGCTTTATGCCAAATATGAGCATAATTGGACAAGGGGCGTGGCACCGCCCACACAACACGTAACTTAAATAACAGCTAATTAAGCAACTATTGGATATATTTTAATGAAATTTGGAATGGAGCTGTATAGTATGTTTTCCCAGCTATGTATCGAATATGGGAATAATTGGACAAAGGGGCGTGGCACCTCCCACACAACACATAACTTAAATACCAGCTAATTAAGCAACTATTGGATATATTTTAGTGAAATTTGGAATGGAGTTGTACTGCTATGTGTCGAATATGGGAATAATTGGACAAGGGGCGTGGCACCGCCCATACAATTTTCTACCCCATATCATGGCTTTACTGATTTTATTGAAATTTTAAGGTAAAATTGTGTTAGTAATGGAATTTGCAATAGGACATAAGAGGTTGGATTTGGACAACGGGGCGTGGCACCTCCCATACAACAAAAAATATTATTAAAAAGTAACTTAGTAACTATCGAATATTAAGTGGTCCATGCCACCAACTGCGCCCTTGCACATTTTTTGGGTGAATCATACCGGGTGGGATTACAACTACCACCAAGTGCTTCCTTGGACATTTTCTGGGTGGCTCATGCCGGGTGGGATTACAACTGCCACCAAGAGCGTCCTTGGACATTTTTTGGGTGGATCATACCGGGTTGGATTACAACTGCCGCCAAGTGCGTCCTTGGACTTTTTTTGGCTGAATCATACCGGGTGGGATTACAACTGCCACCAATTGCGTCCTTGGACTTTTCTTGGATCATGTCAGTTGGGATAGCAGCTGCCACCAAGTGCGCCCTTGGACATTTTTTGGGTGATTCATGTCAGGTGGGATTACAGCTGCCACCCACCGCGTCCTTGGACTTTTCTTGGGTGAATCATGTCAGTTGGTATTACAGCTGCCACCAAGTGCGTCCTTGGACATTTTTTGGGTGATTCAAGTCAGGTGGGATTACAGCTGCCACCCACCGCGTCCTTGGACTTTTCTTGGGTGAATCATGTCAGTTGGTATTACAGCTGCCACCAAGTGCGTCCTTGGACATTTTTTGGGTGATTCAAGTCAGGTGGGATTACAGCTGCCACCAATTGCGTCCTTGGACTTTTCTTGGGTGAATCATATCAGTTGGGATTACAGCTGCCACCCAGCGCGTCTTTGGACTTTTCCTGGGTGATTCACGTCAGGTGGGATTACAGCTGCCATTAAGTGCTTCCTTAGACATTTTTTGGTTGATTCATGTCAGGTGGGATTACAGCTGCCACCCAGCGCGTCTTTGGACTTTTCTTGGGTGATTCATGTCAGGTGGGATTACAGCTGCCACCAAGTGCTTCCTTGGACATTTTTTGGTTGATTCATGTCAGGTGGGATTACAGCTGCCACCCAGCGCGTCCTTGGACTTTTCTTGGCTGAATCATGCCGGGTGGGATTACAGCTGCCACCAAGTGTGTTCTTGGACTCTTTTTTTGTGAATCATACCGGGTGGGACTACAGCTGCCACCAAGTGCGTCCTTGGACATTTTTTGGGTGGATCATGCCGGGTTGGATTACAACTGCCACCAAGTGCGTCCTTGGACTTTTTTTGGCTGAATCATACCGGGTGGGATTACAGCTGCCACCAATTGCGTCCTTGGACTTTTTTGGCTGAATCATACCGGGTGGGACTACAGCTGCCACCAAGTGCGTCCTTGGACATTTTTTGGGTGAATCATACCGGGTGGGATTACAACTGCCACCAATTGCGTCCTTGGACTTTTTTGGCTGAATCATACCGGGTGGGACTACAGCTGCCACCAAGTGCGTCCTTGGACATTTTTTGGGTGAATCATACCGGGTGGGATTACAACTGCCACCAATTGCGTCCTTGGACTTTTTTGGCTGAATCATGCCGGGTGGGATAACAACAGCCACCAATTGCGTCCTTGGACATTTTTTGGGTGGATCATGCCGGGTTGGATTACAACTGCCACCAAGTGCGTCCTTGGACTTTTTATGGGTGATTGCTACAGGGTGGGATTACAACTGGCACCAAGTTTCACGGGGGGAATAAACCATCAACTACAGCGCCATTGAAGTTGTCGCAAATTCCTATATATATTTATTTTAAAATTTTATACAACCCGTGCAACGCCGGGTATGTAACAGCTAGTTAATTTATACATCTGAAAACAAAACACAATCAACGCCCATGGTTTAGTCGTGAAATAAAGGAGTTTACCCATTTTTGGCAAAAGCGGTCGAAAAATTCCAAAAATTCTAGTAACGAAACTAATGGACCAATTTCAGATCGGTTTTTGGTTAATGATTTGCAAAAAAAATTGGCCAAAAAATCTTTTAAAATTTTCTCACAATTCTGGAAAGTTTTTTTATAATAAAAATTTCTTTTGTAAAGTAGTTGCTTTTTGCCCTATCAACTTTTTTCATAAAAAAAATGTGTGCATAACCCCCAGGAAAAAAGTTATACCAATAAATGAGAAATCAAGTTGAAAAATTTTAAAATGTTTTTAACACTAAATTTGTAATAGTAATGTTACCAAAAGCTTCCCCTATGAATTTTATCAAAAAATTCCAAGCCGTTTAGGAGCGGCCAAAAATGGGTCAATAAGTAAAATAAATTTGACTCATACCAGATAAAATCGGTTTAGAACATCTGAATTATACAGCTAACTAAAACTGCTAAGACAGCTTTCTATAAAAATAACTTTAGTATGGCTGTAGGAAGTATACAAAAATGCAGTCTAATCCGTCAAATTGGTATCAATAAGAACGTCTCCTATGCTACAAATAATGTGGACGTTAACTAGTTAAACAAAAAGTTTGTAGATACCCCTATGACGACATCCAAAGTCAACATATGTGAGAACTCAGACAGCAACTTAGCTTTCAGTTTTGCTGGCGTTGACCAGCTAGAAGAGCTGTTTAGCCATTAAATCAAATGCGGTAGGTCTGGATGAAATACACAAAATTTTTAAAAGCTTTTATACCAATTTGTTTTCCATTCTTAACGCATATATTTGATACAATTTTGACAACCTCTACTTTTCCCGCTAACTGGAAACAAGCAAAAATTATCCCAATTCCAAAAACAGACAATGAATTTCGCCCTATCCCCATTGTAGAAATAACCCCGATCATACTTATTTCTACGTTAAAGCAACTTCATTAAAATAACGGTAAAACGAAGTTGAAATACGTCAAACTAAAGTCGTCAACTATAAAATAAAATTGACAATCTGAATTTTAAATTGCACTACTTCAAAAAAAAATTGTACAATTTTGCAATAAAAATGCATGACCTCAAATTGAACTGAACAACTTTAAAATTCGCTCCATTTTGAAATTAAATCTTCCAGTTCAAAGTGATGTTGTTCGTACTTGTTTTGAGTATATTCTACAACCTACAATCTTCGTTGTCAAAATTAAATCCTGAAAAGTCAAGTGTATTAGATAACATTAAAAATGCATAACATCACTTGATAGCCGGCAAGAAAAACATTTCCAGGGAAACGGAAAAATTATTGGCAACATTGAGTCGTTACGTACAAGTATCGATATTTCCCTTCAATCACCCTCTAATGCTCCAGTCACTTCTACACACACAGACCCTTTGTTGTTTCACAAAATCAACGACATCGGCGATGAACTTACTGCAACTCGTTCCACACTGTCAGAAATTATCAATTTAATCCACCACTCACCATCCCCACATAACGCAACAATTCACGACGTAACAACTCACGACGTAACAATTCACGAAGAATTAATTCTTGCTGAATCAATGGAAACTGAGGACCCTTCGATTACATCCAACATACCGGCTCGAGCCTCCGCGCCAGCTGTAACTCCAACGGCTCCTGAAATTCGGGAGACTCCGGCTAACCGCATACACTCCCCTATTACACTTATCAACTGCTTCGGAACGTCTTGGACACCTTTTGAATGGGACAATTGGATAAACAAACTGTCCAGAGAAAACCTAACGCAGTTTACAACTCTTTTCGTCATGAGAAATTTTTTCCAGAAGACTTTTAAAATCGCCATAATCGACTGTCAAAAGTTTTCATCCAAAAAGCACTGCAGTTTCAAACTAAAAATGTCCACTAAATACGAATGGCTATTTCGCGTCTCCTCTAATGATGTCTTCAAAAAGGGTGGGATGAGCTTCACGAAATGGGTTGATAAGCCAACAAAAGCGTGTCCCAAAACTCTAATTGGAGCTTTAAAACTAATACGTTTCCAATTTTCTCCCCTAAAATAAAAAAAAATTCATCTTCACTTCAAAACCCCAATAATAATCTAAAACCTACCAAAAACATTTCGACTTTCTCCAGTACCAGTGCAGACCAAATGTCCATCTTCCCCTCTACTTCTAATACATTGCCATCCTCCTCTATCTGTAATAATTTTCTTCGAAACTATGTTACTAATGAAAAACCAACCTCATCCAATCATACTTCTTCCAATCCTAAACGTGGTAGAGTATCGTTTAATCTTGAATCGGGTCCTATTGCTCCCTCGGCTCGAGCAACTATTGCTACCGCTACCCCATGCACATCTGCATATCCAAATTTTATTCGCTCCCATGTCCTCAACCCTACACCATCCTCATCAAAGTCGAAATCTCAAATTTCGTCTGACACACCCCCAACTTTCTTAGATCCCTTCTCCCTCCCACTGTTAAATTAACTAAACAGCTAATCGAGCACAGTGATGACAGCCGCTATGTATTATCTCGATTAGGGGATCGTAGAATTTATAAATTCTATAATATATAATAACGTCCGTCTATATCTTGCCTACCTACATAATACATCAGATACCACATGTGTTGATGGTATTACTAAAACTAGCGTCATGGTCTCAATTCATTCAGAAGGCCTTCCGCTTGAATTGAGTGAATTATTTACGCGATTTCATGAAAGTTTAAATATCTTACCCCAAGAAGTTTCAAACGACCTAACAACATTCGCCTCTCATATAAGCTTCAAACGTATTTCTCATCTCCAAAAACCGCGGTCTAACTTGAAAAACTATTATTGCTCTAACCTTCATTCTCCCTCTATAAATCTTGATAGACCGTCTCCCAAGTTTGTATCCTTATATTATCAAAATGTTAGAGGCCTTCGAACCAAAATTGCATCCATATTTCTCAATTCACAAAAGCTTCCCTATGATATTTTTGCTCTCACTGAAACAAATCTTTCATCTGACTATAAAGATGCAGAATTATTTGCATCCGACTTTGTAGTGTTTCGCGACGATGGTCGGGACAAAGATGTAAATTCACACGGGAGTTCTTCTAGCAGTAAAAAATCATTATGACCCTACTTTAGTAAAATCGTCGAACACTACAGATTTTGAGTTTATTTGTGCCAAAATAGCTGTCGCAAAACGCTACCTATACATTTTTTGTTGCTACATTCGTCCCTCACAACCAATATATGGTTATCAATTGGCCATAGATGCCATCGACTCTATATCAGATTACGTAAGCCCATGTGATGCTATCGTAATTTTGGGTGATTTCAACCTGCCTAATCTTCAATGGGCACCATCAGATGATGATACACATTTCCTCGCTGAAAATCCATCCTCAAGTAAAGAAACCCTTTTTACTGACTGTCTGTCTGACTCTGGATTCTTCCAAATTAACGGAACCACTAACAACCTCGGCAGATTACTCGATCTGGTTTTTTCTTCTAACGTTGACAACTGCATAGTTTCAGAAAGCAGTCACCTCCTATCTACTTTAGACCGTTATCATCCACCCCTATCTCTTGTATTTTCCTACGATAACGATTCCGAATAGGTACCGAACGAACTCACATTCAGTTTTAATTTTCGTAAGACTGATTTCGAAATACTGAACAATTTGCTTCGCAACATAAATTTTAACCATATTATTGATATTAGCCGCAATAATATCAATCATGCTCTTGAATTTTTCTACAGCGAAATCTATAAGTGTTTTGCAAACTGTGTGCCATTTGTGCCAACTAGAAGTTATTCGTCATCCCCACCCTGGTATAACAAAGAATTGCGCTCACTGCGTAATACAAGAAACAAATTATGGCTTGTATATCTAAAATCTCGGTCTGACTCTGACTTTTCCAACTACCAAGGCGTCTATACCAGTTTTTCTGATCTCTGCGAGTCTCTATATCTCGATTACCTACGAAAAATGGAATCTTGTTTAATTTCGGACCCTAAGCGTTTCTACAACTTTATCAATACTAAGAGAAAATCAGATGGTTTCCCGTCCACACTAAAACTTTCTGATATATCCTCAGCCGACCCCAAATCAATTGCAAACATGTTTGCTAAATTCTGTAGCCAGTCATTCGCCTGCCATAATTCAGTACCTGATACTGATTATTTTTCTTATATGTCCACATGTTCTCAAATTTCATTGTATTCGGTTAACATATCAATTACATCGGTAGAAGAAAAGATAGAAAAACTTAAGAATGAAGACTCTCCTAGCCCTGATGGCCTTCCTTGCTCCCCTCACCGCTCTCTTTCAGTATTCTGTCACTCAGGGAGTTTTCCCCACAATGTGGAAGAATTCTTACATTACCCCTCTTCACAAGAAAGGATGCAAGAATGACATTCTAAATTATCGACCTATAGCTAAACTCTCTTGTATTCCTAAATTATTCGAAAGCATTGTTTATGAAACTATGTTCTTCCATTGCAAAACTATTGTGTCCCCGGCTCAGCACGGATTTCTGAAATGAAGATCGACCACCACAAACCTAACAGAATTCGTTTCTAGAACTCTTCGTGGTTTAATAGGACGGTAAAGAAGTCGATGTAATTGCTACCGATTTCAGCAAGGCTTTCGATTCCATTTCGCATGAAATTATCTATCTTAAACTTAAAGCTTATGGCTTCCAACCCAGTTTTATCAAGTGGATCAAATCTTATCTCGAAGAACGAAAATATATGGTTACTTTCAGATCTTCTATATCCGATCCCTTTATCGCCACATCTGGTGTCCCCCACGGTAGCCATCTCGGTAATTTAATATTCGTCCTGATAATAAACGATGTGGATTATGTCATCAGAAATTCTCATTTATCAGTCTATGCTGACGACATGAAAATCTATAGATCTATATCAACTACTTCAGATTCTCCGCCATTACAATCTGATTTAAATAGATTTTCAACTTGGTGTACAATTTCCTAATGCTTAATGTCACTAAGTGTCAAACTATAACATATTCCCGTTAACGTCTTCCTCCACCTCCCAGAACGTACCTACTTTACAACGAGCCTGTACCACTAGTGACAGAATTGCGCGACTTGGGCGTTATCTGTGACAGAGAACTTAATTTTCGCTCCCATATTGATAATATAGTAAAAAGAGCAAATTCAGCCTTCGGTTTTGTTAAGCATTGGTCCAAGGAATTCACTAATCCGTATGTTACGAAATCACTTTACTTTACCTTTGTTAGACCAATACTTGAATACGCTAGCCAAGTTTTGTCTCCTTTTAGACCTACTCACTCCATGAGAATTGAGGCTATACAGCGAAGATTCATTCGTTTTGCGCTACGCGGTCTTCGCTGGGATGTCCGTTTCCACTTACCCCCTTATGTTGGTCGCTTAAAATTAATAAATTTACCAACCCTGGAAAATCGTCGACAAACTGCCGATATACTCTTTATCCATCAACTTCTATCAGGTACCGTAGACTGTCCCGCGTTACTCCAGTTGATCTGTACCATTATTTAATATTACTTTCCACCGCACTGATTATGGCTATAATGAACCAATGTCCAGAATGCTTCACATGGTTAATAATATGTCCAATTACTTTGATTTCCATTTAAACAAATATATACTCAGAAATTCAATCCCTTATCTCCTAAATCCCAATCACCATTATATTTAATTAAGTTTTTTAAGTTTATATTAGATCACCACTTTTAGATATAAGTAGTTATATAAGCTTGTACTAAGCGTAAATAAAGAAAAAAAATAAATAAATTTACCAGACTATCATGAACGTTACAAAGCTTGATTTGAGGTGGTTCATTTTCGCTTCCAATAAGAATGAACAATCTCAAATTGAGATTGAACAACCTCAAAATAAAATTATTAAATTTTTAAATAAAAATGCACCAACTTAAATTGAAGTTGCAATTTTTGAAAAAAGAACTTTAAAATGAAATTGACAGTTTTTATAATTTTCAACTTTACAAACTATCATGGCGGTTTCTGCTTGATTTGAGGTGGTTCTTTTTAGCTGGTTGTTTTTGTGGGTGTAAGCAAATGATGTACTAAATAATTCACTCTAACTAAGCGCCAATCGGGTTTTTGAACAAAGCGTAGTTGTATCACTGCACTCATAGATGTGTCTGAGGAAATTCGAGTAATCTTGGATATGAATAAATTTACTTTCTAAGTTCTATTAAATCATTCCAAGGCGTTTGATACACTGAGAAAAAAAAATCAAAACGAAACGTTGTCAAAACGTTCGGAATTGGAAACTGTTTCAGTTCTGAAATATAACTGAAAACAGTTTTACTTTTTGGGACCGTGGGTTCGAATCTCGGACATTGTTTTTTCTCTTTTTTTTTGGGGAGTTGCTGGTCACGAATCCGCAACAATAAAGAAAGAAAGGAATCGAAAAAAAATTTAGTCCGACAGAGATTTGAACCCACGCTCCAGTAACTCGTACCATCTTCAAAAAGTAAAACTATTTCAGTTGTATTTTAGAACTGTGCGGTGACGAATTTTTAGTCACGATATCCGTTTCAAATCATAACCATGCAGTTCCGATTTTTTACCCTCAGTGTACAGTAGACTGACAATGGATTCGTATGAAAAAATTGCTCCCAACCCCTAGAACTACGCATATGGATGAGAAAATTAATGTCTGAAAATTTCAACCCGATCCGAGTATGGGAAATGCTAGCCAATGGACATAAAAGTTCGTGTTTTAGCACCAAAATCGACCATTTTAAATCTGCATTATAGGTACATCTAAATAAATGAATAAATTAAAAATGTGGATAAGCAGTATGTTGGGAAATTTTATAACCTTTCCAATATGATATTAACGAGCAACCTCGAGCAATCGATGGAAGTTGTGATGATTTTATATACATTAGTTATTTTGTGGTCGCTGATTTCCAATTAAGAGTCAATTTTAGTGCAACCATATTAGTTTCGCAATTAATGAGTGATATTTTCATAAATTGTTTGGTCCTTAAAGGCATTTTTTACTATTTGCATTATCTAGTAAATTATACAAATCTTTAAAAATGCGAATAAAGCACGATATGTCTTGTGTTTGAAGCGTTCGGATCACATATCACAATTTCCAAAGCAAATGGCATTTGACAATTTGCATAACTTCAGAACATTACTATTTCTACACACGTCTTTGGAACCTGCTTCCGCACAACATTCAGCAAATTAGCAACGCAATGCAGTTCAAAAAGGAATTATTGAATTATTTTAAATAAAAACTTTACTTCGCACGGACCATCATTGTACACGCCCATTGCCACGCTCCTTTTTCGAAAAAATCCGTCTTGTGAATCTGTAGCTATGGTCTCACAGAATATGCGTGTGAAATTTCCACTCTCAAACTCCACTATTTGCTTCAGCAGAGCTAACTTTCCACAATCCACACGCCCATTTTTAAAAACTGCCACGCCCCCTTTTGGAACAATTAAAAACTGGCTCAAAATGGTCTCACATAATATATATCTGCTATTGCAGATCTCAAACTCCACTGGTTGCTTCAGAAGAGCTAACTTTCCACAATGCACACTCCCACTTTTCGAACTGCCACGCCCCCATTTGGAAAAATCCCGAATCTCTGAAATCTCTATTGCAGCTTCGCAGGTCCACTAATGGATTCAGGGGAGCTACTTTATCTGATACGCACATTTTTAAAAAACTACCACGCCCCCTTTTATAAAATCAAAAATCTGGCTCGAGAGTTTCAAGCCATGGGTGCATAGGACATATGTGTGAAATTTCAGTTCTCTAGGTCCACTGGGGTCCTCTGGAAGGTGAGGAAAGACATCCGGACATCCGAAACAATGGGATTTTATATAATGTGATAATTCATTAAGTGTTTCTAATCCATATAAAACAATTAGGGAATTCACAAGGGTTTCGTATCAGTCGTATTGTTGTATTGTCCTAAAAATATACGATATTCCATACAAAAAAAAAATGATAATACAACTTTGCAACCTGTGTTTCTTTGACTCTCGTATTCATTTTTCTTCTTATTTGAAAAGTAGTTAGAGGAAATTCTGAAAATTTCTTTTATGAACTTTTATTAATGCATAAAACGTGCACGACTTGCCGAAAAGATTGCAACAAAGATCGTGGAGACTACCAAAAGCTTCCGATCGTCAACTTGGGCCTAATGGCCATTTGCACTACAGGCACACGAATGCCGGAAGCATTTTGAAGGCATTAGACGTGCGGAACTTGTTGAAAATATTGAAACAAAGCTCCGACCCTTGATTTGGGCCACATCACCGCCTCCGCAATAAAATTTGTTCGCTCCCTTTCTCTCTCATTCTCTGAAATGACAGTACTAGATTTGGTTCTGCAATGGGTGTGATCACAACCATTGCATTTTTTTCAAATACGATGATACGACAATATGAGACCTTTTGAATTTCCTTACTGTTGCATATATGTGGTTGAGTCCAAATGTTTTTTAATCACTCTTCTGCTGGCCGGAAGTATAAAGTATTTATAAGAATCGTGTGGTCTTTCATTATAATTATGTGCAATATTATTATTAGGTTTATTTTTTTTTTTTTTATTATATGTCTATATTTTTTTGATTTCATGTATTCAATTTCGTTATAATTCATTTCGCTTTTTGTAATTTTTGTATTTTTAATGATTATACTTTCATGTTGCTAGTGCTGTTACTATAAGGTATACATCTTGTTGCGCTAGTATGCCAAATATTTAAATAAATAAATAAATTTTAAAAAAACGTGAAGTTGCTGAAAAGAGCTATCAAATTTCATATGTTTGGACTGTACATCTGCACAACTGAATCGCCCTCGTTAAAAAAAAGTTATCCCGAAATTAACAAAAACAAAAACCCCTTACAGCCATAATAAATTGGGTTAACCAACCCTAATTTCTTATGTAAAATTAAAAAAAAAAGCATTCAAAAAATGTTATTCTCGATTTGTGATCATTTTTATACCCCCACACTCACTGTGGCAGGGTATACTCACTTTGTCACAACGTTTGTAACGCCCATAAGGAGGCGTGTCAGGTATGGAAAAGTATATATATTCTTGATCAGCATCACCGCAGGAGTCAATTTAGCGATGTCCGTCTGTCTGTCCGTTTGTCCGTCTGACCGTCTGTCCGTCCGCACGATAGCGGTCGCAGTTTTGGAGATATCGACTTGAAACTTTGGGTACATGTTTTTCTCTTGAATACTGAGATCAAGTTCGAGAATCAGCCAAATCGGATAAAAACTGGGCGTGGCGTCCATACACCGAAAAAAAAGGTAAACATTTTTCAAGTCTTTTTTATGGTTGTGTTCGATTGGAAATGTTTAGAAACGTATTTTTGACATGGTCCGAGGTTCCGAAGCCACATATATAAGGGTCTAAATGGGGTCTTGAGACCAATTTTTTTTTTGTGGATTTGATTGGAAATTTTTAGAAATGGATTTTGGACATGGTCCGGGCTCCAAAACCACCTATAATTGGCTCAAAATAGGGTCTTGAAAAAACATTTTATGTTCGAGGTACTTCTTCCTACTGTGTGGGGGTATTTCAGCTTCGGTATAGCCGAAGATAGTCCACTCTCTAGTTGATAAGGTTTTCACCCAAAACTGTTCATATAATCTTTTCTAATTAAGGATGTAACGGAGCTCCGCATCCTGCTCAGCACCGGCGGATGCCATAAATTTCACATCCGCACCCGCAAATCTCATATTTTACTCATGCTCTATCATATTGTTATGATGGCCAATTGAATCCACTCTATTGGGAAACAAATTTGATGTAGATTCCAGGCCTTCTACATTTTACAAATTTAGAAGCAAATTGGGATTATTTTTCCAGTACAGTTTTTATTATTTCTTAGTACTGAGACATTTTCAATACATTTGAAAACTTTTCAAATTGGCAAAATAAATACTTAGTTATACGCTACACCACAGTTTACAGTAAATGCATCAGCATGCTTGTCAAAAAAGACTTGTCAAAAGCGAGAAACAGCTGATTGGATGAAGAAGAACAGCAATACCGTATTGTTGAAGTGAAGGTGGTTACAATGTACCTATGTAATCGGTACTTTTGCTTTGGTACTCGAGAGAATACAATAAAAAAAAGTCCCTGGATGCAGTCGCACAATTAGCTAAATCTATTCCGCACCGGTCGACCCACCTCTTCCTCATATGTTCCACTTTTAGAATCTTAAAAAAATAAAGTTATTTTGTTTTTCTTGATAGTTTTTGCAGAATTATTTTTATCGCTTGAGCGTGCGTGGCGTGTGCGAAATCCACTGACACGCTTATCTCTACTCTATACCAATACTTTCGACCTATCTTGGCCGTTGCCAGGTCGGTAATTAGAAACCATGCTAATTAAAATAAAGTCGTTAGCAAATTTTGGAAATGGGCTACTTAAATGTACAAAAATGTATGTATTTTGAACCAAAAACAAATTGTGTTAAATGTTAGTATTTGAACTATTTCAATATAAAAATACATTTTTAGCTAACATATATTAATTTCGCTTTGATTATATCTTGAATTGAATATTTTTTTATATTTTTATATTAGAGGGTCACCTATTTTGGACATACATACATATCTACATTATAACTCACGTCGCATGTCTGCCTGTACTGTTTGCACTTCCAATCGTACCATCATCGTGTATTACACGCCCTGTATATTCATTGCACACACTCATAAATTTAACTGATATTTGCGGCAAAACTAAACTCTTACCATTTTTCATTTTCTACAACATGATCAAATATATTTCATTTAATACCATCATCTCTAACGCAATTTACCACAACAACTCCCTCATCAACATCACCATCAACTGACGTCACGCAGGTCGTCGTTAATGCGCTGGTTCAAGCTATACCGTCCATCTTCAATGTGCTATTGGTGTGTCTAATATTTTGGCTTATTTTTGCCATTATGGGTGTACAGCTTTTTGCTGGAAAATATTTTAAGGTACGTGTAAAATTAAACATAAACAAAATTAAAAAAATTGTAAAAAAATATGAACAAACGTTTTTTAAATTTTGGCTTTTAATTTGAATTTGACAATTCTTCCAAATGTTTAACAGAAATTTTCCACCGAATCGAAACCGATAATTACACTGTCCGACAATAAAATGATCTGAATGATCAGGTTTTTTTCACACGGTTTATAAGATATCGACAATCGTTTCATTTCGAAAAGGTGATCCCACGAAAAAAAACATGATCCACTCGTCGCGTAATAAAGAGTAATAAAAATATTTCTAAAATACTATCATTAACTTGAATACCATTTTGATCAAAAGCTTTATTCGGAGTAGCTGATCACGAATCCTACTTCTATTTATGTATTTTTAGGAAGGTATTTTTTAACACACTCCCACAGCGCCACATGGGGCGTGGTTACCACTTCGATAGGGAAATCGGAAATCAATAATGAATGTAGTTTATGGTACCGTTCAAACATAAATATAACCAACGAATCTTCCCCACATTATTTAACATCAAGGACAAAAAAATTATTTAAAATTGGCAACATGAAACGAACAGTGGTCGAAAATGGGTTAAGGAAACCTACATAGCCGTATTCAAACGTTCCGATTAAAGTGCTATATACGCAATATTTGTCTATTTTTTTTGGGGTACTGAAAATGGATATCAATTCATTATTATTTTTTTTAGTATTATAATAATACCAATATATCATGCGATAATTTGTTGAAACAATTTTGGAAGCAATCGTGAGTTATTAAGTTGAGCTTTAAAAAATGGACTTTAATAATGTACGTGTAAAATTTTTTGTTAATTAAAAAAATGTACACACTACTATGTCAAGTTATGATTTGTATACCCCCAAATGGGCCATATTGTATGGGGGTATTTCAGATTCGGCATAGCCGAAGATAGTTTAGTAGTATATAGTAGTAACCCAGATAAAATATCAAAACATGCGTAAGAAGGATGTGTGAATTGTTCTCCATTTTCAGTAAAAATACCGCACTGTGCGAGGGCGTCAAATGGTTTCTAATTGGAAATATTATTTAATTATTAGTACACTGAAAGAAAAAACTATTTGTTCTTTTCTATTTCAAAAAAGTCAAAGTAATTGGAAAATCCCGACCGAATTCCAGGATTTTTTAAAACACTTCGGGTTTTAATGCCTTAGATGTATCCCATCTACCAAATTTGATAGTACAAATAATTTAATTAATGGTAAAACCCTATTAATTATCTATCATTTTTAACTGAGGATGAATTTCAAAAAATCAAAACTCAAATTTGCATTTAAGGTTTTGACCCTTTTTTGACTATGTGCGATTTGTCGATATCTCAAAAACCAGTGTCTAAATTCCCTAACTGTAGAAAGTGAAAATGCGCACTGTGAACCTCTGCTACGATCTCTGCCTCACGATAGGTAATTATCTTGCCGACTGCGGCAACCAGACAATTTTTCTGTTCTTATCTTTCTTAGCAACGGCAAACTGGCGCGAGTAACTGCCATGAAAAAGCTTCTTTATTTTGGGACTCTCGCTATTCGAATTTGGCATTAAATTGTATGTGGGACGGCAATTATCATATCGATACCTTACAGGCAAAAAATCGTATCGAACCAAAAACAAATTATTCAGAAGCCGAAAAAAACGTTTCACAGCCGTTCGGTTTTATTTTTTATTGGATATTTTTTTAAAAACATTAATGAAAAGGCATTAGTTTAATAACTGTTTTGTGAAACTAGGAAAATCGTGCTTATATCCTTAGGAATTACACTTATAATGTTTTTCAATCACAATTTTGAAAACATATTTATATATATGAGGTAAGGTCTGTCAGTCCTTCTTGGTAAGCTCGATTGAAGGAGCTGAAACGACCTTTGACATTGATGCGCGAGGGCGAAACGTTGACCGACTTAAATTGTTTTCCATATATACTGCTAGATGTATGATTTCCGTACTATTACATTTTGATCCGCGAAAATTTTTGTTTTTCGGCCCACCCTAGTATTTATAGATACACCTTCTAGTGGACTTTCTTTTTGGTTCTTAGACCCAAAAGACTTAAAAACTTTCATTTGTAGTTACGATAAAATTGTTGTTTTGAATTTCTGACGAATAAAAGCAATAATTTTATAAGCTGAGTTTGCAGATACAGGGCTTAGTATATTAGGATAGCAAAAATGAAAAAAAACCATTTTCGGAAAAACTGTCGGTTACGATGTTTTTCCTGTAAGGTATCGATATATATATGATAGAAATTATCACAACAAAAAAATTCAACAAATGTGGTTTTAAAAAATTGAAATTTTTTTGAATTTTGATTGATTGATTGTGATTTTTACAGGTCTATTCTGGCCGTGGTTACAAATTTGTAACTGCTTTGGTTATAAGCTTGTTGCGGTGATAAAAGTTAAAAAAATTGTTACATGCGGAGGTAACAAGCAAGTAACAAAAATTGGAACTTTTGTCACCAGAAAAAGCTTTTTACCAAGGCGGTTACAAGGTAGCAACAGCGCCAGAATAGCACTGTTATTCGTAAAAATCAAGTAAACTATGATTGTAAAAGTGCTTCTTCTATATCACATTTGGAAATGAAAATCCATATGTAAGTGCCAGAGTTCAAAATAATTATAACAGTCAAAAACAGTTTTTTTGTCCTAACTCTAGATTTTGGAGGTATATTGGGTATTCGTACTATACCATTATATTTAGTTTTCCAATACCTACAACCTATACCTGGTTCTGAGCCGAGTGTATTTTTCGACTCTCATTTTGTGATACAGTGTTATTACTACCCAAAAAACTCACTGAATAAGTGTCGGAGAGTTTTGTTATTTTAAGTGCGCATTGAAAACTCCCAGTTAAGAAATTCAGCACCGGTGATAGAAACTTTTTGGGCTTGATTTTCGGAATTACGCCAATGTTCTACCAAACCATTCAGATATATGTTTTTTTAATTTGTCGGATAGTACAATCAGAATTACAGATAGCGTATCTTTGCATCTATTTTTCGTAAATAGTTGGCTAGTGAAGTTAAGCATTCGTTCAATGAACGAAATCTTTAACTTGTCCGTTTTAAATAAAAAACTAAATAATTGTGTTCCGGCCAAAAATTGGTAAAATTAAATATATAAAAAGAATACATTTAATTACACAGTGCGCGAATTATGGACTTTTTCTTGGAACAGACTGCGCTAGGGAAGGGCAATATCGGTCGGTGTTTCGTGGCGACATTGACACTGTAAGAAAATGTCAAACACCGATCACCGATCGATTTTATTTAATATAATGGCAAATATGCATGAATGGGCTGTAGGTGGGAGGTGGGACGTCGAACCTCCACCAGCATTGGGTGAGCTGAAATTCAGTAAATGTGATTATTCTCGTTTTTCACCTGTGGAAAACCTAAAATTTTATATGAACGAGTTTTCAAAACCGGTGGTTTTAAAAAAGTGTCCATCCCTACACTGCACCTCCACTTGAGCCCTTTTTTTATAACCCTTATATTAACTTGCTTTTTAAGGTGGTTCATACGAAAAAATTTTTCCAGATCAATGATTACGCCCCCTAGTTTTGTTTCTTTTTACAAATTTCAGAAAAGAATATTGATGTTTAGGGATGCCGCAGCACACCTAAAGTTTGGGATTTTCACCTGTTTTTACAATTAATAGACGCATAGTGTATACTTTAAAAAAAAGAATGGCAAAATACATAAGAATTATATTTATACCCCCAGGCAGGGTATACTAACTTTGTCACAACGTTTGTAACGCCCATAAGGAGGCGTGTCCGGTATGGAAAAGTATATATATTCTTGATCAGCATCACCTCCTGAGTCGATTTAGCGATGTCCGTCTGTCTGTCCGTCCGTCTGTCCGTCCGTCCGTCCGTCTGACCGTCTGTCCGTCCGCACGATAGCGGTCGCAGTTTTGGAGATATCGACTTTAAACTTTGGGTACATGTTTTTTTCGTGAATACTGAGATCAAGTTCGAGAATCAGCCAAATCGGATAAAAACTGGGTGTGGCTCCCATACACCCAAAAAAAAAGGTAAACATTTTTCAAGTCTTTTTTATTGTTGTATTCGATTGGAAATGTTTAGAAACGTATTTTTGACATGGTCCGAGGTTCCGAAGCCACATATATAAGGGTCTAAATGGGGTCTTGAGACAAACTCTTTTTTTTGGTGGATTTGATTGGAAATTTTTAGAAATGGATTTTGGACATGGTCCGGGCTCCAAAACCACCTATAATTGGCTCAAAATAGGGTCTTGAGACCACATTTTTTTATGTTCGAGGTACTTCTTCCTACTGTATGGGGGTATTTCAGTTTCGGTATAGCCGAAGATAGTCCACTCTCTAGTTAAATATTAATTTGGAAAAAGTCCTTAAAAATTCAGCATCCCTAATCATCAATATGTTTTTCTGAAATTTTTACAGCTTAGATTTATTGTAAAAGGGAACGTAATCAATGATCTGGAAACATGCAAAAAAAAAAAACACTAATACATATACATATATGTATGTACATTAGAGTAGTTCTTATTTTTCGAATTTTTGAAATTGAACAAGCGCACCCCCGCAATTTGTTTCTTTATGAGAAAGGACCAAACTGTAAAAATTTTCAGAACAAAGTACTGATCGGGGTAGAGCCCAGTACAAAAAAAAATTAATTAATAAAAAATGTGTTTTAGAATCAGAAAAATACGTGCAAAAAACAATAATTATCCATTTTTATAACTTTGAGACTTTACAGGCACGCCTAAAAATCAATATTTATCTTCTGAAAATTTGACAGTTTAGTCCTCTTCTATAGAGGAACAAACCTCGGGGGTGCACTTGTTCAATTTCGAAAAATCGAAAAATGAGAACCAATCCAATCTGCATATGTAACTCATTTAAAAAAAAATTACCTTTACTTAAAAAACATTTTTTAATTATAAGAAGTGAATAGTTTGATAGTAATTAGCAGTGATGGCAAAAAGTTAGTTTTACTTTTTTTTTACAAAACAATTTTAAATAATTGGCAATTGCAGATACGTATTTTTTATTTTAAGTAATTAAAATTCAATTTAAGTGTAAATGGTATATCGTCCAATTTGACGTTTCCAATTTTACGTCTGACGTAAAAAATGTTGACGCTGCCATCACTGCTAATTAGATTTAAATGAAGTTAAAGCTAATTCATTAGCCAAAATTCCATGCTGTTTTTTTGTATTTAACTAAATTCATTTTGTATTACTTTTTAATTAATGTGTTCTAAATAGTGCGAAGACTTCAATGGCACCAAACTCAGTCACGAAATCATTCCAAACCGAAATGCCTGCGAGAGCGAAAACTATACATGGGTGAATTCCGCAATGAATTTCGATCATGTAGGTAATGCGTATCTATGTCTTTTCCAAGTTGCCACTTTCAAAGGCTGGATACAAATCATGAACGATGCAATTGATTCACGTGAGGTAAAGTACAATAGCATATCGCATGTGTATGCAGTATATTAATATGTATAGTTCACTAATTGATTAAAAAATTTTCTCTTTTTTTCTGCAATACGAAACATCTTACATACATTTCCTTCGTACAAAAACAACAAATACACAAATTTCTACAACAAACATGCTACCACTATCCTTTACCGAAAAAAACAAAACACAACTACAATTGATTGCAGGTGGACAAGCAACCAATCCGCGAAACGAATATCTACATGTATTTATATTTCGTATTCTTCATTATATTTGGATCATTTTTCACACTTAACCTGTTCATTGGTGTTATCATTGATAATTTTAATGAACAAAAGAAAAAAGCAGGTGGATCATTAGAAATGTTCATGACAGAAGATCAGAAAAAGTACTATAATGCTATGAAAAAGATGGGCTCTAAAAAACCATTAAAAGCCATTCCTAGACCGAGGGTAAGGCTTTAAACAGTTACAAAAACTCAAAAATTACCATTACCAAAGCCAATCAATCTAAAATAAATAAATTAT
The DNA here is from genome assembly GCA_951394025.1 of Heteromyza rotundicornis. Classification (NCBI taxonomy): domain Eukaryota; kingdom Metazoa; phylum Arthropoda; class Insecta; order Diptera; family Heleomyzidae; genus Heteromyza; species Heteromyza rotundicornis. Next base: position 39,324,496 of record OX596010.1, read on the forward strand.
ATAATTGCAAATGTCTGTTTCCGAAAATCTGTGCCAATTGTAAATACTTTTTTCAGTAACGAAAAAGTTCATATTCATTTACAATATATGTATGTATCATTATAACGAATAGCTTCTTCAAATTTCCTTGTGATATTTGAAACTCGACTATAAAATTTTCGGCATTTTCCAATGGACAATGCCGGCCATTTTATTTGTTTTGAAATATTATATTTGGATAATATTTTCATATGCCTAAATCAGTGCTAGGCAAAACCGAACGCACACACATACAGTTATTATGTGTGCATAGCCTCGCGAGGCTATGGGCTGCCTGGCACTGGCATAAATGAATGGTTAATTGCAGCAACATGATTAGCCACATAAATTGCAATGCCGATATTCGCCTAAAAAAATCGCCTAACAATTGAAAAAGAAAATCCACACAAAAAAGTGACTAAATTCAGAAATTAATTTTGACCTTGCATACTAGTGTATATTTTTTTGTCACACCGTTTATAACGCCCATAAAGAAGCTTGTTCGTTTATCTTAAGAAGTCCAAACCATTTTTTTTTTGTTGGAAATGATGTCTGGAACGGAATGGGAACTGGAACGAAATGGAATTGGACCGGAACAATATGTAATTGGATCAATATTTTGAAAGGTATCGCGAAGTGAAAATTATCGACAAATAATCGAAAAATCCAGAAAGAAGATAATTCTTTTACTAATTCGAGAAGATGTCATCGAATAGGCTTTTATGGCTTGTGAAAAATTTAGTGAAAGTAGAGAAATATCTTCGGACAGGACAAAGCTAAAATATCCTGATATTTCGAAAAAATTTTGACGATTTCGATAACTTTACGACAATTTGCTATTTTTTTCATTTCTACTTCAATCCTGTTTCATTTTCAAATTGGTTACATTTCTATTTTCTCGTAGTCGATTTTCATTTCGTTTTGTTTCCTTTACCTTTCTATTCAATTTTCATTTCCTAGTGCAATCAATTTCCATTTCGTTCCGGTTCTATTTTCATTCCATTCCTGGCATGGATTCGAACCAAATAAAACAGTCACGATCTAATCGGTAGACGGTTATTTCTTATTTTATTCTCCAAATATATCTTTAGACCGTCTCAGGAGATGATTCTGGTTCTTTTGGGAGTTACAAACAGTGTGGCAAAAACCTTATATCATTGAACTATTTGAATTGTGAATTGTATAACAAGGGAATATAAATGCATTTTGATACCAGAAAGAATATTTTGCATTTCCAGCATTTTGAATAAAGGGAAAGTGTAAAGACGGAATATTTTTTAATTTGACAAGAAAATTATAAAAATTTTAATGGTCATTTGGGGATTTAAACACTCAAAATCCCTTCTTTGTTACGTTCCTGCAAATCGACAAATTAAAAAAATGTTTACAGTCAAATACATCGAATCATATGTAAAATAAAGCGCTGATATTACGCTGAATAAAAAAAAATAGTTTATCAATTTGGAATTTGATGTCGAAATTTCAAAATTCAAGATGGCGGATCCAAAATGGCGGCCAAAAATTTAAGGTTTTATCAAAATAGTATGCAATTTCGTATAGGGGGATTTTTTGTGTCGCTGATTTCGAATTTGATGTCAAAATTTTAAGATTTCATCAAATTAGTACATAATTTTGTATAGGGTGGTTTTTGGGATTGCTTATTTCGAATTTGATGTCGAAATTGCAAAATTCAAGATGACAGATCCCAGTAGGTGTAGGGTATATAAGTCGGCGTTGACCGACTGAAACTTACTCACTTCATTTTACTTTTTTTATGAAAATGTTTTTTAATTAATTTTAGGAAGGGTTCCGCCAAAAATGGGTAATTATGATTATTTTTTCTCGTATATTAGTGGATTTTAAATGCTTCAAGAAAACGGTGGGCAAGAATTAAGACACTGTTGAAAAAGTTTGGGCTACTTTTTTTTTTTGAGATTTGTAATGTATACACTAAGCTAGCCCAAGATTTGCATGTGGAAATTTCTAATTGGTTTTTCGCGTTAGTGTTGTATGGGGTCTTAAAAAGATTGTCCAAGAGATTCATTCAAATTGGATAACTTTGATTTAAAAATCAGTTTATTAAAAATCCGTTGTAATATCAGAAAAAATGGGCAAAAAACCATGATTATCACTTTTATACTGTCGCCAACCCCACGACCAATAAATCAAATTTTTGATTTTAGGGAATTTGTTTCAGAATGAAAAAAATAAAAGAAACAAAATTGTTGATTGTCCCATTTTAAAAAAACTAGGGACATATTGCCCTAATGAGCCGATTAGATGACATGACAATGACAATAACTCTGCGTATGCAATTGTGTGTCCAAGTGTTTTGTTTCATTTTAACCAACATAAATGGTAGAAGGGAATTGCGCCGAACTTTCTGGTTGCATTTATGTTTTAGCCCAAAATACACTATTCTTTCACTGATTGTTTACGCTGCAATACAATTTTTTGTGAAATAAACGTCCGTGCAGTTGTCTGTTCTTAAACATTTTAATGTCTGCCATTCTTATACAAAGAAACCAAATTCTTCCACTTTCGTAGTTAAACAATTTTCTTATGCAACTTTAAATCCCATACTATATTTTACATAATTTCTATGCATGTTTCGATATGAGCGCAGTTTATTACAATTTAATACTAGAGTACATACATATATTATATAAAATCATAGGTCATTCACCGTAAAATAAAAAAAAATGGTTTTTATCTCTGAGTACGATAAGAAAACAAAGAAATCGAAATCCTAAATTACTGTATCGGTTTCATGTATTACTGAGCTGATACACTGCATTGCGTTAGAAAAATGTATCAGTGCAAATAATTTTTTACGTTTCCCATCTCTTTTGAAAAATTAATAAACTATGTTACATTGCCTATACTGCCTATGCCAAACAGAGGGAATTTTAAAAATTTAATTTTCAAAACGTAGTAATATTGTCCAAATTTAGACACATGGTTTTCGGTATATCAATTGCACTTCTTATCGACTCGCGTATGTATACACAGAAAAAAAAGTCGTAACGCCAACAATTTTATACTTAATCCAACAACTTCTGTTGGCCATTTCATGCCCAACAACTCAACATTGTTGTATCAAAAACATGAAAGTTGTTGTTTTTACAAATAACCAGCTCTTGATTCAAAAAATTTTTATTATTTTATAATTTCTTACTCTTTTTGTTTATAACAATTTGTAATAACTTTTCATTTGATTAAAAATTCAACTTACTTATACCGGAATTCGAACCTGGACCTCTAGAGTTTGCAGTGCGCTCTAAGTCCTTAGCAGTTTGAGCTAGCGCTAACATTATTGAACAAGCGTCTAAATGTAGTATACTCTGTACAGTCTGTTAAATCAAAATTCTGTTAAATCCAAAAATAGAACACATATATACATGATATCATGCTATCGCGTACATGTATTCGTACATGATCAAGCGTCGCATGTCGAACGAATAATGTTCAGTCACGAAAGTGAAGTCACAGGAGCAGGTTCATTTCTCTTCGATCCAAGATATCAATGAAAAACGAAACAGTTTTGATGACAGTTTTTCGCACTTGGGATAAGTTCTCAAATGCTCTCAATTTAGATTTTCAAGAATAATATTCTCATGGCAACAATTTTATATTTGAGTGAAAATTTGTATTCTCGTTTTCAGTTTAAAAGTATTTCAACTGTTGTATAAAGAGCGCAGTATTTGCAAAAAGAATTTGAATTAAAGTAATTAATCTTAATACACAGATATCATTGTTGGGGGAAATACTTTTTCGCTACAATTTTTCAAGAGCTTGAAGTATTTGTTTTGACCGTGGTTTTTTTTTCTGTGTAGCATTGCCATATGAACCATTCGTGGTCATAAATTTAAACTGCATCGTAAAATAATTATAATCAATATGTACACAAGAAGATTAACCCAATAGCGTATTGTTATCTCTGGTTTTCTTGTGCTTAGAATAGATAACACCGTTCGACACTAAAAATGCACACGATCGGGACTAATAGATTCTATTAGAGTGGGTTAAAGAAGAGTACCCGTGTCTCTCAGTTTTTCTGGATCAATTTTTAAAACCGTTTAAATCGCATTTTTGCATTTTGCCTTTGCATATAATAATTCTTCAAAAATACAGTTTTCATTGAATTTTAAATGTTAAATATGAATTTTATATATGTAAAACATACCTTTAAAAAAGATGTAAACTTATTACGATAGACTAGAAAGAACTCAGATATTTTTAATTTCAGCGTACATTATTGAATCCATTACTAAAAACCCAAAACAAAGTTTGGCGACTTTTGGGCGATTTCAAAACGTTGAAATGGCGACCAGGTATGAACAATATCTGGCATATCTGTTCTTATCCACTCTTTGTCAAATTTTTGTTCATGAACATGTTAGTGTAAATTGGATCTACGAGCTAAAACTGTCTTTTTTCACTAGATGTACATTAATATGTCTATATAATTTTATTAAATTTAAATAATTTTCGAAATATTGCACAGAAACTTGTAAAATTTTTACAAATACATTTTGTCGAATTTAAAAAATTGTTCCCGTCCGTCTGCTGTCTCTCTGTCTGTCTGTTCGTCTGTCCGTCATCAAGATAGCCATCGCAATTTTGGAGATATCGACTTGAAACTTTGGGTATCCTCCAAACTGAGATCAAGTTCGAGAATCCGCCCAATCGGACAAAAACTAGGCGGTCTTTAAATACAAAAAGCAAAATTTTTGTATTGCTGTATTCGATTGGAAATGTTTAGAAACGGATTTTTGACCTAGTCCGAGGTTCCAAAACCACATATAAATGGGTCGAAATGGGGACCAACATTTTTTTTGGTAAATTCGATTGAAAATGTTTAGAAACGGATTTTTGACAAGGAGTGGAGGTATTCGATGTACTACGAAATGGGCCATGTTTTGTGGGGGTATTTCAGTTTCGGCATATCTAGTTTTTATCAATTCCAGACGCTAGCCAAACTGAAGAAATAATAAAACCATATATATTGTTTTGAAAACATTTATGTATCTTAAGAACCGCTCAGACTAGGCAAACATTCTCCCAAATATACTCAGTTATTTTTAAAATCAAATGCAATCGTATGTGACGGAAAACATTTTCATTTTCATTTTTTCTTTTTTTTTATTACATGTACTTTTATTCAAGTGAATCACCTAATATTAGCTTAGGTCTAACAATGATTATTCAAAAATTCATAAATTCAGCTTATTTTAAGTAAAAAAAAAACTTCAACTTAAAACATAACAGTTTGAAAAATCTACCAGAATGGGTAGTTGTAAAACCAAATATGGGTAGTGGATTTAAATTGAAGCCATTTAGAAAAACTATTAAATTCTCGAAATGCAAAAAAATATTTTTGGAAAAAAAAGAGTTAAAAATTTACTAATAATATCAAATTTTTAAAAAGTACTTTGATTTATATTTAGTTGCAGAACTGCGCTTGAAATGCAACACTGTGCATTTCGTTCATGTGACGTTCGTTGTACGTCTTGTTGCAATAATCGAATAATCGTGAAATTATTCGGTGATGGTAAAAAGACACCGCAGATTTGTACTACGGAGACTAGCTTTAAAAAGTTATAATACCTACATATCGCTCATTCCCTGCAATAAAGATACAACTGTAACTTTGAATGGCTTTATCTCGTTACTGAAGCATGATGGAGCAACGATTGGAATAATCTTTTTCGTTCAGAATCCAACGGGCCTTCCAATTCATGCCATATTTTGCATGGCAATTTTTTATATATATTTTTCGAACATATACATATTCAAACTCGAAAATATCAATGAGTCTACCAAATGATTTGGCTTATTATACCCCCACACTCACTGTGGCAGGGTATACTCACTTTGTCACAACGTTTGTAACGCCCATAAGGAGGCGTGTCCGGTATGGAAAAGTATATATATTCTTGATCAGCATCACCTCCTGAGTCGATTTAGCGATGTCCGTCTGTCTGTCCGTCTGACCGTCTGTCTGTCCGTCTGACCGTCTGTCCGTCTGTCCGTCTGTCCGTCTGTCCGTCTGTCCGTCCGCACGATAGAGGTCGCAGTTTTGGAGATATCGACTTGAAACTTTGGGTACATGTTTTTCTCGTGAATACTGAGATCAAGTTCGAGAATCAGCCAAATCGGACATGGTGGATTTGATTGGAAATTTTGTGAAATGGATTTTGGACATGTTCCGGGCTCCAAAACCACCTATAATTGGGTCAAAATAGGGTCTTGAGACCACATTTTTTTATATTCGAGGTACTTCTTCCCACAGTGTGGGGGTATTTCAGCTTCGGTATAGCCGAAGATAGTCCACTCTCTAGTTTTTTTTCCAAAAGAACTTTGACTTTTTACCTAAGTTCTTGCAAATATTTACAGGGTTGTTTTTTGAGATAAGGAAGAAACATTTAACATTTTTTTATAACTTTCTGAATAATTTCCCATGTATAAATTTCAGAGATATTCGGAGAGTGTTTTAAGATTCACAGGCGCATTTTACAGTATCGATATTGGTATCATTCGGAAGGTCATACAATACCTTTCGAATGAATACTAGGACGCTTTAACCCGTTGTGTACCTCTCCGTAACCTCTACTACGTTGTGTACCTCTACTAAAATCTTCTAAAATTTGCCAAAATTCATGAAATGTTTTTATTATTAAACTTTCTTTTACAAAGTAGTGTTATTTTAAATGCGCCTGTCAGTCACAGCACATGAAATAGCTTTATACGCAGACCTTTTATGCTGAGTGTATGTACGATAAGCTGTGACACCTTTTTGGCAATTACTTCGAAACTGGTTTACCGATTCTAAAAGTGTTAGAGCCCTGTAAAAAGTTATTATTTGACTTGACCCTCTAAAATTTTCATTCTGTTCTGAGTTCAGCTAAAAAAGTCAAACTTTGTGAGGATTTTTTTAAAAAGGATATTTAAAAAAAAATATTTCTTTCTTATATCGAAAAACAACCCTGTAAATTTTTGGAAGCAGTTAGGTAATAAGTCATAGTACTTTTGAAAAAAAAAGCCAAATCGCTGGGTAGATTCATTGATATTTTCGAGTTCAAAAATTTATATATTCGAAAAACATATATAAAAAAATATGCATACAATAAGCCTGTCTGATTCTGAACGGAAGAGTAACGAGATATAGCCATTCGCAGTTAAAGACCAGCAATTTTTTTTTCAATAACTTTGAATAAAATTTGAATTTTGAAAAAAATTAACTTAAATTGTTTTTTCGCTGTTACCTTCTAAATTTCATCAAAATCGGTGAGGTCGAAAACACCTTGTCGATTTAATATGGAATGACAATACATTAGAGGTGTTCAAAAAAAAATATAAGTTTCCGATAGTGGCGTAAATAATTATAATATACCCTACAGTTGGCCAAAACGGGCTAACATTTGTATGGGGCCCAAAAAAACACAAATTTTTAGTTCGTTTTAGATCAGTGGTGCGCAAAATGATTTGCAGTTGCTTAGTGAGCAAGATTGCACAATTCTGTTATAAAATGCGCATCTCTGTTTTAAATCTAGAAAAAATACGAGAAAAACCCGTAAATAACCATTTTTGGCAAGAAAAAAAAACAAAATTCTTGGTGTGCTCCTATTGCCCGCCCTAAAGGAGAATATTGGGTCAAATTGCAGTAAGGGGGAAATTTTCGGGGAAACCAAAATTTTAATTTTTTTCTTGTACTTTTCTCATTCTGAAATGTATTTTTATTTATTTTTATTAATTTTTTAAATACATTTTGAATTGTTTTTTTTTTATGAAAATATCCGCCAACAATCGTTAATTATGGTTTTATTTTCGTATTTTTCTGGATCCAAAACTAACTTAGAATTTGTGATTTTTTTGGGCCCCATACTAAAGCTATCCCGTTTTGGCCAACTTTAGGGTCTTTGCAGGCTCGGGTTTCCGTTATCGGATCGGCTTGAAATTTGAAACGTTTTATTTTTTTATGCACTTTTACTTTACATAGTTTGTTTTGACTATTGTTGACTGGGCAGTCCGAGTTTTTGTTTGCGTCTATGCTGACTGGTGGAGAATCCTCGACGTCATTTGCAAGAATGGTTTTTTGTGGATCACAATATATAAAATTCCATTGTTTGTCCGTCTGTCCGGATGTCTGTTAGACAGCTGAAATTTCACACATATCTCCTATACACCCATGGCTTGAGACTCTCGAGCCAGATTTTTGATTTTCCAAAAGGGGGCGTGGCAATTCGAAATGTGGCCGGACTGCGCAAAGTAAGCTCAGCTGAAGCAAATAGTGGAGTTTGAGAGTGGACATTTCAAACACATATTCTGTGAGACCATGGCTACAGATTACCGAGACGGATTTTTTCGAAAAAGGGGCATGGCAATGGGCGTGTCAAATGATGGTCCGTGCGAAGTCACGGGTGATTTACTAGTCTACAATAATTGATAGAAAAATTGTTTATAATGTAAGTACTTTTTTACTTACTTATTTTGAAGAAATATTTTTCAAATGTATTTGCCAATTTTTTATCTTCTTGAACTCGAGCTTTTTTTGTTCCGAAGTACGCATCCGGAATCTTTTTTTCGTTTGTTTGGATACATTTTGGTATTTTCTCTGTTTGAGCTTTTACCGCATTGTTTTGCTTTGTTTATTTGTTGACGTATTTGCGTCAGTGCTGCCTTTTTTGTTTTTTTTTAAATAAATTTTTATAGTTTTTATCTCTTTGCAAGTGAATTCTATCACTTACATTAAACTTTCTGTGGTTTTTTTAAAATTAAAATTCAAAAATAAAAAAAAAATATTAAAATTTAAAAAAAATAAATTAAATGAACCTAATATGCCGCCCTAGTGCAGCCCAAGTGGCGCCCGGAGCGCGAGCCCCTTTTGCCGCCCCCCTTAGGGCCTGTCTTGCTCATGGACAACTTGTAATCATAAAATGGAGAAACCAATTTTTTTTCGAAATACAAAATTAGCCCCTACACCTTTTTTTTCGGTGAATCCTGGATCCGGCATTCTAAACAGTTTCAAGAATTGGTCCAGAAAAACTGGGAAACACGTGTACTTTAACAGAATCTATTAGACCCTATGATGTACATTACCAAAAGTTGATTTTTGTAGGTTTTAGACTCAGGAATTTGTATAAATATCGCCGTTCGGCAATAACAAAATTAGAATTGGAGATACACTGAGATCGAGAAGAGTTTCATTTTCGTTTTCCTTCCGTTCAATTAGTTTTGATCAAATATACAGTTAACTTTTTGTTTGAAACATTTTTCTGTTTCATTTCATTAGAGCCAGGGGCCAGTTCGCGTAAGACGATACTCGACTAATATCGACTTGAAACTTTGGGTACATGTTTTCTCCTCTAAACTTAGATCAAGTCCAAGAATCAGCCCAATCGGACCAAAATTAGGGAGGCTACCATACAACTGGTAAATAATAAAAAAAATATGAATAAAATATCCATAAAATATAGATAAAATACCGAAAAAGTTTCGATAAAATTACCAACAAATGGTCTAAGAATGTTCTCAAATGTGCAGAGTATTTTAATTTCGGTCAGGCCGAAGATATTTCTCTTACTAGTTCTTTGCTGTATTCGATTGGAAATATCTAGAAATGGACTTTTGACATGGTCCGAGGTTCCAAAACCTCATATATGTAAATAGATCAAAATAGGGTCCTGAGACCAAATTACTTTTAAATTGGTCGAAATGAGGTTCTGAAACAAAATTTTTGCATGTTCGAGGTACTTTTAAATGTGCTAAATTGTGAGGGGGTATTTCTGCTTCGAAATAACCGAAGATAGTTCTCTCTCTAGTTTTCTCTGTTGCCACTTTTGTCAGAAAAACCAGAGTTAAAAAAATTTTATTGTGAAACTATTCTGCTCAAGCGCAGTGTATCTCAGTATTATAGTGCACTGAAAAAAATGTACTCCAATTAAGGAAAAATTACTTAATCCAAAGAAAAAATGTGAATGGGCACTAAAGTCATTTTAGCCCTTCAAATTAGGAACAATGTTACTTAAGATGAATTAATTTTTACTTTAAAGGCGGTGACTTCCGTTTTAAGGCACTGTTACTAAAATTCAAGAAAATTACATTGAAATTAGGAAAAACTCCTTAAATGGCGTAAAAACATGTTCTTTCTTCAAGAACAAAATGTATTTGTTCTTTTTTTAAATGTAGTTGTCAGGGCGGATTAAAGCTTTGAAATGCATATTGCATATTTAAATGCATATTTTCACCTTTTTCTTCAAAATTTTTAAAAGAAATCTCAGAAATTAGTTATTGCAGTTAAAAATAACAAAATACAAATACAAAAAGAAGGACGTAGATTTTTCGTGCTTATATAAACCTGCTCTGGTTATTATCAACAACAAAGAGTACCCACGAAGTATCGAACTTTACATATCTAACATTAGAATATCGTCAACATAGTTTATGGCGAAGTTTTTTGAAGGGCGTTTGTGCTTAAGTCCGAAAAATCTTTTAAAGTTTGATGAAAACAGTTTAAGGTTTTTACTTGCCGTATATATTATCCTCTAACAAAACCGCCGTCATGTTGTTTCGGTTTTCTGTTTTCTTTTTGCTATATTTCCTTTCATTCATATAATTTAACAAAAAAAACCCAGAAAATTAATGGTTTTAACATAGGACCGCTAAACATATGAAGAGAGTTCACAAGTCATATTTGGAAAAATACAATATTTGTGAGCGGACTCAATTCAAAACAAACTCTCTTACATTTAAAATGTCGAACCTAACCTGGGGTGCACACCACCAATCGCGGAGGTGGTGATTCAGCCCAAATCAACGGTCGGAAGTAATTCTGTGGTTCACGTGAGCTTTGTTTCAATATTTTCAAGCAGCCACACATGGTTAATGCATTCAAAATGCTTCTAAAATTAACTGGGCCCGGCATTCGTGTGCCCGGGGGTGCAAGTGGTCTGTCCAAAGTTGATGGTCCGAAGAGTTTTGGTGGTCTCCACGATCTTTGTTGCAATATTTTCGGCAAGTCGTGCACGTTTTATGCATTAAAAATAGTGCCAAAGTCCAAATTCCTACAACTTTTTTGGAAACAACTTTAAAATGAGAGGAATAGTGAGTATGAGAGTCGAAAAACACAGCTTGCTGAGTCGTATTGGTCGTAAAATTTTTTGTATGGAAAACAGCAAGAACATTTTCATGACTATTCTATATCTATACAACAATATGACTTTATGACCAATATGAGACCTTTGTGAACTACCTTATGGTAAAAAACATGTTAACAGTGTTCTCACTTTGGTTTTGGTACGCTATGGCATATGCAATAATATTTATCAAAGCTGGGCATTAACTAGTGAATTCGTTAATAGTTAATTAACGAAGTTAAATTTTTGGTTAACTTTTAAGGTTTTAGTTAATTTCGGAAACCAATAACTTTTTCATTTAGTTAAGTTAAATTTCTTCGATTAACTAGCATTAGTTAACTTTGAAACGAAAAACATTTTTTTATTATTAAATGTAAAAAAACAAAGTAAAAATTAAGAATTCAAAGAATTAAAATGCTTTTTATCCGTTTTTTGAAAAAAAAAATGTTTCTATAGAGAATTTAAATTTTAACGAAGTTAACTTTTCAACGCAATTAACTTTTTAATTTAACGAAGTTAAATTTTTGATTAACTATTTCCGGATTAACGAAGTTAAATTCTCGATTAACTATGCCCAGCTTTGGTATTTAATTCAAACAGAGAAGGCGTCGATCATTCTATATCCAAATGTTACCTTTTTATAAAAATTTATTTTCAATTTTTTCATAAACTTTTAAATTTGCATATCATTAATTGTCAATCATACAACAAGATTTTGCACTTAATAATGCATACAAATATTTTTGCACGTTGTCTAAAAAATGTTCTTAAGGTAATTTTTTTTATTTTTCTCTCGAAACACTCTATTTTTGCATTTATCTGAAATAAACACAAACAAAGCGACCCCTTGAAAAAAATATTGCTCTTGGCACAGATATAAATAATTTTAAAAATAGCACTACAAATAATAATCGCAGAAATAATGTAATATAATCATATCATAACATAACTAAAATATATACATCAAAAATTAAAATAAAGCGACAGTACTAACGTCAAAAATAGATAATATAAAATAACAATCTATAAAAATGTTAACATAAACGCAAATAATATCCATAAGTATTGTAAACAATAATTTGCATATTTCCAATTCTTTTCTCTCTCTTCTCTCTTACAGTGGCGTCCACAAGCAATAGTATTTGAAATAGTTACAGATAAAAAATTCGATATAGTTATTATGTTGTTTATTGGTTTAAACATGTTTACTATGACACTCGATCGATACGATGCGTCGGACACATATAACGCTGTCCTAGATTATCTCAATGCGATATTCGTAGTTATTTTCAGTTCCGAATGTCTATTAAAAATATTCGCTTTACGATATCACTATTTTATTGAGCCATGGAATTTATTTGATGTAGTAGTTGTCATTTTATCCATCTTAGGTAAGTAAAAGTCAATTTCATAAGTGTTATAATTGTGTGTAATTCGTTAAATTTTGATATTAATTTGTGGTCCGATAAATTTTGTAATGTCGATTCACTACTAAATGTTTACCTTGCGGTAAACTAAATGTTGTGCTTAAGTATCATTAATATCGTTTGTACAAAATGTTGTTGTTGTTCAAAGACTGTAAATCATTAATTTTTAGTTTGAATTACTTCTTCGTTATTTAGTTCCATTTTATTATTATTTGAATCGTTACAATTATCTAAAAGCGCATATACATAATTAAAATAAGTTCCATAATTAAATGAAAAACAAAACTAGTTTCTTTCCGGAGGTGGAACCGCAGTGCGCTCCATTTTTGTTATATGTAGTATTAATGTATCAGTATATATACATCCATTGAATAATTTATTGGAAGGGGACTTCGATGTATTTCATCCTACTTAGTGGACATTACGCACGATGTGCCACGCCTTGCCGTAGATCGATTGACTCAAATCTTATGATAATTTATTTGACGTTCTGGGGAAGCTGATTTCTATTAAGATTAAAAATATGTGGTCGATTCACAACATTTTGACCACAAAACAGTGCTAACAAATGGGGAACAGAACTAGCTAATGGTAAACTTTGTAATATTTTTTAATATTAATTTAATTTTTAAGCCTACGCTGAGCAAAAAATGTGTTCAAATTAAATATATTTATTTTTAAAATATAGCTTACTTTTAATTTTAAAACACATGCGCTAGCAACATATTTTAAAACGCAGTCATTAAATTTTAAAACATCGTTTAACTTAAAAAAATTCAAAAACAAGGTTAAAATTTAATGAAATTGTTTTAAAATGAATGTTGTGTATAGTCGGGTTCAAGCTCAGTGAAACTTAAATCAAGTAAGCGGCGAATTTTTACAACAACAAATTGTATGCCAGCAGGTAGAAAGTAGTTATATGCATTACACTGCCCACTACGGCAGATCATCAGTAACCTTTTCTCACTGGTACGATATTCTCTGTTTAAACTACTATATATACAACCTAGAGCCCGACCGATAAGCATTTTCAGGCCGAAGCCGAAGCCGATGCCGAAGGTCAATTGGTAGCCTATTACTTCGGCCGACGCCGAAGGCCTATACCGAAGCCGAAGCCGAAGCCGATACTTATATAAAAACCCTTTAAAAACTTGTTTTTTCGTGTATTTTCATTCAAATTCGAGTATATAAATACACATTGAGTTTTTTAAGGAACTAAAAATGTATTTAAACAAATAATAAAAGTAACCAAAAGAATTCACAAACAAATTTGGGCCTCCTAGGTCAAAACTAACAATAGCCTCAAATTATCACATATATCCCGTGTAAGAACAATTGGATTTTTTTAAAAATTTGGAGTAAAGCTTAAAATAATGGGAATTTAGAAGAAATGGTAGAGAATTCTTCACAGAATAAATCCATCTAAGTATCTGTTTTTTAAGGACTCCCCAAATCCGTCAAGTGATGGGCAAAGGATGTTCTAGTTGATTGTAAAAACCACCTGTGAAGCTTTGAACTTTAAATGTAAAATTTTACCAAAATCGGTCCCGGATTTCAGCACCTTTTCATATATGTTGGCGGAGCAATTTGGGCTACATTTCTACAAGGTAGAATCCTTCCGTGAGCCTCCTACCCCTATATTTGAAATTTCATACAGTTTACCAGGACTCCTTTTAACATAGACATCAGGGCAAGTAGTAGCTTATAAATCTATATTTAAAATTCAGTAATCCACCCAGAAAATGTCCAAGGATGTACTTTGTGGCAGCTGTAACCCCATGCCACGCAATTTGAGGTGAGATTCACTCAATATTCGATGATTACTAAGTTAAATTTTAATCATATTTTTTATTTGTAGGCCTCTTATGTCCCATTGGAAATTTCATCAATTACACAATTTTACATTCAAGTCTCAAGAAATTCAGTAAGACCGTTTAGATGTGATGTGGGCTAGAAAATCGTATCGTAAAAAATTAGTTTTGGTTTTCGGTGTCGCAAAAATAAGGAAAAAAATTGAAAAGCTTCGGCCAAAACTTCGGCCATTTTTCGGAAAAACCGAAGCCGAAGCCGAATGTGCATTTTCGGCCGATAACGGCCGAAGCCGATGCCGATTAATCGGTCGGGCTCTAATACAACCACACAAGCCGAAGCAATTGCTCGACCTGTGACGTGTGTATATTTTATTGTAGTTCAATGAAAATCGATCGTTTCTACTCGCACACAATTTATTTGTTGTATAAAAGCACAGTAAAGCTGAGCGATTCTACTGAGATTCAATACAAGAAGCTACTATGTGATCGCCACTGTCGCCAAGTCAAATTTTTGTTTAAAAATTTGAAGTTAGACATTTTCAATATTGTCTACGACAATGAATATTTTGAATTGGGTGTACCCGCCCTTTAAATGCAAATGATTTATATTTTAACGAGCGTAGAATTGTATGCCAGCAGGTAGAAAGTAAGTTTGATAACTCTTCTTTCAAAATGGTTTTTGACATAATGTTTTAAAATTTATTGACTTTGTTTTAAATTTTGTTTTTAACGCACTTGTTTTAAAATTACACAAATTTGTTGTAAGCTCTGTTTTAAAAACCAATACTAGATTTTTCTTTCAGTGTAGTACAAAAAGATATATCTTATAAATAGCACTAGGAGCGTTAACCCATTGTTCGCTCCTAAACGGCTTGAAATATTTTAATGAAATTTATAGAGGAAGCTTCTGTAAGCATTATTATTTCAAATTTGGTGTTAAAATTTTTTTCCAATTTTTCTATTAGATTTATCAAGATGGTCGAAAAAACGACCATTGGATCCTTAAGTTTACATTTTTGGAAATTTAGATTCCGAAAAATGTTTGTAAGTACCAACCTTCTTTAGATTTAAACTTTAAATTTTAAAGCTACTTATGGCTAGAAAGGATTAAAATAGGGTATAGAATTTTGAATTAGACGATCACAACGTTAGGTTGCCACATTTTTACATATACAGTCACGGAAAAAAGCGTTTTTATTTACGGTGGCTCACAGCCACATGTTATAGTATTAATATTGATATACTTATCAAACTTTTTTCCTGGGTTTAAAAAAAATTTTTTAATGCGAAAAAGAATGTTTTGTGATACAAAATTTTTTTCAATCAAACAGTGACCAGTGATCACACCTACCACCTTCGAGATGCTGGCCCTAGGCAGTACGATGAGTTTCTTGGAACGCTTCAGATCCAGCACCAACCAGATATGTCTTGTTGTGTTACAAGTGGTTCCAGAGGCCCATCTATTGTTAGTCTTTACGATAGAGTCAAGACGAAGCAGTAGCTTGCACGTGCTGAGCGGGATACCTACTTTACCTTATCTGGTAGAAGCTGTATTGTGGTGGCCTGCCTTGCGAGTTCATCAGCTTTGCAGTTCCCTGGAATGTCCCTATGCCCCGGCACCCAGACGAGGTAGATGTTAAACTGCTTAGCCATCTCATTAATAGATGTGCGACAGTCCGAGGCTACCTTTGATGTTAGGAAGGCAGATTCCAAGGATTTGATTGCGGCCTGACTGTCTGTGAAAATCGTAATATCCTGAGCAGATATTACGTTTCGCCGCAGCCAGTTCATAACTTCATTTATAGCTATCACCTCTGCTTGAAATACACTGGAGTGGTCGGTAAGGCGAAATGAGAGACCTACATTAAGTTTGTCAATGAAGACTTCACCACCGACTTTGTTGTCGAGTTTGGAGCCATCCGTGTAGAGGATCCCTCTTCCGTGGCCACTGCTCCTCCCAGTCGGAACGGGACGGAATAGTGGTACGGAAGTGAAGGAGATTTCGGGAAGAATGTAGTCGGTTGTACCAGGAATGGGTTTAGTACCAAATAGAATTGAAGAGTGCTCCTTAGTAGAGCTGCCCCATTGATTAGTATATCTAAGACTGATCGCTGCCATCGCAGCCATTTGTTTGGCAAGAAGATCTAAGGGTATAAGATGTAATAAAATATCTAATGCGTCTGAGGGAGTAGATCGCAACGCCCCACTGATAGATATAGAGGCCATACGCTGGACTTTCGGCAGCGCCTTTCGATATATAACTTTTTCCAAAGCTGGCCACCACACGAGAATTCCATGTAATAACATAGGTCTGACAAAATCCGTATATAGCCAATGAACTACCCCAGGTGACATACCCCACGTTTTTCCAATAGCTTTTTTGCATGAGTAGAGCGCAACCGTGGCCTTCCTAGCTCGTTCGATGATGTTTGGTTTCCAGCGAAGTTTCCTATCCAAAATTAGACCTAAGTAGTTGGCTTGATCTAGAAAAACTAACTGTGTACTATTCAGAGAGGGAGGGTCTATCGGCCGAACTCTGTATTTCCTAGAGAAGAGAACCAATTCGGTCTAACAGATCTAACAAATCGCTTGCCTCCGCATCGCCCAGCTTTTCATTGACAATCCTGCTCGTGAGTAGCTGAAATATCAATTCTCTGAGTGAAGCATCGACACCTAGATTAGTTAGTGCACTGGTAATAGCTAGGGGGTGACATTGTTGGAAACTCCTTCTATGTCGAGGAAAGCTACCATGGTGTACTCCTTGGTTAATTGGTCGCTAATTGGTCGGAGGTCCTTAGGACCAGTATGCGATATTTTTCCACCCTTCGGAATGAAAACAACCTTTACCTCCTGCCATTTTAAAGGAATGTAGGAGAGTTCAATGCAGCCACTGAGTATCATCTTAAAGCTATAAATTTCCCAATTAATTTTGGTTTCAGATATTATTTCACTAGACATACCCGATATCCGGGTATCAGGAATGCTTCTCAGATCTAATCTAGAGCATCCTGGGAAATTACTGTCTAATAGTAGGTCCAGAGATTCCTAACTAGAGCTAGTCCAAGAACCATCTGACTTTTTCAGATAGCCCGTGGGACACGGATTCGAAGCATGAACTTTCCCAGTCCCTGTCACAAGCAGCTCTTGACTTCTTTGCATTTTTGAAGAGCTTCCTACACTGACTCCTAAAAGCTTTGACAACCTCAGACCACCTAAAAGGTGGTTGGACTGATGGAAGGTCATCTAAACCGAATTGCAGATATCGATAATCAGAAAAAGAGTGTTCGTTGGATACCTACCAATCAGTAATCCTATCATACAGGAAGTCAGAGACAGGGGTTATGTCCAAAACTTCGTGCCTATTGGAAGTAATAAAGGTTGTTTCGTTATCCTTATTACAGATGAAAAGGTTAGTGCATATAATTAAAAAGTGGCTCACCCCTTTCGTTCATGTCCGTGCTACCCCAGACAGTGTGGTGTGCGTTGGCATAACACCCAAGTATGAGCCCACGCCTCAGTCTGCTCGCTTCATCGATCACCCTGCCCAGTAGGCCTGGAGGGAGGGGCCCTTGATCGTTGATGCCAGCTCCAGGTTTACCACGACGATGTCTCGATCGCTGTAATTAGAGAGCATACAAATATTAAGACTGCTCTTCGCTAGGATACAAGATCTTGGAGTACCTTTACCCGACGAAGCATGCAGTCTGGAGTTGCTTTCCCTTAATCCAAGTATACGGTCCCCACATTCCCACGGCATCTGGGTAAGGACAATATCATCGCCTCCTGTAGCCAGGCGAAGAAGAAGTGAGGCCGAAGCCAGTTTGGAGTGGTGAAGATTATTCTGCAGTATTCTGCAGTATTATAACGGGCAAACATCCTCCCAACATGTCTGAATCCAGCAAAGTATCCAGCAAAGTACCCGTCCCTTCCTCCATGACCACATCAGTAACACCGACTGCAGTCGTGGATTCGATTAGGGCACACCTGTAGCCTAGTTCTTCTTGTAAACTTTGAGGGTTACATTCGTTGAGCCGTAATTGACTACCCCCTTAGATGCCGATAGGGATTCCGCGTTCAGGGATTCCGCGTTCAGCACCAAAACGGCCTGTCTACGGGATCCCTTAGGATCTTCCAGCCTCCCAACCTTCCAATTGTGAGTCGGTAGATTTGGGTTCATGACTTTCAACACAGCCAGAATACCCTCGACGGCAGGAGGGTCCACGTGTAACCAGACGCGGGTTCGTGGCGCACCCCGGCCAGACCTCACCCAGCATCGCAGCGGCGGCTTTGAGCAGAGTCACGGCTAGCTCGTCTGCACACGCAAAGATCTAAACGCGACCCTGGAACCAACCGGCGTCCTCGAAGCTGGCAATCGGTCCAGGATTCCTAACCAGGAACCTCATAAAGACACCCGAGAGACCAGATTCGATCCACTTTCATTTTTCAACAGAGTATCCCCATCGTCATTGCTCCTGTCAATAACGGCTATGACAAGGCTGCCCTTCGCCACCTCGCTATAGGACCGCACAGAAGTGTTTTCGTCCTTTTGGCCCTCGTCCAACCGCCCAACAGTCTTGTTACACCAAACTGAAGATGGGGAAGCAGCACCGACAGCCTTGTCACACAAAGCTGCAGATGAGGATCCACCCACGACCTTCCCCACTGTCGGTCCTAACCCATCGCTCCGGTCGGCTTGTCACACAAAGCGGCCGGTGGGCCACTACCTTCCTTTTTGGAGGGTAGTCGCCCACCTGCTGGCTTTTTGAGAGTGCCGGTCCCTTAAAATTTCTTTTGAAAATTAGAAGTACTCATTTTGGATCCCACAAGTTGCAAAGAAAGGAAGGGTACACCCGCACAGAGATCCGCATTGTGCGGTCAAGACTGGCTAATCCGAAGGGTGCCTGGTATTCGGACACTCCGTTAACGACTGAGCTATTTAAATGAGCCCCCAGCCTGGTTAACCCTCGGCACAGGTCGTGTGACACCTTGATCCAGCCCATGATTATCTCTTGATTTCAGGACTAATCTGGGAGAATTTCGGGAATCATTGACCCTACTGTATGTTTTTAAATAATTTATCAAAATTTATTGAATTTATCAATATTTTGTTTTTATGTTTTCCATCGTATCACATTTAGCAACAAGGACTAGGGCATTCGATCCCGAAGGTTTTTCGAAATCCCGGGATTTTCGGCACTGAAAATTGTACTCCCGCGATCACGGATTCTTCGGAATTCATTACTTATATATATATGTTATATGTTTTATTGGGAAAAATATAGGTTTAGCTTAAATAAATAAAAATAAACATTAATTTCAATTCATTAAAGGTACAAATTAATGAATTTATTCATTTTCAGTATTTCTTTAGGAAAGACACAATTCAATTCAAATTATGCTTAAGTAAGGTTTGTGAAATTAATTTTGTATCAGTTTTCAGTTTTATTCAATTATTTTTATTAAGTAATTAGTTTTTGTGCGTTCGCTAAGACTGAAAATACCAATTTTCTTCTAAAATAAATAAAAAAATAAAAATTTATTTCTTCTTAAAAAAAAAATTTTAAACACAAAATTTTGAAGTTTTGAATTTTCTAACTAATTTTTTCTTATTTTTGGATGGTCCAAATGGTGTCAAAAACTATTTTTCTACTCACACAATTTTTTTATATTTTACTAGTGGAATACCCCGGCGTTGCTGCGACTTATACTTAAAGTAGTGAAAGTACCCTCCCGAAAAGAAATTGCTAGGTTCAGCGGTGATGAGTCAGTCTATCACCAATCATTCAATCAATCCGGACAAACACTTTTATATTTGTAATTGTGAGATGCCTGATTTAAAGTTCTCATTTGTACAAATTATTTTTTTAATCAAAATTTGATTGTTTCGTTTAGTTTTTTTTTGTCAAATGCTTGACCATTGTCCAATTTTACTTATTGAATTGCACTTTTGGTATAAGAAGCATAATACTATGTGTGCTGGAAAGTATCCCAGATATATTTTGAAGTAATACTTAAATTGTATGAGTGGTACCCCGCTTCTTTGACCAATTAAGTTCAAACTAGTACATAAACCTTCCGGAGCTCACAAATAAACGTATGTTGTTTGTACGGTTCTGATACGTTCAGTCATTTAGCCGTGATGTTCACTCGGGATCGAAGGCCCTAGTGGCGGTGAATGTTGATATAGCCACGGTGGGTAGTGTTGCACACTTGGAAAAACCCATAAACGGAGATTTTTAAAATAAAATAATTTAATAAATAATTTTTTTTCTAGGCTTGACCTTTTTAGTTAGAGACAATTTTCAATTAAAAAATGTTCCAAACAATCAAAAATAAAATAATAATAAAGAAATTTATACTTCGCATTTTTACAGTGCGGGATCACCACTGAAGTGGCTTACAGCTTATTTCGTGCACCCTAAATGTGTATATATTTATGGTTTGTCGCAAATTTAATAATGTGAATATTCGATTCCCATTTTATCTTTATCATTTTGTATTTTGTAGCTTCATAAAGTTTTATATTTTCCATATAAGTGTATAGGAGAGGCGAGAGTTTGTAGTGCACTGTCGCCTTGGAGTATGCGGTTTACACTGATGTATATATATTGATAGTAACTTCACTCCATCTAGTTATGGGTGCGCGCACTGTGGGATAAGATACATAAATAAACTAATATCATTATTTATTTTTTTATTAAATTCAATTTTGTTTTTATAAATAATATTATTATCATTATTAATAGCTGTATTTTTCCAAGATGTTAATCGGAGTTTGCTAAGTTCTGAGACCTGTTCGCGTAAGCCTATAGTGAACGCAATCGACAGTGTTAGTTTCGACTTTCCTAATTTTTCGAACAATAACCAAATAGCAAATCGACTTTTGTTTTATCGCCTTACTCGGACCAAATTTGCACTATCGGTTCGGTTATAACGATTTGAACTATCTGTGTAGTAGAGTATCTTCTTACGCGAACAGGCCCCTGATTACAAACAAGACTATCGAAATCCGGCGTTACATGACTTACATCCAGTGTGAATTTTACAACATGACAATGGATATTTCACAACGCTTCTACTTTCCATATCTGTAAAAATGCAGCTAATATTTTCATTTTACATATGTACGTAAGCACAATTAAGTTCCGGATCGAAATTAAAGTATGATAACGCAGAAACTCATCTAAGTTCTAAAACCTCAGAATAAAAAAAAATGTTAAACAAAAGATGGCTTAAAATATGCTTTACTACATTATCAGTCGGCAGAAATCTTCTTTTTCATAGTTCTGCAGCGAGGAAGAAACACTTGTTAAGTGCTTCCATTGAACGCATATGAAAAGGATGTTTCAATTTCTGCTGTAGAAAACAAATACATACAACTGGCTTCAATCTTGCGATTTGTAATTAGCTACAATAAAAACCTTTTTTTTTGTATTTTAAAGCGTTAATGTTTTTTTTTATTTTACATTTATATCGTTTTTTTAATAAAACCAAATTCTACTTTTAGTAAATATTAATACTTTCGAAAACAACAAAAGCTTCTCAAAAACTGTTTTCTATCCCATTTTGATTAGATTTGAAAATTGAATATTTTTGTTTTGCCGGCTATAGCTTTTAAACTTAAATTTACTTTAAGGCTTCTATTTTGAATTTCACTTAAAGACCGATCGGTTCAGACATCTTTGCGAAGTTGTGCTTTTAATTGACTTAAAAATAAAAGAATTAATTTTCTGTAGGTTTTAATGCTAGAGGTCAGAAGAACTAAGTACTAATGGTTTAATATAGGTACATTTTTTATCGGAATTTATTATTAACTTTGTTAATAAACTAACAAAGCAATAACCACTAATAAGAAAAAAAAGTTAAATAAAAACCGTCGAAACAAGGCTGATATACGAATGTGGTTAACATCAATATACACACATATATAGATTCAATCAGAGATACCAATAAATGCTCTATTGCATACCTCTGTTCGCTTTTTGCCCGGTATTCGGCCAGATAAATACAATCACCGTGCAACGTGAATAACCATATTTGTGCGACGAATGAATTTATTGATACTTTTTGGTATCACAGCCAAATTTTAAAGGTAATTCCCTTGAGGAGTCACCGAAAATACGTGGGCATAAGCTGAATCTTCTTAATGGTTTTTGTCCATTCTGCCGATGGATATTATGTACTTTACTATGAACGTAAAAAATTAAAGATCTCACTAGAAGCATTTTAGTGAAACCATACCATAATAGCGGAATTCAATATTTTAGTCTATATAGTAACCATGCATGCAACTTCAATTACACAATTAATTTATACAAACCTATCAGAAATAAAAAAATGCACACAAACCAAACATTAATATTTTTGTTCCCAGCTCCGTATCATATGAGGTTCAATCGAATGCTTTGGCCGTTGAGCTATTTCATTTTTCTAGCAATCGATTTAATTTATAAATAGGTCTCTGAGCTGTATACTTGTAAAAACATTTATTAAACGCGACTTCTTCTGTTTTCGGTCTTTAACTCAAAATAGACAAGTGCTTTACTCAACTTATCACCCTATTCATGCATCCTCGCTCATCCGAATTCCAAATATTTCATTCCACAAACATTATCCTTCTAAAAACACTTCATCTAGAAACATCCAAATAAAAAAAACTTCTACAAGTTTTTAATTATTAAAAATCGATCCAAATTATAATGTTAGTGAATTAAAAGCCAAACTCTTTCATAATTATTAGGGTCACTTACAAAAATAGTAGTACGTAGTAAAGCTTTATATGAAAGTCATTAACTATGGCCGAGACATGTCGGCAAATATATGGGGTGATGACGTTGAAGATGTTTGGCACTAAATATATGCTGCGAATTATCGCTTAAGATTTAAACAAAAAATAACTAAGAAACAACAAAATTTAATTTAAGCAAAGAAGGTATCAATTTGTCAGATGTAAAAATCGTTCATTGGGAGATTTTCAGCCTATTTTACGCCAAATTAACTAGTTTATCAATAAAATTCGCTAATGCAGCCAAGCAGGGTATTGGTTGCATACTTTCAGCTGCAACTGCACAGGCTTGCTTCTGAACATATATACACTCAGAAAAAAACCACATCAAACCAAAAATAGCCACCACAAATCAAACAAAAACGTTAAAGTCTGGTAAAGTGGGAGTTCTTAGAAACAAGTACGAGCAGCCTCACTATCTGCGTTTTATTGGTTTCAGTTTGCCTTCAGTCAACGAAAAGAATTTGTTAAACCGTTTCTTAATGCTGCTACTCAGCACTTGGGGTGTGACTACACAACAAAACAACTGATCGCAAAAAAAAGCGAACATATTTTTTTAAAATTATTTTTCTTTAAATGTGGAAACATTTTTTTACTTCATCATCTTTATTTCGCTAGCTTCTTCGCTTCCACATTTTTTCTATTTTGAATAAAACAATTTGGCAGCTGTTTTACAATTGTATTCGTTGAAAAAATTACACACTAATTAGCAAAGATGCAAAAAGTTCAATCAACTGAACTTGAAAGAGAGCTGGATTACTTGCTTCTGGTCCAATCCACATCGTCGTTAGTATCACAAAATGACTTGACTCCTATTCATTACAACGCAACTTACGATGTTCGCAATACTCACCACGATGTGGATTGAACCACTTTGCTTCTCTACGCCTCATTTGTTGGTTGTGATTTTTTTGATTGAAAATTAGAGCAATTTTGGTTTAACCGGAGCCAATAAAATACGGCTACTTTCAATTTAAAAACTTAATTTTAAAAGTTAACGAAGTTAATCGCAGGTTTTTTCTGCTGACTTTAAAAATTCACATATCAATTTGCGGTTGTGCATTTTTATTAGAGACCTACCGAAATTCGGTTTCTGTTTTTCGTCCAAAAAAAGCAGTTTCGGACGTGTTTCGGATTTGGCCGAAAAATAAAATATCGTTTTCAGCCAAATTTCGTTTTCGGCCATATTAAAAATGTAGCAAATAAATAACAAAGATTAAACTGATCGACAAAATTTTTTGTGTGTTAAATAGACTTGATAGATTGCGGAAAAATGGTGCGTGCTGGAAAAATTGCATTATTGTTTACGGATTTAACGTGCCAAAATACATAAGGAACAACCAAGTGGATAAAGGCGGTATGTAACACAAATTTAAGTATTGATCATAGTTTCGAAGAATGAGAAGCGACAAAGAAGACATGTCCCAAATTTTGTATTGAAAAAAGAAAAATTAAAACTTTTTTTCTTGAAAGAATTTGTAAGTTACATACCGCTTTCAGCCATTCACCCCTTCACAGCGTTCCCACTCTTTCTCCTCGTCTACTACGGTAGTAGATTTTTCTACTTCCCTCAAGATATTTTCTACTACTATTGTAAGAAATCTACTCCTCAAAATATTATATGAGTTTCATACAATGCAAAACTACTACTATTTCTACAAATCTACTACCCCGACAGAAATTTCTACTACTATGGAGCGAATACGAATAATGTCAACTTCTACAGACCGATCTGAAGCTGCAGTCATTGGCTTCAACTTTGCCATATAAAGCTTTTGGCTCGCGATTGAGCCAAAAGTTACAGCTCAATAATTAACGACCCTTTTTTTGACGAAAAAGAAAAGTTCGTATAAGTTGGGACACTTTCTAAAATCTGAAAAATAAGCTAAATATCAAGTAAAACTGCATGTTATAATTAAGATTGGACCCAAATATGATCGTCAACCAGCAATTGGTCATAAATATAGTCGAAAACACATTTAGGTCCTGGTTAAGAGCTGTTGGCCACCAGTTGGTCAAAAATATAGTCGGAGACATTTTTAGGTACTGTTCAAAAACCGTTGACCACCAGTTGGTACAAAATGTGAATAAGACAAATATAAAGAAAAACTGCATTGTATTATTAAAATTAGAATATTTATTGATGTTATCATTCGCAGTTTTTGTATATTTAAAGTATTATAGAAGGGTGTTTTGAATATATATGTCCAGTTGGGGCTCAAAATACGTTATCTATAAAATAATATCAAATTACAGTTTAAAAAAGTGGTGTCCCAAATTATACGACATGGATGTCCCAACCTTTACACAACAGCTCATTTCGTAAACATCAAAAAATTACTTTAACACTCGCTATATTTCCATTACTCTTTCACGTAATGAAAATACACTGAATAGAGGACACATTGGATGCAATTACATTAAGAGATGTATTTAAATTTGGCAAATTACGATGATGCAAAAATTATCAAAAAGCTTTTTTTTGTAAAACAATTTTCGCCTTGCTTGGTATACACATTAGAGTGGTTCTTATTTATCGAACCACTCTAATACACATATTCAGTAGGAGTTCTTCGTTCCAATTCACATGGAACGTTAACTTCGTCAGTTAAAACATTGGTGTCGCCAGTACGAAAATTTTCAGAAACCCATCATATACAGCGTCCCAACATAAACGACTTTCCCTTACATTTAAAAACACAATTTTTTTTTTATTTTTCGGTTTCGGCCAAAATTAAAAAAAAAGCTATTTCGGTCGGTCTCTAATTTTTATTTGAAATTGTAAATTTTTCGTTTTGAAGTGGTGTATATTTGCAATCATAACCATGGCTTTAATGAAGTTGTTTTAAAGTAGAAATAAGTACTTGAATTTATAATGTGTTTTTTTTCCGTGTGTATATCGTCATATTTATACCCTGCATTTTCATATTATTTTATATCGTATTCAGTGTGACCGTTTTCTGAAAGTGCTTTTCTACTAAAAACGGAGTGAAAATCTACTAAAATCTACCGAAAAAGAAATTTGCAACGTTGGCTTAAAAAGTACAGCTGAGTTGTGGTTACAATAAAAAGATTACTTGTTGAAAAATAGAACAGACTGCTCTCTGGGCTGGTAAAGTAATTCCGATCATGCTGATTCTATGGCATTATCTATCTTTCTAGGTTAGGTAATTTTCTCTTTTAAATTGCTGGAGTAATCTTTTAAAAGATCTCCAAAAATGTAATGATTAGGGTAAACGGGGAATATAAGCACCTGGGGCAGATATGCCACCCACACTATTTAAAAAAACTAACTCTATTAAATGGATACTACACCGAGAGAAAAAAACTGTAAAATCAACGAAAAAGTAGGTAAATTTATCAGTTTTCACGTTTAAAAACCATCCGATCCAAAATTGTTAAATTGACAGTTGATACGCTGTTGATAACCGTAGCCTAGTGGGAAGATGTCCGACTGCCACCCGGGAAGCCCGGGTTAAAATCCCGGGACGACCGTCACTATTTTTATACCCCCACTCACTGTGGCAGGGTATACTCACTTTGACACAACGTTTGTAACGCCCATAAGAAGGCGTGTCCGGTATGGAAAAGTATATATATTCTTGGTCAGCATCACCGCCGAAGTCGATTTAGCCATGTCCGTCTGTCCGTCTGCCCGTCCGTCCGTCTGTCCGTCTGTCTACACGATTGCGGTCGCAGTTTTGAAGATATCGACTTGAAATTTTGGGAACATGTTTTTTACTTCAAAAGTAAGAGCAAGCTCGAATATCAGCCAAATCGGACAAAACTAGAGTGGGATCCCATACAAAAAAATTTATTTTTTTTTAAATTTTTTTTTGTTGTATTTGATTGGAAATGTTTAGAAACGTATTTTTGACATAGTCTGAGGTTCCGAAACCATATATATATTGGTCAAAATGGGGTCTTGAGACCAAATTTGTTTATGTCCGAGGTACTTCAAAATTCCTACTGTGTGGGGGTATTTCAGCTTCGGCATAGCCCACTCTCTAGTTTTTTCAATTTAAAAAAAAGAAGAATTTTTATTTTTGTTTTCTAATTTTTCTATTATGTTCCATAACTTTTTTACTTTTATGAACAATTCATCTCAACTCCAAACTTCATCTATGAAAGTTTTAACTAAGTAACAAATATCGTGTTATAATCGACCTGGCCAAGGCTGAACCTGAGTCCTTCTGGTTAATAGTCCGACATCTTATCCATCGAACCAATGATGCCATTCATGCGGGCATGGCAACCAATGAATAACTTAAATCTGTTAAATTGGTACTATAAGCGTAACCAGAGTTGCCATTTGAATTAACTTTCCTTTTTTTCCGGGGAAGGAATTCATGAAAATTTGAGAAAACTTTAATAAATACTTACAAAAGTAAAAAACGGGGAAAGTGGTTTAGTTGTAGTTGAACAAAAATGAGACGAATTCACCAAAGACCTGGCAACACTGTTTGTATTCGAAGAACAGAAAACATATCTCCAGAGAACTTATATTCATAGAGAAGTGTCATAAGCTCTCCCTCTTCCTTTTTGCTAACTCGGAGCTCGTGCAATTCTGGTGAGTAAGCAGACAGCGGAGTTTGGACAGACTGCGGCATTTGGCTAACATTTTTTAATTTTTTGTAGTCTGCTAGAAATGTTTTTGTTTTTGCTGATTTTTGAAAGATTTTTTTGTAACAAATCTATTAATTAGGTAGAATATATAAAAAAAAGTTATACAAAAAAATAAGAAAACATATATGTAGGTACAAAGCAGATAATTTTCATAATTTATCATGTGATTCCAAAAATCCCAAAAACATCAAAATACTTTGTCGCGAATCCAAACAAATCATAGAAAAATATACATGCATATAAGAAAACAGCAGCAGGAGGGATGAAAATCGCCCACAACAACCTGCGCCGCCAATCATAGTAAAAAAAACCAAACGGCAAAAAATTGCAAGATGAATAAAAACTAGTAACAGAATAATCTTCGGACTGACCGAAGCTATAATACTCTGCACATGCGAGTCCGATACATTCTGAGACCATATGTTAGTAATTTTTTATCGAAAATCGGTATTTTATTGATAGTTTTTCGATATTTTATCGATAATTTTTCGATTTTTTATCGATAATTTTTCGATAATTTATCGATAATTTTCCGATATATTTTCCGATATATTTTCCAATATTTATCAATAATATTCAAATATTTATCGATAATTTTAGCAGAGAACTTATATTCATAGAGAAGCGTCATAAGCTCTTCCTCTTCCTTTTTGCTAAGTCGGAGCTCGTGCAATTCTGGGGAGTAAGCAGACTGCGGAGTTTGGCAGTGAGTGTACAGACTGCGGCATTTGGCTAACATTATTTAATTTTTTTGTAAGTAGTCTGTTAGAAAGGTTTTTGTTGTTGGTTCGCTTTTGTTTTTGCTTTTCTTAACATTTGTGTTTTTGTCCCTTTTACTTATTTCGATCGTTTTCTTTGACTAAATCTTGATTCGTTTGTTTTGATTCTTTTTTTTATTCATCTTACAATTTTTTGCCGTTTGGTTTTTTTACTATGATTGGCGGCGCAGGTTGTTGTTGGCGATTTTCATCCCTACTGCTGCTGTTTTCTTATATGCATGTATATTTTTCTATGATTTGTTTGGATTCGCGACAAAGTATTTTGATGGTTTTTGCATGATAAATTATGGAAATTATCTGCTTTGTACCTACATATATGTTTTCTTATTTTTTTGTATAACTTTTTTTTTATATATTCTACCCAATTTATGGATTTGTTACGAAAATTCTTTCAAAAATCAGCAAAAATTTTAAATGGACAAATAATGCTGAGGACTCTTAGGTTCATGTATTTTCTATCATATTGCATTAAAAAGACAATCACCCCTATTTTCTGAAATATTTGAACATTTTTAATATTTGAAAAATATATCGAATAAAATACAAATATAAATCAGAACTGGTTTTGAATGTAGCGTTTCCAGCCATAGAATCAAGATTTAGTCAAAGAAAACGATCGAAATAAGTAAAAGGGACAAAAACACAAATGTTAAGAAAAGCAAAAACAAAAGCGAACCAACAACAAAAATCTTTCTAACAGACTACTTTCAAAAAATTAAAAAATGTTAGCCAAATGCCGCAGTCTGTACACTCACTGTCCAAACTCCGCAGTCTGCTTACTCCCCAGAATTGCACGAGCTCCGAGTTAGCAAAAAGGAAGAGGAAGAGCTTATGACGCTTCTCTATGAATATAAGTTCCCTGATTTTAGTTTCCTGATCCATTTAAAAATTTTGTTCCAATTCCATTTTGTTCCGGTCGAATTCCATTTCGTTCCGGTTTCATTCCCATTTCGGTCCCGACCTCATTTCCAACCCAATGCAGAAAACCGCATCCAAATCGGTTAAGTATTTCTCAAGATAAACGAAAATAATATAAAATTGGCGGCCATTTTGTATGGGAGGTAGGCGTGGCTCTTATCCGATGTTGCCCATTTTTGCCCTTGGACACTAGTGTGCAGGGTATAAAAAGAATCAAAACAAACGAATCAAGATCTAGTCAAAGAAAACGATCGAAATAAGTAAAAGGGACAAAAACACAAATGTTAAGAAAAGCAAAAACAAAAGCGAACCAGCAACAAAAACCTTTCTAGCAGACTACAAAAAGTTAAAAAATGTTAGCCAAATGCCGCAGTCTGTACACTCACTGTCCAAACTCCGCAGTCTGCTTACTCACCAGAATTGCACGAGCTCCGAGTTAGCAAAAAGGAAGAGGAAGAGCTTATGACGCTTCTCTATGAGTATAAGTTCTCTGATATCTCTTATCTGTTAAACTGTCTGTTACACACTCTGCGATTCATAACACCATTTTGATGGTTCTTAAATCTGTTGACATTTGGACTAGTTGGTTGAAAGGCAATGTTACCATCCAGGATCTCGCTGACTGCTAAATTTTTTATTTATTCAATAGGGTTCTGAATTGACAGAACCCTATTGAACCCTCTCGGTGCACTGAGAAAAAAAACTGTAACATCAAGGAAAAAGTAGGTACATTTAACAGTTTTCGCGGTTAAAAACCATCCGATAGTCAAAACTGTTAAATTTACAGCTGATACGCTGTTGATAACTGTAGCCTAGTGGGAAGATGTCCAACTGCCACCCGGGAACGCCGGGTTCAAATCCCGGGACGACCGTCGCTTTTTTTTTTAATTTAAAAAAAAAGAAGAATTTTTACTGTAATTTTTATTTTTTTCTTTAAATTTTTCTTTTAGCTCCATAAGTTTCACGATTCTTCTCAACTCTAAAATCGCCCTGCTCAAGGCTTGAACCTGCGTGCTTCTGGTTGATAGTCCGACATCTTATCCATCGCGCCAATGATGCCATTCATGCGGGCATGGCAACAAATGAGTAATTAAAATCTGTTGAACAGGTTCTGTTCTCTACTATCAGAGTAACCAGAGTTGCCAGCTGAAGGAACTTTCCTTGGTTTCCCGGGGAATATCCCATCAAAATGAGAAATGGGCAAGGAATTCATGAAAATGTGGGAAAACTTTAAAAAATACTTACATAAGTAAAAAACTGGGAAAGTGGTTTAGTTGCAGTTGAACAAAATGGAGACGAATTTACCAAAAACCTGGCAACACTGTTTGTATCAGAAGAACAGAAAACCTATCTCCTATCTGTTAAACTGTCTGTTACACACTCTGCGGTTCATAACATCATTTTGATGGTTTTTAAATCTTTTGACATTTGGACTAGTTGGTTGAAATGCCATGTTACTGCCTGGGTTCAAATCTCGCTGACTGCTAAGTTTTTTACTTTTTCAATAGTGTTCTGAATTGACAGTTTTTTTTAACAGTTCGAGAAGTTGAAAAAAAGTTTAATCCAGGCCTGCGCACACAGAGGCGATATTCGCTATCTAATTTCAGAACCATTTCGATATTTAAAAAATCTAGCTTCGAAAACGCAAAGTGCCTCACACAGGCAGCGATTTTGCAGCAGTAGATTTTGTTTGTTATTTATTATACTGCTATGGAAACAACCAAAAAGTCTGTTTGAAATGGTTCTGAAACTGACTATTTTGTTTTGTTACTTATTTTTTACTATGGATACAGTAAAACGCGCCTGTGGCACGAATAACGCCTCTGTGTGCGCAGGCCTTTCTACAGCAAAAACTGTTAAATCAAACAAAATTACTTTAAAACAACAGTTAGTGACAGTGAACGACTGTCATTTCTACTGCTATCTTTTTTCTCGGTGTAGTGTAATAAAAAAAAAATTTAAAAAGAAAAATTTATATTTTCCAACCAAAATCTAAAAGATTTGAAATAATTTTAAAATGTATTCGAAAATTGATATTTTTTTTTTGCAAACCATAACATAGCTGCATTAGAGTGGACCGTATTTTGGCAAAACTCACATTTCTTCCGTGCAGCCCCAAAAAAAAATTGGGTCGATCGGTCAACAGGAAGGCGTTGTACCTGAAAAAATCCTCAGTTGAAATGGGAGAGCCAAAAATCAAACTTAAAATTTTTTTTTTTTTCAGTATCGTAGTTTTTATTTATACAAATTCGAATCTTAAAAAAAATATAAAAAAGGTCATTAAGGGGTCAAAATTCAAAATAAATATATATATAATAGTTATGCCAATTTTATGAAAATGTGCATGCAACTGAGGAATTTTTCAGGTATGATGTGCCACGTCTTCCC
The DNA here is from genome assembly GCA_951394025.1 of Heteromyza rotundicornis. Classification (NCBI taxonomy): domain Eukaryota; kingdom Metazoa; phylum Arthropoda; class Insecta; order Diptera; family Heleomyzidae; genus Heteromyza; species Heteromyza rotundicornis. Next base: position 39,356,386 of record OX596010.1, read on the forward strand.
GTTGACCGATCGCCCCATTTTTATTTTGAATTTTTTACATCATGTCCCATAGTTTCACTGTGTCACAGTGAAAGAACACTCGGCTTGGGACCAGACATAGGTTGTTGGTATTGGAAAACTAAATATAATGGCATACTACAAATATCCAATATCCAAATATCCAAAATCTGGATTTAGGACAAAAAAAAATATTTTTTGGAGGTTCATAATGAACTCTGACATTTTTATATCGATTTTCATTCCCAAATATGATATAGAAAGAGGAAAGAAACACCTCTACAACCATGATTTTCTACGATTAAAAGTCACAAAAATACAATCAATCAATTTTATAATTTCCAAATTTTAAATAATTAAAAAAACTTTTAAAAATTTGAAAAATAAAATTTCTAAATTTAACATTAGATTGTGGTTTTTTTTTGTTCTGTGACAATTTTGTTTTGTTTATTAAAAAAAAGAAATACTTGACTAGAATTTGACCAAGCTAAAAAAATTTTTAATTAAAAGCTTGTCTAAAAACATCTTTCTTTTCATAATTTTCAAATAAAAAAAGTATACAATTATTTTTATTTTTGTTACCCTTTATCGAAAAAAAAATTTGTTTTATTTATCAAGTTAAAGTTTAAAAATTTTTTTTTGTATAACAAAAGTGTTATTTTTGTGACCACTACTTAGCTAAGGGCACGGAGTAGTAAACCAGGTGAGGCAAGTAGCATTTTCCACTGCCAAACGTTAGATTTCCCCCCCTGCCGTACGTCATTGAAAGAGGAATTGAAATGATTCAGGGTTACCGTTTTCGGCATATTTGATTGGAAATGTTCTGGAAAATTGGTAATATGCTGACAAAGGCAACGCTGATAACTGATTTTTTAATTGGAAAGAACGTCATTGAAAACAAAATCAAAGAAAATCATAGAGATGACAGGAATTGAAGTGAGAGCATTATTCCTACTTGCCTCACTTGGTTTACTCCACCTGCTAAGGGTAATTTTAGTTTCGACAAATTTCACTCGATTTCTTGGATTCGTTGAATAGCTATAGAACAAAAAAAGACACAAATAAATGTTTAAATTGAAAACAAATTTTTTGTGACTTTTAATTGTAGATCGTATGGAAAATCGATATAAAAATGGCAGAGTTAAAAATAATTATATGAGTGCACCTCAAAAAAACAGTTTTCTTGTCGTAGTATGCCATTATATTTAGTTTTCCACGTCGACTCTCATTTTGTAACACAATATTATGTATAGTACTGCCCTGTCTAGCATTAACTACTCATCTGGAATCTGGAAAATTTCATTGTCATTTGGCTTTTAGTGCTGCTCTAAAGTTCACTTATTTTAAAACTGATTTTATTAAACATAAATCGATGAATATATGTTTATACACTTTTAGTTGGTTTTGAAATATTAATTTAATAGGGATGTTGGTGTTGCTCTAATCCCAAATGACGGCAACTTTTAAAAATATTCCTAAAATCAGGGCAACTTTTTCGTTTCAAAAAATTTAAATAATAGTTATTTTGGGTCCTTGATATTAAATATGCATTTGATAGAGGAAAAACATATCCTTAAAAACATGTAAACTTTGTACAATAGGATGTAAAATACCACGCTAGACTAGAAACAATTGAAAAATTTTTAATTTTTTTATGGAAAAACTTATGTTAAAGTAGAAAAAATGTAAAAAATTTTTTTAATAAAATGTGGATATGCAGTCTATTGGGAAATTTGATTTCCTTTAAAGATGATATAAACGATCAAACCCGAGTTAAAAATACGGAAGTTATGATGATTTTAACCGACACATCTTTATTGTTTATATTTTTTAAAATTTGCATAATTTATTAGATTATGCAAATCTTAAAAAATGCAATTAAGGACCAACCAATTTATAAAAACGTAACTTATTAATAGCGCAACTAAAAGGGTTGCATTAAAATGGACTGTTTATTTGAAATCAGCGACCCTGAATTAATAAATGTATCGAATTTTAACAAAATCAGAACATTCTTCCACTTTTGTGAATGAAGATGTTTCGGTTAAAATCATCACAACTTTCGTATTTGCTAATGTTGGAAAAGTAATAAAATTTCCCAACTTTTAATATATTTATTTGTTTATTTGTAGCGATATTTTTTTCTAGCTATAATGCAGATTTTAAATTGTCGATTTTGGTGTTAAAACACGAACTTCGATGTCCACTGGCTAGCATTTCCCATATCGGATCGGTCTGAAATTTTGACACATTGATTTTCTCATCCAGATGCGTGTTACCATATTTTTTTCACCAAAATCTGTAATCTTCAAGAAAAAAATTTTTTTCCAAAAAAAAATCTGTTGTATGAAATTGTTTTTAAATTCAGACTAATTAGTAAATATAATATACATATAGTAACGGCCACTTAATTAGGTACAGCCTACTTTAATAATTTATATTGGCTTCCGAAATTTTAAGAATTTTAACTTGGGTACTACTGAAGACACCGTTCGAATGAGTACTGGGCGAGAAAATTATATTTAAAAATGTAACTACTTTTCTACCTTTTTCCTGGAGGATAGCCATTTTTGATGCAAAAATTTGCGCTATTCCATAACAAACCATTTTGCAAAAGTAATTTTCGTTATAACTAGAGAGTGGACTATCTTCGGCTATACCGAAGTTGAAATACCCCCACACAGTAGGAAGAAGTACCTCGAACATATAAAAATGTGGTCTCAAGACCCTATTTTGAGCCAATTATAGGTGGTTTTGGAGCCCGGACCATGTCCAAAATCCATTTCTAAAAATTTCCAATTAAATCCACAAAAAAAAAAAAAATTGGTCTCAAGACCCCATTTAGACCCTTATATATGTGGCTTCGGAACCTCGGACCATGTCAAAAATACGTTTCTAAACATTTCCAATCGAATACAACAATAAAAAATGTTTACCTTTTTTTTCGGTGTATGGGAGCCACGCCCAGTTTTTGTCCGATTTGGCTGATTCTCGAACTTGATCTCAGTATTCACGAGAAAAACATGTACCCAAAGTTTCAAGTCGATATCTCCAAAACTGCGACCGCTATCGTGCGGACGGACAGACGGACAGACGGACAGACGGACAGACGGACAGACGGACAGACGGACAGACGGACAGACGGACAGACGGACAGACGGACAGACGGACAGACGGACAGACAGACGGACATCGCGAAATCGACTCAGGAGGTGATACTGATCAAGAATATATATACTTTTCCATACCGGACACGTCTCCTTATGGGCGTTACAAACGTTGTGACAAAGTGAGTATACCCTGCCACAGTGAGTGTGGGGGTATAAAAATGCTCATAAATTTTTAGAATTACAAATTAAAATTGGAGAATAAGATTAAACGGAATTTTTTAGTTTTCAAACCGCCAATCTACATTTTATTTACGGTTTCAGAAAAAAACGGCGCTAGCCGAATTTTAAAATTTTTTTCTTGTTAAATTTCACATTGGCAGAACAAAATTGAGATTTCAAGTGAAAAAATTTAGCTTCTCTTGTAAATTTTTTATCGAGATAAGAATACATTTTAGTAAAAATCAGAGTATATGTATTTGAATTTATTTTGTAAAAATCTGTAAAATCTGTTACTTTTATAAAAAATCTGTGGTTTTTGGGAGAAAATCTTAAAATCAGACAGAGCTCAAAAAATTTGTAAAAAAAAGATAAATATGTAAATATGGTAACACTGGTTGGGAGCAACAAAATTTGACACTTCTAAAGACCATTGTCCGTTCTTACTGGCAACTCCTCCAGATCATCTAAAATCTTTCTACTGCAAATTGAACATTGAGTAAAAACTCACATATAATTTGTTTGTTGTAGAAGCACTGTATTAGCGGAAAAGTTATACTCGGAATCAAATACAAATAACTACTATTATTGTTTACGGTTGTTTACGTGCAAATTTTGAATTGAATTTTTAATATTGAAATTACACATTTTAATACTTTTGAAAATTTTGGAAAAAAATTCAAAAGTGATATATTATGATACGGCTAGTGCTAGCGTACTCTAATTACTAACCCGGAGCGCTGTCAGTTAATTATTCAAAATCACAAAATCAGCGCATTTCTGGTAAAATAAATGTTTTTTTTTAAATCTACCAAAAGCTTGCTAAATTTTAAATCTTCCAATTTAGTAGTCAGTCTAACAAAAATGGCCACACTGATCGTATTATGTATTGAGAACAATTTAGTACCCTTACGTATGAGTGTATTTCTTTTGCTTCATTCTAATTCTTACTAATTGTTAGCTTATTTTGTTAAAGCCATTTTTATTATACTTAAATTCTATATTTCCTGTTGTAAAAGTAACTTTTAATGTATCTTAGGTGCCTTCAAATTGTTGCTACTTGTGTATGTAATTTTGTATATGTATATTTATATCATGTATATATAGTATTTGCTATAAAGGCATTGTGCAATTTTTTATACTTAATATGTGCGCAAAATTCATGATTGCAAACTACTTTGCATTTTTTCGAAAATGTACTTATATCTTCCCAACAGGTCTTGTACTTAGCGATATCATTGAAAAGTACTTCGTATCACCAACATTACTCCGTGTAGTTCGAGTTGCAAAAGTGGGCCGAGTACTTCGTTTAGTGAAGGGTGCGAAGGGTATTCGGACGCTGCTGTTTGCATTGGCCATGTCTCTGCCTGCCTTATTCAACATTTGTTTGCTGCTCTTTCTTGTAATGTTCATCTTCGCCATATTTGGAATGTCATTTTTCATGCACGTCCAGGAGAAAAGTGGTATCAACGATGTATACAATTTCAAAACATTTGGCCAGAGTATGATATTGCTGTTTCAGGTAAGCCACCACAACTCACAGTCGGTTTGTGTTGTCTATTGTTGTTGTCGTTGGGTGATATTCCACAAAAAGTTGGAATATCACAATGTTGATTGAAGCTGCGGTAGTTGTTGATAAAAGCTAAATTAGTGCGATCCTCGAGTTTTTCGTTTTTTTTCTCATATCTTTTCCAACTCAAATATAACAGTTTTTTTTGTACATGTAGCAGTATTAATCACGTGCTCTTAATTTATGATAATTTATGCTATTCATTTTTATTATTCAACTTTTTTTGTTGTTTAATTACCATTATGTTATCTGGAATATTTATACATATTTCCTTTGCTGTTTACTATGTATTTACATTTTATATAATTCCATACGTTTTAAAATCTAATTCAGCTCTTTCAACAATCACCAAAAATAATGTTTAATTCCTCATTAAGCGCATTGAATCATTCTGCAAAGTATGTTCTTTATTCAGAACACTGAGCCTAATTTGAAATATGATTAAAGACATCATACTGAAAAAATAGTTCCAAACACAATGTTTTCAAAAAGTTCACAGCTAAGCTCTGAACAATGGTCAATTAATCAATATGGTTTCATGACGCAAACTGCGAAGTTATTCCCTGTAATAGTAACGTGCAGTTTAAAACTATTCTTCTCCAGTGTGTTCCCACAAAATGATCAAGATTTTCTAAAGCTTGATAACGAATTGATCAAAGATTAATTAAACACTTCAAAGTATTGTTCTGCTTTTTTGACAATTACCTACGTATATGAAATAAATAGATATAAATAGTATTCAAAACCGTTAAACACCTACATATGTATGTATATAGTTGATAACCAAAAATTCACAATGTTTGCAATTCCTAACTAATGAAACTAACTAATGAAATACTTCTTCTAAATTCTTTTCACTGCCATCCAACCCCTGTGCCCTATATTGTTTGAATGTGCACTTCGTTGCGCGCGGCAGATGTCTACCTCAGCCGGTTGGGATGGTGTTTTAGACGCCATTATCAATGAGGAAAATTGCGATCCACCCGACAACGACAAAGGCTTTCCTGGCAATTGTGGTTCAGCGACCGTTGGAATTACGTTTCTCCTTTCATATCTAGTTATAAGCTTTTTGATAGTCATTAATATGTACATTGCTGTCATTCTCGAGAACTATAGTCAGGCCACCGAGGACGTTCAAGAGGGACTCACCGACGACGACTACGATATGTACTACGAAATCTGGCAGCAGTTTGACCCAGAGGGTACACAGTACATCCGGTACGACCAGCTCTCCGAGTTCCTCGATGTGCTGGAACCGCCGCTACAAATACACAAGCCTAATAAGTACAAAATTATATCTATGGATATTCCGATATGTCGTGGCGATCTCATGTACTGTGTAGATATTCTCGACGCTCTGACCAAGGACTTCTTTGCACGAAAGGGTAACCCTATAGAGGAGACAGGAGAAATCGGCGAAATCGCTGCTCGCCCAGACACTGAGGGCTATGAACCTGTGTCATCGACACTATGGCGCCAACGGGAGGAGTACTGCGCTCGTCTTATACAGCACGCATGGCGTAAATATAAAACACGTGCCGAACATAGTCCAGTAGCGGATGCTGAGGACACAAACGCCGATGGAGATGAAGACGATAATATTAATATAAGGACTTCATCCCTGAAAAATGGAAGTGGGGGTGTGTTAAGTAGCCCCGAGACCGTGACTGCGGCTGGTGTTAATGGAGGTCCACAGAGTCCTGGTTGTGTCAGTGCTGGCACCGGCAGTAACGGCAGGCAGACAGCCGTGTTAGTCGAAAGTGATGGATTTATAACGAAAAACGGCCACAAGGTTGTAATACATTCGAGATCACCGAGTATAAAGTCCAAAACGGCAGATGTCTGAGCCAGGCCTCGCCCCCCCCTCCAAGACGCATGAGAGAACTAAACCAATAATTTTCTGCGAGACACACAACATCACAGAACCAATGCAACTTTCTTTCAGTTAAACATAATCACTACATCCGTAGAGTATAATAGGATAAAAATAAAAGGTAATCGATTAAAGAGATTGAATTTTCGAAACAAAGAGGCAAAGGACAGCCACCAATAACAACAATTGAAAATTATAGCACGAATATGTATAATAATAATATGCCATAAGTTCATTCAATATCTTCATTTATTGACAACTATTTATGTACATACAAGTACCTATATGTGAGGTACTCTGGGAAACCATACCTTATGTCTGAAAACTTTTTTTGTTTTTGTGGTAGATTGAATAGTGAACAAAATAAGATTTGTACTAAACAAAATTTTGTCGAGTTTTAACACTACAACTCGAATATATCTATGGTTTATTGATCACCAAAAATCGGTATCTCAGAAAAACCTTAAAATTTCGACCAAATCGATATCATGTTTTATATTTTTTCCTTCAGCTAGTAGCACAAACACATGTAGATTAGAGGTGGCAAAAAAAATTGTCTGATCTTTTGCGATAGTGTCTTAAATTATGCTAATACACATACAAATTTCAAGCCGATCTAACACTTATATGTGGAAAAATATACATAAATTTTAAGATTTAAAAAAATAAAAAATGCAAACAAAATTAAAATTAACAACAGACCTTTTTTTCAAAATTAATCTTTTAATTTTTTATAAAAAAGTGATAAAACAAATTAAAAAAAATTTTGAAAAAACTCCCCTTCATGGGTACGCCCCTGATTTCATTTCAAAAACACTTTCATTTGATTCACCGAAAATTTCGAATAACTATAAACTTTCACAAGGTGTTTCACTTTGATATAAATGTAAACCGTGATATTCGAAGCTATGATATTGCAGCCAACTTTTGGCCAATTGCCGGCTTGCAGTTATCGGGTCGGCTTGACATTTAAAACTTTAAAGTTTTGGGTGTATTGGAATAATTTAGGACACTATCAAAAGATCAACAGAATTTTTTGGGACATTTTTAATAAAGATAATTAAGAGACATGGTTAGTATCCAGAGCTCGGAATAGTATCAAATGAAGGAGGAATATTTATAGATTTTTTTGCTCTTTTATAAAATTTACTTTTTCGACATAATCTATATTTCCCAGAGCGCCTCATATATTAAAAAAACTCTGGAAATTATATTGTAATATTTCTAAATAACACAAATCCCAAAAAATACAATGAGTTAGACGAGGGCGATTGCCAAATTACAGTTAAAACCAGTGCTGCCAGAGCCGAAAGCCTATATAATAGTAAACTCGAAAAATTGTTTTATTTCTGTCAAAATTATGGTGCATTTTCAAGGGATTAATAAACAAAAAATTTTAATTTTGAGGATTAAACAATTAGGTCTTAAGGGGGAGATTTGCGGGGAAACCAAAAGTTTTATTATTTTTTCCTGGTATTTTTATAATTTTAAAACGCTTTTTAATTATTATTTTGTTAACATTTCTTAAGCTCTATTAAAAAAAAAGTGTTTTTGGGTCCTCCGAGAGGCGACCGCTGGAAATGGATAATTATTGTTTTATCTCTTATTTTCCCAAGAATGAACCCGTCGTCTGCTTTGCAATTTTTGTGCGGGTAGCTAAAGATTTTTTTATTCGTGCGATTGTGGCCATTTTTTTCACAAAAGCTGCTTCTTATTCGTTTACAAAATACAGACTGTGGGTTGGGAAAATACTTTTAAAATTGTTTCTTTGGAAAATTATAGAAATGTTGTATATTATATACAAATATTAGACACACATTAATTCAATTAATTCGAAAAGGCATAATTTTTTTTACAAAATAAAACCTTTATAAATTAGTTGTTGTGTCAAAGGAATTTTATATGTAGAAGAAGTCTGCTTTTTTTATTTTCTACTGTTTTGAAAAAATGGACATAGAATGTTTGTACTTTAAAGTATCGATATATTCGTGGTCTGAGTGATTTAGCGCTGTTTGTCTGTATGTCTGTCTGTCCGTCTATCTATCTTTTCTCACGACAACTGCCTTAGTTATTGAGCTGTAGACTTTACTCCTCTTCTATTGAAAATGAGGAATCATCAGATAAATACCACCTCTCCCTTTCATACAAATGGCTGCCAAATTTCAGTTTATATTGACAAATACTGAACCCATTTTGAAGTCGGGTTTTGGATTCGGTTTGAAAAGATGTCGAGAACAAAATGCACCGGAACAAAATTGAAATAAAAGAAAATGTTTTATTGGAGTGGAAATTATCGAAAAATAATGAAAAAACTAGAGAGAGAAAACTTCTTTGGCAAATGTTGGAGCGAAAATACGCCCCACAATACAAAGACCCACAGTGATTTGTCTCAAGACCCATCTTGACACATTTATATGTGGTTTCCAAATTCCGATTCCCACAGGGTACAAATAACATATCAACTCATAAAAGCTCATCCTACGGTGTAATTATGGCTCCGGTACGTCCAGCGGTTTTGCCGTGATGCTATAACATAAATACGCACGAATGTTTTCTGTCGGTCTCCGAATTAAGTTTTGGAAAATTGTCCTATCTCGAGATCTAACTTTAGTACTCTACTTAGTTGACAGATAATACACGGAATTGGCAGCTACTAAGGGTTAGTAGCAACTAAAATTTGACTATGAATATACGCCAATGTACCCTTACATGTTTTTGGGACATTTCTCTTAGTATTTGTGCATGTGGCAGTGAGCGATGTCAATATAGTCAGTATCCTCCCGCAGGCACCCCAACCTTAAATTCAATATTTCAGTGAAGTGAGGTCTCCCTAAATTAGTTTTAGTATTTGCATTTGCAGCATTTGTCTCAACCAGTGTCTTTCCGTGAACCGTTTTGTATTATTATACATTTCTTCTTTGTTCGCAAGGTTGAAAGCACTTCTTCCTTAAGTAACATAGAGTTTTATTTACGAGGTGGATACAATTTTACATTTATTTTTGAATTTTCAAACCATTCAACTATTGAAATTATTTCTAGTATTTTTTGAATGCAAACATAAATGCATATGTATTTTACGAAATGTTTTGGTACGCCTGGCAACACTGGCTCAAACACTCACTAAATTTTTTACAACTAAACACAAAAAAACATAATACACCACACGATCCTACACTTGAAATACACTAATCTTGGAGTTGGGGCGCATAGGAAAACAAACCATACTGAAAGTATTGTAATTAAATTCAATTCTAAACCAAACTATTTATGGCTTGACCGAAAGTAGTTGCAAATGATATTAAATTGTGCAATTGAATAAATATTAATAAAAAAATATGTTTTTTAAAAAAATGAGAAATACAAAAAAAACCAATGAAAGCGAAAAACAAAATAGTGTTGTGATGTTACAGAATAATTAATTACAAACCAAAAGATAGTTCTTTAAATAAGTTAATAAATGAAGTGCAAAATCGTTGTTCAGGTTCGAAGTAACGGAATACCGTTTATTCATAAAGACAAATTGAAAATGACAAACATGACACAAGCCACAAGCCACAAACCAATTAACATAGCAAAACAAAAAATCAACCGGGAACCAGAAATAAAAAATGCCAGATCCAACCAAAAAAAACAAAATTAAGCGAATTAAAGTTATTCATCATTGTAAACTAACCGCATAAAGCAACACATGTATAATAAAGTAGCATAACTTAAACTAAAACTATGAAAAACGAGAGTAAATAATTCGAAAAACAACACTTGATGAATTGATGGGTATGTGTAATAAAACTGTTTTTCACTAAGACGGATTCCTTTTGCTATAAATAATTATATTGGCGAAAAATACAGCATTCATTGTAATTAATTTCCCCTATTAAATTTGCAAAGTTGCTTAATGAGTGGTCACTTGAGATCACAGTTTGGTTTTGATGCGGCTTGCGCTTTGTTCAGTTATGAAGGCATAAATCTGCAAACTCAAAAAGAAACGCATCAGAACGGTGTGGAGATTTTTCAAAATTGGTTCTAGAGGTTCCGGAGGACTAGTTTGGTTCCTTTCCATCTAAATATGACTTATATGGTTTTTGGGGCCAATTGGATAACAAAAGGTTAATGCGGATTGCGCTTCTTCGACCCCATACAAATAATAAATTAAATATTTAAAGTTGTGCTCGGATTTTGATCTCACCTCAGATCTTGAAAGTGAATTTGATGCGTGATTCGATTTATCATTATTTTTATTCTTCAAGACATCTGACAATGCTTATATCCTATGGAAAAATGTTGTATAACCCTCACAAAACAAGAAAGAATTTGTATTTTCAATCCCAATCATTGGTGATACCAAAAGGGTTGTATTCAACCTGACTTCATATTTGAGATCAACGGCTCTAAATTCATTAATATATGACGGATATTAAAATAAGAGGCCTCCTCCCAGTTTTTAAAGTTTTGTAGCGCATTCGGGCAATAATTTTTTAACGTCCACCCACAAACCCTATATCGCTATTGGTTGTAGCTTGAATGATATATAGTGAAACAACGACAACGGATTACAACAGTATCACTTGTCGAACTTTACGAATTGTGATCCTATTCTCCTCGAATACCCCTAATAAATATAAATGTTATATATCACAATGCACAACTTAAAAAAACTTAAATTTACTTTGTACTACTTTTGGATCATTCAACTATCTAAATAGAATACATTTTCCAAACGCAATCATTTTTTTTTAAGTTTATTAAGACTATAATAACACATAATAACAACAATTTTAAGGTTTTCAAAGTCTAAGTTCAGTTTCTCAACTGTTTCTTATATTTTCGAAGTTGCTGATCACGAATCACATATGATTTGGTCAAAAATGTACTCTTGAAATTTCGTCCTTTACTATCCTGAAATTGGTTATCGAAATAACTAAATGTTAATCGCCATAGCCATAGTAGCCGTTAAGAATTTTCAAAAATAATTAAATAACTGGGGTCCTCTTGGTTACAAAAAAAAGATGCCGATAAAAAAGTTATGAAAACGCATTAAAAATAGTTAAATTCATTTATTTCAACAAAAACTAACAATTCACTAAAATTACTCATGAAATATTTTGATCTGAAATAATGGAAGGACCTATGTTCTAAAACCACATATTAATGGGTCAAAATGGCGTCCTGAACCCAACATTTTTTTATGTTCGAGGTATTTTCAATTGGGTCATATTGTGTGGGGGTACTTCCGCTTCAGCATAACCAAAGATAGGTCACACTCTAGTTTTAAAAAATGTTCGCCAGAATTGAGTTACATACTCGTGATCAGCCACTCTAAAAATATAAGAAACAGTTTAGAAACTGGGCAGGGTTTTTTACTATTGTACAGTAATTAAAATCAATCACATAAAATCAATATTAGGTACGTATCAAAAACTTATATGTATTCAAGGGATCGTGCATCTTAAAATCATACCTATTTTTATTTAAAAATTACAATCTTTTGTAATAAGTATACAACAATGTCTTGAATGTCTTGTTTATTGTTCAAATTTTTACAAATTCATGTAAACTTTAGTGAGACTATCAACAGCTCACTAGCGCAGACCTGCAAAATATTATAATGTGTCTTGAACTTGATATCAATAGTTTACAGCCAAAATATAACATTCTGCAAACTATAATTTTTAAACTAATTTAGGTCCACTGAACACGAAAATTACAATCGAGTAAGTAAAACCAAAATCCCAAATTTTGAAAATTGCTAATATCTCGCGAACAAGCCAAGGAAAACACAAAATTAGTTAAGAAAATATAGTTTGCACAATGTTATCGACAACAATTAATTATTTGTAAACTAATGTATGCAATTTTGTCTTTTTCGATACTCTGAGCACAATCGTGAAATGTCTTTTGATATTTTATTGTGATAGTAAAAATCGAACCTATCCCAAATTGCTACATAGATTATCTATTAGCTGTTCGGAACTGCAAAAAACAGAAAATTGTGTTTACTTTTTTTTAAAGAAGTTTTATGTGTACTCTAATCGGCGAGGGGCGGGCGATATTTAAAAAAACGACATCAACTTACTTATAAATGATAAAAATAAAAGAAATAGTAATAAGAGCAGGAATGGTTGGCACTTAGGATGATCGTAAAGATAGATGAGAGCGTTGTAAGTTTTTTGCGAATTCTTTATACGGAAAATATAGCTGTGAATTTCTTTTAATATTTATGTAAAATACTTACTATATTTTAATACATTGGACACCGTACGAAGAAAAAATCGAACTTTAATGTAAAATACTTACTTGTTTTTTTCTATTATATTAGGCACTGTACGAAGAAAAACTCTCAACTTGTAATATAATACTTTCATCCTAGCGTAAATTGAAATATTTTATAATTTTATTAAATTATTTGAATGTTATTAGAGAAATTCACAGTTGTTTTGTCAACTCATATACAGAATAAGCGAAAATGTCAGTTAAATTAAGCAGGTATGTTTGTATGTCAGTCTACTAAGCAAACGACCCGGAAGCATATGGACTGATATTAATCAATTCATATATATGTAGTTATTGTTAGTGAAATAAAAAAGGCAACATACCATGCGAAATAAAAGCTTTTCCTTTAAAAATAAACTTTAGCTTTATACATTGTAAATTTTGCATCATAAGACTAGTCTAATTAAAATGAAGCACACAGCGATGTGAGCAAATAAATTCCCGATTTAAAATTATTAGTAAGTGTAGAAACGGCATAGTAATATCGCTAAAATGCATTAAAAACTAAATTTTTTTAAATTTCCTCTGCATTACGAACTTTTTCTTTTATAATTTTTAATTTATTGGTGCAATTTGAAAAATGATGTGGTACGCATATTCCAAAATTATGTAGTTATTAAAATCTGTGGGTTAACAACGTTTGTATTTATAATTTTTATAAATTAAGTATATTTCAGAAAAGGTACAAATATTGTAAGGTCGGATGTTGCTAATAGATGGGCTATAAAATCAAATGTGATAAAAGAAACAAAAATTTATTGAATTATTTTTAAAAAAAATTATCTGTCTTTTGTGCGTGGTACATGCCCTGAACGAAGTACCTATCTACAACATTCAACAACATTCACTTTTTCCTGTATACATCCTCTCTCTGCCGTCGAAACATATACTTTCTGATGTCACCTGTTGGCGCAACATCAAAATACAACACTAATGCAAATATATTAGCAGCTGTTGTAAGTCGGAACATTTTGTTTTTATAGTTTTAGAACCAATTTTTTCGCACGAATTAGTTTGAAAGATATTCCTTGATTTCGAGGAATTTGGTTGAGAACAATATACATCTCAGATTTAAAAGTACATATATGCTTTAACATGTACTGCAAGTCACAAATGATATCGATATAAACCGATATCTGTGTATTTTTGCATCCAAAAGTTTTTTTTCCTACGTGGTCCAAAATTAACTTAGTTTCCTAGAAATCCACCATCCTCCATAAAAAAAGGCCATTTTGGGAGAACAAATCACAAACAAATTTGGGACTCTTTTAATAAGGGACACTTGATTTTCTCAAACAAAAATGTATGAAAAAACTAGATTTTTTGAAAATAATTTTTAAAAATTCGGAGTAAAGCATAAAATTACGGAAATTTATAGGAAAAAGTAGTAAACTCTGTAAGAAATTAATGCCAAACACAAAAAAAATTTTGGGTGTGTTTGGAACCTCAGATTAAGTCCAAAAGCGTTTCCAAATATTTCCAATTGAATCCAGCAACAAAATTTAAAATATCTAATGATTAACTCTTGTTAATCATTTTTTTCAAAATTTTTTTTTTTGTAATTTTTTATTGGAGCCCCTTTAGTTTTTGTCCGATTTGACGGATTCGGACTTCTCATTTTTTAACTCATTTGTGGTCGCCTCCGGGTGCTCCGACAGCAACCACAATATGATTCATTGTATTTCCAATAAAATCATAATAAATTAAAAAAGATAATTTTTTGTGGGAGACTTCGTCCATCCCATGAAGGAGTTGGGGGGCTCGTAAAAATACAGCTACTTAGGGGGTTTTATTCTTTGGAGAGTTATCTACCATTTCTACTAATTTGCCATCACTTAATGCTTTATTCCGAATCTAATTTTTTATATACAGAGTATATGGGAAAATCCGAGCCCGGGTGGCACGTGTTAATGTTCACTAAGGTACAAATTTGTTTGTGAATTTTTTATCTCAAAATATAAATATTTTAGGCGAATATCTGTAATAGGTACAGAAAAGTATTAAAAAATTTTAGAAACACCTCCTAAGTAATGTCTGCCTCAGACTCCAAATTATCATATTTTGTTTGCTTCTATTTATGCGATAGTGAAAATCGACTACATCGGATAAGAAACACGCCTACCTCCCGAACAAAGGGGCCAACAAATTTCTATATTTCAGGACACATTTTTTCTTTAATTTAATTGGAAATTATGAATAGAATGGGAATGTAACTAGAATGAAATGGAATTTGACCGAAACAAAATGGAATTGAAAAAATTATTTAAATTCAATTGACATTTACTGGATTCAAATTTATAATTTTTTAATTTCATATTTTCTGAATTACAACTGGAAAACGTTTAGTTTTTAGTTTGTATTATTTGATAAGTACTGTTTCTTTGGCTAAAATATAAATTTTCTGGAAGTTAGTTTTTCGTCATGGATTTCTTCACCACAAATAAAATTTTTGTATTTTAAAAAATACCACCTTCTTAAGGTAATACGAAAAGAGAGGAGGGCGGTATTTTTCTCATTCTAAGAGCCCGACGGATTAATCGGCTTCGGCTTGGCTTCGGCCGTTATCCGCCTAAAATACACATTCGGCTTCGGTTTATGTAAAATTAGCCGAAGTTTTGAGTGAAGCTCTTCAAACATTTTTTACGACACCAAAAACCGATAGAAATTCGAACATGAAATCAAAAAACATATGCAATTAAAACGAATTTTTTATTTTGTTCAACGGGTCGAATAAGGGAATACAAAGGGCGTGGCATCGCCCATACGATTTTCCAGCCCACAACACGGCTTAATGAATTTCTTGAAACTTTTGTGTAAAATTGTTTTAGTGATGGAATTTGCAATGGGACATAAGAGATCGGGTTTGCACATCGGGGAGCGGCACCGCCCATACAACAAAAAATATGAATAAAATGTAACTTAGTAACCATAGAATATTAAGTGAATCATGTCTCATATTGCATGACATGGGATTACAGCTGCCACAAAGTACGTCCTTGAACATTTTCTTGGTGAATCATGTTGGGTCGGATTACCGAATCAAAAAAAAAAATTTATATTAAAAGAGTCCTGCTGAGCTGAATGAAATTTTTAATATAGTGGTGTCACGGTAGTATTCTGAATTCGAGAAATGTAGCCCTAAATTGCTGCGCCAACATATATGAAAAGTAGTTCTGGTGCTAAAATCCAGGACCGATTTTGTTAAAATTTGTTAAAATATGCCTAACTTCGAATTTGGAAAAATGTTTTTAAAAAAAAAACAATTTTTATTATACAGTTTATATGGGGTAATCCGAGGGGGCACGTGCTAATTTTGACCTAGGAAGCCCAATTATTTTGGTTACTTTTATTATTTGTTTAAATAAAAACTTTGTTCCTTAAAAAACTAAAAATATATTTATACACTCGAATTTTAATGAAAATACGTAAAAAAAAATCAAGTTTTTAATGGTTTTTTAAATAAGTACCTGCTTCGGTAAAAGCCTTCGGCGTCGGCCGAAATAATAGGCCGCCAGTTGACATCAGTCGGGCTCCAATTATTTTGCATTTTTATACCCTACACCTCATGAAGTATGGGTATACTAACTTTGGTCTGATGTTTGTAACACCAAGAAGTAGGCGTGTCCTTTATATAAAACTATATTCTTGATCAGCGTCACCTCCTGAGTTGATTTAACAATATCCGTCTGTCCTTCCTCTTTTCTTGTAAACACGATTGCAGGAACTAGAAGAAAGCTATGGAGCCCCAATTTTGGATTTATCCTTTTAAGGTTCTCGAAGGAGTTGGTATTTAAAATGGGCGGACTCGGTCGACCTCCCGTATAAAATAAAATCGTGTTTTCACTTTATCCCGCGTAAATAGTTCAAAACTTGGTATCTAGGGGTTTTGGGGTCGAATTTGATGTCAAAATTCAAGATGGAGGACCCATTTTTAATATTTCATCAAATTTCGAATTTGATGTCGAAATTACCAAATTCAACATGGCAAAGTAAGTGTAAGATATATATAAGTCGGCTTTGACCAAATGAAACTTACTCACTTGTTTTTATTAATTTTTTAAATTTGTAAAATTGTTTTGTTGTACAGGAATCTTTTAATTCAATTTTTCTAAATCTACACCGACTTTAAAATTTTTGTTTTTTTTTACCCATACAAATGTTAGCCCGTTGTGCTCAAGTTCATTTCGTTCCAGTTCCATTAACATTTCGTTACCGACATAATTTCTAACCAAATACAAAAAAACGGCGTTCAAATCGGTGAAGTATTTATCATGATGAACGAAAATAATGAAATTTGCCGGCCATTTTGTATGGGAGGTAGGGCTATTTCCGATGTTTTAACTATGGCAGCTATCGTGCGAAATGACAGACGAACAGACATACATAGCAATGTACATCGATTCTGGAGATTATGAAAATATACCCTTGGACACTAGTGTGCAGGGTATACAAATTATCCGATTTTCTTTTTACAGACAAAGTAATACTATTCTACTTATGATGGAAAAAGTCAACGTTTGGCTATAAAACACGAACTGGAAGTGACGTTTTTGATGTATTGAACTTAGTTCACAAGATTTGTATAAGAGTTCTAATTGAAGTTAGCTACAATTATGTATACTTTTGTATTTGTAATTTAGAGAACGGGAAGTGTGAATCCGATAGTGATCGTGAAAGGGAAAGTGGTGAAATTAAATGTCAGACTTTTTCACTGTGATTTTCACGTTCCGATCGGCATTTGAAAAATTGTGTTCAGCTTTAATATATAATTAGATTCACTTGTTGCTTATTTTTTTAATCAAATCTTGTAGTAATATTTTGTATGTTTTTTTTCCTTCACCATATTGTTTTGTTTCACAGTGAATCATTTGAAAGTTTTCATCATGATTACACATTCACGTTCACAAAAGATGTAAAGCATGCTTTACCCAAATGCCAGAAATAGTTTGAATCCTGGAAAGTTGACAACTCTTGGTAGTAGGTTTTGGCCCAATTTACAGCTTCCAAGTCATTCGAATACCTTCCGAAATTTTAATAAGTCTAACTGTTAAAAATGGGAAAATCTTCATGTAAGGGTTGTTTTCCTAACCCACCAGTGATTTTATTATGGCACCAGATTATGTCACATGACATATTTATGAAAGTGACATTTATTTTTCACGGTCTATTGTATATGTGATTTTAGAAATTTTTCAGGATACGATTCTATATATCAAAAAAATTAGTTACGATAAAATTAGAAGCAAATTTTTTTCATTTTCGATTTTTCGAAATTGAACAAGTGCACCTCCGCAGTTGGTTCCTTTATGGGAGAGGACCAAACCGTAAAATTTTCAGAAAAAAATATTGGGTTTTAGGGGTGCCTGTAAAGTCTCTAAGTTTGGTAAATCGGGGTAGGGTCCAATAAAAAAAAAACTAGAGAGTGGACTATATTCGGCTATGCCGAAGCTGAAATACCCCCACACAGTAGGAAGAAGTACCTCGAACATAAAATGATGTGGTCTCAAGACCCCGTTTTGATCCACCTATAAATAGTTTTGGAGCCCGAACCATGTCCAGAATCCGTTTCTAAAAATTTCCAATCAAATAGACCAAAACAAAAAATTTGGTCTCAAGACCCCATTTTGACCCTTATATATGTGGTTTCGGAACCTCGCACCATGTCAAAAATACGTTTCTAAACATTTCCAATCGAATGCAGCAATAAAAAGACTTGAAAAATGTTGACCTTTTTTTTCGGTGTATGGGAGCCACGCCCATTTTTTGTCCGATTTGGCTGATTCTCGAACTTGATCTCAGTATTCACGAGAAAAACATGTACCCGAAGTTTCAAGTCGATATCTCCAAAACTGCGACCGCTATCGTGCGGACGGACAGACGGTCAGACGGACAGACGGACAGACAGACGGACATCGCTAAATTGACTCCTGCGGTGATGCTGATCAAGAATATATATACTTTTCCATACCTGACACGCCTCCTTATGGGCGTTACAAACGTTGTGTCAAAGTTAGTATACCCTGCCACAGTGAGTGTGGGGGTATAATTATATTAACTAAAAAAGCGTTTTAGAATAAAAAAAAAAAGACAAAAACCAATAAATATTTTTTTTTCTGAGTTTTTGAATTTAGGGATTAAAGATTGAAAATGTTCAATCCATTTCAAAAATTAATTAAAAACTCGTGTGGTCTTATTTTGTGCTAAAATCACGATATCTGGTCTTCTATTAAAGGCAACATTATTCAAATTTACAAATCTATTTTAATATAAAATTATTATAAAAAAAAATTTCATTTTATACAATTATGTTTTGAAGTCATTACGAATCTCTACTTTATAGCAACTTCCCCGGCTATATTAGAGTTTGAGACTGTTGCAATAATTCATTTAATAAAGTTATGCAAATTTCAAACGACTTTCCAACTCTTTTTGGCTTTTGTTCAAATATCTTCGGTTCAATAGAAAAAGTCATTAAGTAGTACAAAAGTATACAAATTATAGTGGTCCTTATTTTTAGATTTTTCAAAATTGAACAAGTGCACCCCCCGCAACTCGTTCCTTTATGGGAAAGGACCAAACTGTCAAATTTTCAGAAAAAAATATTAATGGGTGCCTGTAAAGCTTCAAGTTTTAAAAATCAAGGTAGGGTCCAGTACAAAAAAAAATTAATGATGTCAAAATTCGTTTTATAATCAGAAAAATACGTGCAAAAAACCATAATTATCCATTTCAGAATGGAAAAAATACAAGAAAAAACCAAATTGTTGATTCTCCCCGCTCGCCCCCCTAAGGGGCAATATGTCCCTTTTTAAGAAAAAATGGGGTAATAAGCCCTAATGGGGAGGTTATCAAGGAAAACCATAATTGTGTTTTTTTTCTTGTATTTTTCAAATTTTTAAACGTATTTCTCTTTTTTTTTGTATTGCAAATATTTTTTTCCTGTAGGTCACAAACAAAAAATTTTTGTTTATTGGTGCTACGAAGGGGGCATCGGCCTAAAATGGATATTTATAAATTTATAAATTTTTTTTTGGTACCCAGATTTTTTAAACTTTGAGACTTTACAGGCACTTCTTTATGTTTTCTTCAGATCTCTGTGAACTTTATATATGTTCTTGAACAATTATACTTAGTGAGTTTCATCCATTAACCTCACCGGTTGCAGTTCTTAAAAATAATTCAATATTTATGAAATTCGTAATAACAATTGAGAATTCACTTTATAATTGCTTATATTACCTCCCTATGAGAGCCATGAAATATCCTAGAAAAATACCATACTTTTTTTGTTAATTTAATTTTGAAATATGCTTATTTTCACTTTTTGTTTCCACTTTTTGTACCAACTTAAAAAAAATAAAATTTTATGAAATTTTATGAAATTTACTGTGAGTTCATATTTCTATAAATTACCTACCCATGAGAGCCATTCTTCTATTAGCAATATTCAAGAGTAGTGAAATATTAAAGCATTTTTTTAATTATATCATTGGCATTTATAGTTAATTAAAATTTAATAAAGAAAGTAACAAAAATTGTTAAGTTTGAGCCATTTCAAAACATTCTAAGAAGTTTTGTATGCACAAATTTTTATGTACCTAAATATTATTTTTATAGAATTCGTCAAAAATTATACTTGTATATTTAGATACTTATCTGAAAGTCTTTTAACGCAAGATCCAAACTAAAAATGAAATAGGAAATATGTAAAATTTAGAAAAATCATACCCAATGCACAATAACATTCAAAATGTAATTAAGAACAACAGGAAACCAATTCCGAAACATCAAAAATAGTAATTTTATTTATGTTAAATATAAATAATTATCGCTTTTTTTAGTTTTCGAGAGTTGCGCATTTATATTATTGTATAATTTAATACTATATATAAAAAACAATGTAAAAATATTAAGGCGAAATTTTTTCACACTTTAGCTTAATAAATTGTAAAAAAAAATAAAATAAAATAAAAATAATATTTAATTGAATTTGTTATGCAAATGAATGAATTTGTTTTTCGTTTAAAATTCTAGAAGATATTAGAAATCTCGTCGGAGTCCAACACAAAAAAAGTTATGTTAACTTCGGAGAATTTTTTTTCAGTATTTTCCTCCCCCTAAAGTTTCTAAAAAACTATAGAGTGGCAATGCCGAAGCTTGAATACCCCCAAACAGTAGAAGTTTAGAAATACCTCAACATAAAAAATTTGGTCTCAGGACCCCATTTTCAGCCATTTATAGGTGGTTTTGGAGCTTCGGACCACAACCGAAAGCCGTTTCTAAAAATTTACAATCAAATACACCAAAAAAAAATTTGGTCTCAAGACCTCATTTTGACCCATTTATATGTGGTTTTGGAAGCTTGGACCGTGTCGAAAATTTCCAATCGAAAACAGCTATAAACAAGTGAGTAGGTTTCAGTCGGGCAAGCCGACTTATATATACCCTACACCTACTGGGCCATATTGAATTTTGAAAATGTGACATCAAATTCGAAATCAGCGACCCCGAAAACCCCACTATACAAAATTTCATACTGTTTTGATGAAATCTTAAAATTTCGGCCGCCATATTGGTTCCGCGATCTTGACTTTTTGAATTCCGACATCAAATTCGCAATCAGCGACCCCGAAAACCCCACTATACAAAATTTCATACTGTTTTGATGAAATCTTAAAATTTCGGTAAAAACACGATTTTCACTTATATGGGAGGTAGGCGTGGCAGTCGACCGATACCGCCCATTTTCAATACCAACTCCTTCTAGGGCCTAGAAAGGATAAATCCAAAATTTGGGATCCCTAGCTTTCTTCTAGCTCCTGCAATCGTGTTTACAAGAAAAGAGGACGGACAGACAGGGAGGTAGGCGTGGCAGTCGACCGATTCCGCCCATTTTCAATACCAACTCCTTCTAGGGCCTAAGAAGGATAAATACAAAATTTGGGATCCCTAGCTTTCTTCTAGCTCCTGCAATCGTGTTTACAAGAAAAGAGGACGGACAGACGGATAGGGCTAAATCAACTCAGGAGGTGACGCTGATCAAGAATATATATACTTTTCCATACCGGACACTTCTCCTTCTTGGTGTTACAAACATCAGACCAAAGTGAATATACCCATACCTCATGAGGCGTAGGGTATAAAAATACTTGGAAAAGGTTGACTTTTTTTTCGTTATATGGGAGCCACGCCCAGTTTTTGTCCGATTTGGCTGATTCTCGAACTTGATCTTACTTTTGAAGTGAAAAACATGTTCCCAAAGTTTCAAGTCGATATCTCCACAACTGCGACCGCTATCGTGCGGACAGACAGACAGACGGACATGGCTAAATCGATTCCGGCGGTGATGCTGACCAAGAATATATATACTTTTTCATACCGGACAAGCCTCCTTAAGGCCGTTACAAACTTTGTGTCAAAGTTAGTATACCCTGCCACTGTGTGTTTCGCGGTGGAACAAGTGAGTAAGTTTCAGTCAGTCAAAGCCTACGGGGCCATTTCGGATCCACCATCATGAATTTGACGTCTTTGACGTAATTTTGAAGTTTTTCGACCCAAATGACGTTTTGGCGTTTTTTTTCCCTTAAAAATGACGTTTTTCATGTTTGAAGATTGATGAAAAATGAGTTTATTAAATTAATATTAATTTTTTTATATCATGATATATACATCATGAATATATTCTTTCTATAAAGTATTTTTAACTTGAATGTATGTATTTATGGTTTAAACACATTTCAACCAAATTTGTAAAGTTCAGTTCGTTGTAAAGCTACTTAAATTTAGAAAACAGTAAGATAAAAATTTATAAACGTAATAATTTAAAAAAATTAATTCCAGACACCAATATTTTCCTAAATAAAGTTACGGTGGGTCTATCAAAAGTGTCTGTCTGAGAGAACCAGAAAATGTGCAGGAATGAGAAATACATTTTTTTCCAACATTATGTGGCGTTTCTCAATTTTTCCATCACGTCAAGTTTTTGAGGGATTTAGGATCAAAGAGTAAAAAAATTATTAGTCTCGAAATATAAATTAGGCTTTTACGAGATTTTTTTTCGCTCAAAGTTTATGCATATGTAGTTGTTTATTGTAGTAATTATTCTTTAGAATAGGTTGGAAATTTACGGTGTCAAATTAAGCATTCAAAATCCTTTAAGAAGGAGTATGTAAAAATAAAAGGACTTTGGCAAATGCTTTTAATTTTACACCCCATATGCACAATGCTTTTGCTTAGACTCAAAAACTAGAGGAACTAGAGCAATTCTGTGAACCACATCATGTTCAGCATCAAAAAAATCATTAAAATCTTTTGCTTTCTGGAGTAGTACACTCAAAGAATTATTATGTTTGGAGAACGTTTGCTTCAAATATACTACTTTTAAATACAAACTTAAACAAAAAAACAAACAAAAATCATTTGCTCCAAATTAAGTCGTTTTGCCGCAAATAATAAATAAAAGTATTGCATTTAACTTTTATTGGAAACGTTTTTAAATTGCTGCAAATTAAAAACTAATTTCTAATAAACGTTTAAATGAATTCGATATAAGCTTGGTTTTTATCGAGTAGAACGAAAGTAGTTCAGTGGCACAGCGTGTATGTGCATAACTTATAAACCTTACGTCCCGCGTTCGAATCCTGGCTGAGCTGAACATTTTTTTTTTCGTTACTTAAACTTTGGTCGCAAACGAAACAACAAACGAAGTGTGTTTGTCTAATTTTTCGTTTCCTACGAACGAAAAAATTCTTTGAGTGCACGTTCTTTTTATAACCCTTATATTAACATGCTTTGGCTTGACTATATATATATATATAAAAATTTGGAACACTGATAGAACTCCGGTGACAATGCATTCTATTAAATTTTGGGGTCCATCAGAGGCGTAGGTGGCCGTGACGGGACTCAAACCCCTTTTTCTTATAGATGGCATAACTTCCGATTCCTTCGAGCTACAAAGATGAAATAAAATTGTACACCCTTTCATGGGGGGTGTGGGGATAAAGGGGAGGGGAATGGAGGCTTTTTAAAGTGTGGGATGGACTAACGTTCGTATTTTTTAAGCTACAGGACTAAAATTTTGTACGTAGGTTCGCATGCGGGGAGGGAAAAAAAGAAAAAAAGGAGGGAAAAATTTTTTTTTAAAAAAGCATAAAAAAATTAAAAAAACAAGTGAGTAGGTTTTAGTCGGGCAACCCGACTTATATATACCCTACACCTACTGGGCCATATTGTATCCGCCATCTTGAATTTTTAAATTCCGACATCAAATTCGAAATCAGCGACCGAAAACCCCACTATACAAAATTTCATACTGTTTTGATAAAAACTTAAAATTTCGGCCGCCATATTGGTTCCGCCATCTTGAATTTTTGAGTTCCGACATCAAATTCCAAATCAGCGACCCCGAAAACCCCACTATACAAAATTTCATACTGTTTTGATGAAATCTTAAAATTTCGGTGAAAGCACGATTTTCACTTATATGGGAGGTAGGCGTGGCAGTCGACCGATTGCGGCCATTTTTAATACCAACTCCTTCTAGGGCCTAAGAAGGATAAATACAAAATTTGGGATCCCTAGCTCCTGCAATCGTGTTTACAAGAAAAGAGGACGGACAGACGGAAAGACGGATAGGGCTAAATCAACTCTGGAGGTGACGCTGATCAAGAATATATACACTTTTCCTTCTTGGTGTTACAATTATTAGACCAAAGTGAATATACCCATACCTCATGAGGTGTAGGGTATAAAAAGGGGAAAATAAAAAGAGTAAAAACCAAGTTTTTTTAAATCATAACCCTTAAACCGAGTAAAAAGCAGAAAATAAATTCAATTAATTTCCGCAATATCGATTTAAAATTAAGGGTTTTTTGGCCACTTCAAAATCTGACATAGGGAACCAGCCAAAAACATTTAATTTAAAATCGAAATTGCGGAAATTAATTTAGAGGGAATTTATTTTCTGCTTTTTAGTCGGTTAAAGGGTTATGATTAAAAAAACTTGTTTTTTACTCTTTTTTATTCACTGTAGCTTAGAGTTATAATACACTCCAAAAAAATTAATGCCACTGAACTAATAAATTCATATATTCAAAACAAAAAATCGGTAAAATATGAGTAATAGCTTGTTTTGAAGGTAAACGTTAGTAGGGTAGAAGGGGGAGGATTCGTCACTTTTTTTAAAAACTAAAAATTCTTTGAAATTGACAGTATGGGTAGTTTGTGCATATATCGATAAAGTTTCTTCCCTAAGTACATGACCTTTCTACCTCAATCGTGATCACGGCAAAACGTGTTTGTTTGTTCTTAGGGGTGCTGCGAAAATTTTGTTGGGTAAGTAAATTTGGTGATAATAAATTCAGTTTTTGCATTAGGAAAATAATACTTTGTGGTATTGTTGCCTTTATATTAATGAATGGAATAAAAACTAGACTTGATTCAATTTCTTAAAAGTAGAAATATGAAAAACGAATTTGTGTGAGTGGGAACACCTGGGGCACATTCTCCGAATCGCACCTGGGGCATATACGTCAGTGTATTTGTTATAACAAAACCGACCAACAAAATTTTAAAGAGGAGAAAAAGAAGAATCAATAATTTAAGTTCATCAATTTATTTAGAAAAATCGTTTGGAAAGTTGCATTTAACTCGGATCTCATTTACTAACTTTTTTTACATTTTGTGAAAAATTCTGCTCGTTTTTAAATTATACCCCTTGGCGATTCTACCCCATGGGTGGGGCAGTTTCGCCGTTTTGGCTATTTTTGAAAACCGTTGAAAAAGTAGTAGATAGCTTTTAGATATATGCTTTCAGACGTTAAAATATTAAAGTTAATAAATGTGAGTTTTGCAGGGTCCCTACATTTTATATTTAAATACATAGGGGAGGGTGCCCACCTACTGGACCCCTAAGGTTTTCAGGCCATAACTTTCATTTGAAACATAATTTTGCGGAGATCTCGGGTTCGTTTGAAAGCTGAGTTCAATAGATAACAAGAATTTTCAACGGAACTTTAAAATTCCGAAAACGATTCTGGAAGTCGATCTAGCAAAAGATTTTATTAGCAAAATAAATTAGCAAAATAAACAGTTGAAAATTCACTTAACAAAGATAAACGATTTTATATCAGTATCGATTTTTTCGTTTTTTTACGTTTCGACGACCGCGCGACTACAGCAACATGTGCATACAACTCAATGATTTATGAAAAGTTAATGGTTAATGAGATGACACTTTAATACTAAGCACATTGCCGCTGTTATCGCCACGAACTTCAGAACTGATGGGTGCCATTAGCTGGGCAGTGCCAGTAGGTGGGCACCCTCCCCTATATATGTATGCAATGTGAAACTTTTAAGAATAAGTACTTACTGAATATCAGGAAGTAATGTGACTCAAACTTTATCATCAAAGCATTGTTGAATATTCGTACTGAAATTCCCACAAAAAGCATCTAAAAATCCTTTTTTTTATTCAGAACCAATGTTCGGAAAGTCAAATTTTCTTGTCAGCCTTCTTGATTGTGACAAACTATTCAGTCTTACTCTTCCGTTGTCGGTATTTCTTCAAGAAAAGTCCATGGATTTGACAACACCGCTTAAAAATGCAAACATATTATTGGATACCCTACAAAAGTATCGGCAAAATGCCGAAGAAATTTTTAAGTCAAGATTTAATTCTGCTTCGAAACTGAGCGTAAATGTTTTTCAAACGGACCTGCAGCTTCCAAAGCTTCCCAAGCAGACATCACATCCTGGCACTTCATCTGTTGAAGAATATTTTATATCTTGCAATGAGGTTTAATTCAAAATTATCATAGGCAGGGACTGGAACCGAAACGAATATCGGTTTCGGATCTCAGATTTAAAAATATATCGGTTCCGGTTCCCAAACATTTTAAAATATCGGTTCCATAATGTCAAAAAAGTTTAAATTTTAAAGTGAAAGTGAAAAAGATAAAAGTTTTAACAAAAAAACGGGATGACAAGAAAATTTTATTAAAATTATATTTTCACTTATGAAATTAGAAGCTGGAAACAAAAAAATTAAACGGTTTTGATTTCGGTTCCAGTTTTCAGGTTTGAAAAATATCGATTCCGGTTTCGGTTCCGGTTCCCAGACTTTCCAAAATATCGGTTTCGGTTCCAGTTCCATGAATTGAAATGGGTTTGGTTCCAGAACCTGTACTTGGCGGTCCCTGATCTTGGGTTTATTTCAAATAAAGATGTACTTTCAAGTCTTCAGGTAAGGTTACTCCAGCACCTTCTACTAAATTATATATATATGCATATGATTTCCTTAAAGTCCTATTTGAGCATAGAGGTCAAACCAAATTATGTGCATTAGACCTGTTCAGAATCGTATGGAGATTTCTTCAAAATGAGTGCTCGATGTTCCGATTGGGTTAGTTTGGTTCCTTTGTATATAAAAATGACTTATGTGAAGTTTGGAGCCAATCGGATAAAGAATAAAGTGTCATCAAAATCCGAGCACTATTTCCAATGTTTTTATTTTTGTATGGAGTGCATTCCGCGCCGACTCTTCTTTATTCGATTGGCTCCAAACTCCACTGAAGTCATTTTTATATACAAAGGCACCAAACTGTCCCAATCGGGTAGTTTTTTAACCGATCTAATGTGCATATATTGATTTTTTAGATTTAAAAATGGAACTTTTGCAAGAAGGGCAAATATAGCCGTGTACTTTTTATAATTTTTGGATCAAAAGACTAATAAAGGCCTATACTAAATTTTTGTTTTTATCGTAGTATATAAGGATTTTGGCAATTTTTGAATGCAACATGGTGAAAAATACATGAAACTCATCCATCATTTATCTGTAGTTTGGTTTGGTAATGCGAAATAATTTCGGGGGGGGGGGGGGGGGGGGGGGTTCAAACCCGCGGACTTTTTCGGTAAATGTAATATTGTATTTAAGTATTGAATATCAGAGGCTAAAATAAAACATTAGGTTAGGTTAGAGGGTAGATGGCACCATTGGAGCATAAGTACTCCAGTGCCATCACACACCAAAAAAGTTGACCCAGTGTGATGCCCGTACTTTAAGAGGTGGGATAGGCCCACACTCGTCAAACCATAAGTTGGTAATCCAACCACCCAGAATTTCTTACAAAGGCGAGCATATCACGAAGCGGTTTATCAGATAACTCCGCCAGGTCATCGAAAAAGTATTCCCCAAGGGTTCTACGCCTGAGATGTTGTAGACTTGGACATCGACAGAGGAAGTGGTGGGTATCTTCCCCGACTTCCTCGTCCCCACAGCCCCTACAAACGTCATTTTGGGTAAGACCAAGTCTCCTAGCATGAGCTCCTAAAAGGTTGTGACCCGTTAATGTGCCCATGAGGACAGATATGGATTTCCTATCAAACTGCAGGAGTTTGACCGTACGTCCTTCATTGCGTAGTGGCCATAGTTTGCGAGAGGTCTCACAGGTGGAGAGTTGTCTCCATCTGATGTTGGCCTGCCTCGCAAACTGTTTTTCTAGTCGTTCCCTAATACTACAGAGAAAATAAAACATTAAATAAATGCCTTAATTACTTTTTTAGGAAAAATTTTTCACAAAATGTTTAAAAAAGTTAGTAAATGTTATCCGAGTTAAATGCAACTTTCCAAACGATTTTTCTTAATAAATTGATGAGCTTAAATCATTGATTCTTCTTTTTCTCTTCACGGAGGGAAATGCTTGCTGAAATCATGCCTTATAGGAATCAATTATGTAAAAATTAGTCACGATATTCAGTTTTTCCGGAATTCGAACCGACATCATCCTCTCCAGTCCGGACGCCTAACCAATTCGGCTACCCTGGCATTATTGTAAAAGCGTCTAAAGGAATTGTATATTGCTCAGCAATTCATGACAATCAACCCAGTTACTCATAATTCATGATAACACGTGCTGTTTCATGACCTAGTTAATCATCCATTATTCTTCAAGAATAATAAAATAAATCACGAAATTCATAAACCCTTATCATAATGTATTCACAATCCATATGCATAGTTTATGTACGAATTCGCATAATTTGTGACTAATATTCACAATTAATGATTATAGTTAGTAATTAAGTAACAATAATTTTATGGACTCCATAATCGTAAATCATGAGCCAACATTTCTCTCCGTTTTGGTCGGTTTTCTTATACCAAATACACTGACGGATTCCCTTAGCTGCGGTTCGGCGAATGTGCCCCGCGTATTCCCAATCACACAAATTCTTTTCATATTATTACTTTTAAGAAATTGAATCAAGTCGAGCTTTTATTCCATGCATTAATATCAACGCAATAGTACCACAAAGTATCAATTTCCTAATGCAAAAACTGCCGTTTTGCCGTGATCACGATTGAGGTAGAAAGGTCATGTACTTAGGGAACAAACTTTATCGATATATGCACAAACTACCTATACTGTCAATTTCAAAAAGTTTTTAGTTTTTAAAAAAGTGGGAGTTACATATTTCTTTAGAACCCTCAAATGACTCAAATGCTCAAAATCCATTTCTAAAAATTTTTAATAAAATCCAAATCCAAGACCTGAATTTTGACCTAATTATATGGGATCTCGAAACCTCGGACCATGTCAAAAGTCAAGTTCTAAACATTTCCAATCAAATACAGCTGTTTGGCTCACTCGTA
Source organism: Heteromyza rotundicornis (assembly GCA_951394025.1). Lineage (NCBI taxonomy): Eukaryota > Metazoa > Arthropoda > Insecta > Diptera > Heleomyzidae > Heteromyza > Heteromyza rotundicornis. The sequence goes on from OX596010.1 coordinate 39,386,082, forward strand.
AAGTGGCCAAACGATATAAAAAAGAAAAAAGATGGAATTCGAGAATTAGTAAAAATATAATTAAAAGCGTGTAGTTTAGAGAGTTTTAAGTAGGCTTTATTAAAAAAGGAACACAAAGGTCACTTTTTTGTGCAAAATATATTTATTTTAATCAACGCAACTTTTTGCAGATAAAACTCGGTATGCAAATGCGACAAAATTCCGTTTTGGAGAATTGACATATGACACGCTCAGAATAAAAAAGCGATGAAATGTATGGAGCGTCAGTACATTTCATCGTTGTTTTTAGGGATTGCAACACTGGCAGAGGCGCACCCAATGGGGGGTTTTGGGGGTTTGAACCCCCCACCCCCCGAAACTATTTCGCATTACCAAACCAAACCCATACAAGTCAATATTTGAAAATGCTGTAATAGCGCTCCCACACAATGTTTTCTAACGAAATTTGGCAGATGGCTTCATGGTTTCAACTCTAAGCTAAATGCGACACATCGGCGTAATTGGACAAAGGGGCGTGGCACCGCCCATACAATTCAATACTTCAAAGTGCCATTATTGGGCTCCCATTGAATATTCTTCAACGGGAAATGGTTCTATGCCTTCAATGCAACATATTGGAATTGGACAGCGGAACGTGGCACTTCCCATACAATTCAATATTTTAAAAAATGTTACACTTGGGCTCCTAATGAACATTTTTCAACGGGAAATGATTTTATGCTTTCAATTCTAAGTTCAATGTTACATATGGTCGAAATTAGACAGCGGGCGTAGCACTTTTCATACAATTCAATATTTCAAAATCCTACACCTGGGCTCCCAATAAAAATATGTGACAAATGTTTGCATTAATTTATTATGACCTTAAAGGCAAAAACAACTTTTTTAGGGGCAGCAAAGCGGACCGGGCCCTGCTAGTATATTGATAAAACAAAAACCGCTACGATAAAAACAAAAATAGTATAGGCTTCTATTATTCTTTTGTTCCGAAAATTATAAAAAGTATTGACACGGCTATATTTGCCCTTCTGCAAGAGTTCCATTCTCAAATCTACAAAATCAATTTTTGTATCAAACTACAAATCATTTTTTGATTCGATTTCAAATCAAAAAATGCATTTCAAATCTAAGACCACACAGTGTGGGCCATTTTTTCGTGTAATAAAACCATTTTTGATTTGATCCGATGCCTTCAATTCTTAAATATTTATTTCATATTTGAATTAAAACGTCTTGTTCATAAAAATTTCCAATCATCAGTTTCCAACTTGAAAATAAGGTTATCCGAATATATAAAAACCAGGGTTGGCAACCGAAACCGTAACCGAAACCGTAACCGAAACCGAAACCGAAACCGAATGAAACCGATTCATTTTAGGGAGCGAAACCTAAACCGAAACCGATTCGTCGTAACCGATTGAATGGGTTCAACCAAAACCAATTGAAAAGGTTACGGGTTTTTAATCGGTTTTCAAAAGGTTTTCGTTCATAAAATTGACTTGAAGTTTTTTTTCCTAAGAGAAAATTCATCGTATTTCATTTATTTATTTCATATATTTTTAAAATATAGGAAATATTTTTTTTAAATATTCAATAAATTTTTTTATAAGGCCGGCGCACACAGAGGCGATATTCGCTATATAATTTCAGAACCATTTCCATATTTAAAAAATCTAGCTTCGAAAACGCAAAGTGCCTCACACATTATTTATTGTATTGCTATGGAAACAGGCTGTATAAAAAACGCTATATTTTCAAAAATACAATTATTTGTGACAAAATTAATTTTGAAACCGCCTGCGGCACGAATAACGCCTCAGTGTGCGCAGGCATTTTTATGGTTTTTGAAAAGACTTGGAAAATTTTCGCTATTTTTTCGTAGTTTTATATGGCAGCCTTTTTCGTCCGATTTAGCTGATTCTCGAACTTGATCTCAATTCGGAGATAAAAACGTAAACCCAAAGCTTCACATCGATGCCTCAAAAAAAAAACATTCCAGCCTAAATGGTGTATGTATGGTTCCAGCCTGTATAGTGACAGAAAGTCGGGGATATGGCTAAATCTGTTTTCGATGCTGATCATGAATATAAATACTTATCCATACCGGACATGCGTCCTTATGGACTTTTTAAACGTTGTGTAGGGTATAAAAACTAAAAATTTAAGCAGAAATTTGTTTGAAAATGCGATTAGATAAGGAAATCCGGTAAATGTAGTTAGATTCAGCACCCTTGATTTATATTGAATTGATATAAAATTTCCTAATATTCCATCTAGAAACTTTTTAAAACCTAAACCGAAACCTTTTCAATCGCTCCAACCAACCGAAACCTTTTCAAAATCAAGGAGCGAAACCGATAACCAAAACCGATTGGCAAATGTGAGTAAAACCGAAACCGAAACCTTTATTCGATTCGGTTGCCAACCCTGATAAAAACATTGGTGCGTATGTTTGAGTGAACATCACGGCTAAACCACTGAACGTATCAGAACCATACAAACAACATACGTTTATTTCTGAGCTCCGGAAGGTTTATGTACTACTTTGAACTTGATTGGTCAAAGAAGCGGGGTACCACTCATACAATTTAAGTATTACTTCAAAATATATCTGGGATACTTTCCAGCACATATGGTATTATGCTTCTTATTCAACACCAATCTATGTTCTTCACCAAAGACAAAGAAGATGATGAAATGGAGAAACGTCGTTGTGAAATTCAAGGTTTCTGGAAGCTTCTCCTTATTTCTTTATTAATATGGAATTTTCCAGAACCTTCTATGTAGATTCTTTATGTATATTGAAAACCATACCATTAAAAACATGTAAACTTTTTACGATAGGATGCCAAAATCTTTCGGGATTTAATTCTCTAGCTGGTACCTATACTCACACATACAGAATATCAATATAATAATTTTCTAAATTAAAAATTTTTTAAAACCCCCCGAAAAAAAATCTTGGGTGCGCCTCTGAACACTGGTATTACCGGGATCCCGGACAAAAATCCAATACCGCAATACCGGTATTAGGAAATACCCAATACCGGTATTTCGGTATTACAAAAATCTGTACAGGGTGGCCAATAATAACTGTCGTAGTTCTCATTTATGTGCCTAGCAATCAAGGAACACTCGGAACGATTTGAGCTGATTCATTATTTTTTTTATGAATGTTATGAATATGTTATAATAAAATACATTGATTACTTTGGGTTTTATTGATATTTCATTTACCTACAGTTATTTGCCACCCAGTATAAAAATTACTAAGATAAGTGAAAAATAATATGAAATATTGGAAAAATCTTATAATTTATTATACTTTTATCGACAATATATTTATCGATAACTAATTAATATTGTGTATCACTAACGACACATTTTAAAAGTAACAATTAAAAGTAAAATTTCATAAATGTCTATATTTATTAATAATAACTTACTATACAAATGTAAACTTAAATATCTTTGTGTTTATTTTCTTTGTTTATGTTATATTTTTTGTTATACATTCGAACTCCCCTATATTGAATTCACAAGGGGCTAGAAAATCCCTTCATTATATAGAAACTTCATTATATAGAAGTTCACTATAGAGAAGTTCGACTGTATTTTTATTTAAATAAAAGTTAATTGAATTTTATAAACTGGAATTTATTTTATCACATAGAATACCGGTTTTGAAACCGGGATCCCGGTTTTGATGAAAGTCAATACCGAAATACCGGTTTTGGAAATTTGCTCCGGTATTGCAATCCCTAATTGTTTTCCACTGAGCATGTCATATATTTTGTTTTGTGTAGAGCGAAATATTTTTTGACATTTCAATTTTTGAATTTTGTAAATAAAGTTTAATGAAAATGTGAAAAAAATATGGTGAATGATTGTGCGGCTAATATAAATTGTTTCAAAGCAACATAAAGGTCATTCCATCTGCATACCGAACTTAAAAGTTTCGAAAAACGATTTTTGCAGTCGATCTAGCAAAAGTCTCGAAAATCAACTTTCCAATAAAGGTGCCCAGCTACTGGCACCCATTTACAATTCGCTGTAAAAATGGAAAATGAAGCATAAATGCGTTTTTATTATGTTTTATGTGTTGTTTATTATTTGAATGGTCCACACTGACCATTGCAATAATGTATTTAAATTTTTATAAATATTTGTCGCAAATATAGATACAAAATTAAAAAAAAAAATATTTTTTTTTTTTTTTAAATAGATAAAATTTATTTATTGAATCTTCTAAAATAAAAATTAGAACTAACAATAACTTTGAACAAAATAATTAAACATTACATAACAGATTTAACATAGTACTAGTTGAACTTATCCACTGATTTGGACAACTTAATGCATATATCAAGACGATGTAGGCGTTGACTGGATGTCGGCATCTACAGGATGTCGGCATAGACGGACGGCTGCATCGACGAGGGTGTCCCTGAACTATCGATTCAAAGGCAATAGAATAATTTCGTTTTAGACGTAAGGGTCGGGTGGGCTTTATTAAGGTTCGAGCTAGAATATTAGGGCGCAATTTTAGCTTAACTGCATACTTTGTATTACGTTTCGGTATCTCATCAGATATTTTCGATATTTGTAAATCTCTGTGGATGTGTTCATTTTTTATAAACCATGGCGCTCCAAGTATTTGTCGCAGAATTTTTGACTACATCCTTTGCAGTTTCTCAACATTTGATGGAGATGCTGTTCCCCAGAGCTCGATCCCATAAGACCAAAGCTGGGCATTAACTAGTTAATTCGTTAATAGTTAATTAACGAAGTTAAATTTTTGGTTAACATTTAACGTTTCAGTTTATTTCGAAAACCATTAACTTTTTCATTTAGTTAAATTAAATTTCTTCGATTAACTAGCATTAGTTAAATTTGAAACGAAAAAATTTTTTTTATTATTGAATGTAAAAAAAAAAGTAAGAATTAAGTAATTTATACTATTTTTAATAATCTACCTAGCCACACGAAAATTGTAAACACAGAACTCTTTCGTGTTGTTGACAAAAATTTAAAGTTCCAAGTCGAGACGGCGTGCCTAGCCCGCCGTCAAATGTATCGGCTTGGTCGGCGGCGAAATATTGAGTCGATTGTGTCGGCTCAACCGATATTGACATCGATTTGTTCGCATGCCGATTGAAGCCGATTATGGTCGGCGCGAAACTGTTTAGCCGCCGCCTACATTTTCCAATCAACTTGGAACTCTGGGTGAGTAGTGACAATAAAAAAAAAACGCGTCGGCAAATTCGTTTTGTAAAATTTTTACAAAGTTTTCATTTGTTAAGTTAAATTTGCATTTAGAGGGCTGAAATCGGTCGAAAAAGGGTCTGTGAGTGCAGGCATTCTATTGTATATAGTTAAAATGTTTTTATGCGTTTTTTAGAAAAAAAAATGTTTTCTATAGAGAATTTAACTATTTAATTTAACTTTTAACGAAGTTAACTTTTCAACGCAATTAACTTTTTAATTTAACGAAGTTAAATTTTTGATTAACTATTTCCGGATTAACGAAGTTAAATTCCCGATTAACTATGCCCAGCTTTGCATAAGACCATATGGGTTTAATTATACTTTTGTATAAAAGGATTTTATATGTGGTGTTGAGTTTTGATTGCTTCGAGAGGAGCCAATTTAATTCAAGTTTTTTTAATTTGATTTGTGTAATTTTAGCTTCGATGTGCTTTTTCCATGTGAGTCTGCGATCGAGATGCATACCAAGATATTTGGTTTCAGTACATTGTGGTATTTCACTATTATTTATTGTAAGCATGGAGCAAGTGTCTTTCCTTAGGGTGAAGGTTATATGTGCACTCTTAGACTCGTTGACTCTAATTCTCCACTTTGATAGCCAATTCTGTAAAGTGTTCAAATGTTGTTGCACGTGTTGTGATGCCATTTTAGCGTCTGAGTGCGAGCACAATATTGCGGTGTCGTCGGCAAATGTTGCGATGAGGGTCTGATCATAAATGGGCATATCAGCTGTATAGAGTATATACAGGAGGGGTTCGAGGACGCTGCCTTGGGGTACACTGGCAAGAATATCAAATCTACTAGAAACGAAAATTTTATGTTTAACTACTAATTTTCTGTGGGTCAAGTAGTTGTCAAGCAAAACGTGCATGCTTGCGGGTAATAGATTCTGTAGTTTGGATATCAATCCTCTATGCCATACCTTATCAAAGGCTTGGGTGATATCGAGGAATACTATTGCTTTTTTTCGAATGTGTTTTTGATCATGTCACCAATGCGATGAACCTGTTCAATTGTGCCATGCTTTTCTCTAAATCCGAGTTGGTGATTGGGTATTTCATCTTTAGCGAGTATTGTGGGTAACATCATTTTTATCAGAATTTTCTCAAAAAGTTTTGATAGGGTAGAGAGTAAGCTTATTGGGCTTACCGGGAAAAGATCCTCACGTTTGTAGGATCTTTTCCCGGTTTCGGGATCATCGTGATCTGCGACAGCTTCGAGTCAGTTGGGTAACAGCAATTGATGGTAGCTCTTTCGCCATTTTAGCCGTTATTAAGTCCTGACCTGGAGCTTTTTTTGGGTTCAACTTGGCAATATCATCCATAAGTGCTTTTCTTCTGATGAGTAGTGGGTTATAGTTTGGCCTGGTGGCGAGCTGTGGTAACGGGTAGTTTGCAGTTGGGGGGTTAGGTGTAAATACATTTTGTAGGTGACTTGCAAAAGCAGTGACTTTTTCGGCATCACTTCTCGTCCAGTCTCCGTTGGGTAAACGAATTGGCGATTCTGCAATAATGGGTCGTTTTAAATTTTTTGTGGCACGCCAAAATGTTGAGCTCATCGGCGTAAGCTTTTCCATGAATTGATGCAGATCATTCTCGTTTTTCGCCCTCAGTTCATTTTGTAGTTTTCGTGTAATGAGGGTCAGCTTTTTTTTCAGATAGGGTGATCTGAACTTTGGCCAATCACGCCTTATTGATCTCTTTTCTGTTAAGAGCGCAGCTATATTTTGTGGCACAAATTCCTTTTTTTGGGTAGTGTTATTGATTTTTGGGGTCGCTGCCAGTGCGGTAAGTAGAAGGGTAAAGTTACGCACTGCCACATTCAGTTGCTCCTCAGTTTTCAGTGACACATGTAGGGTAATGTGTGAACTTATATATTTTCTGAATTTAAGCCAATTCGTATGGATACAGGTGAGTTTGTCGGGTGGGTTGACTTCTGAATTTGGCGCATATTTTACTGTAATAATAGTGGGTGTGTGATCAGACGAGAGTTCCACTGAAGACTCAATGGTTAGTTGAGTTCGTTTAAGGGTCTTGATTACTGCAAAATCAATAACATCTGGAATTTTGCGTCTGTCTGATGGCCAGTATGTTGGCGTGCCAGCTACGAGAAATTTCGGGCCAAGGGTTGCAAAAAATATCTGAAATTGTTGTTCAGTTATTTTGGAGCTGGGTGGACAGTAAATTGCAGATATTGTCAATCCTTTTATGTACTCATCAAGACAAATACTGGTGGCTTGCAAGTACTCGGTGCAAAATTCCTGTAAAACATAGTGTTTGATTCTGCCCTTAATTAGCTTTACCACCTGGGTGCTTAGTGTCATACAACTTGTATCCGGGTATATTAAAAAAGTGTTTTTGGGTCAAATGAGTCTCTGAAATTAGCATTACATCTATACAGAATGAATTGAGGAATTGAATGAGTTCCAATTTATGTTGGCATAAGCCGTTCGCGTTCCAGGAGGATATTTTTATCGCATTCATGGCCTATTTTTTAAAAGGGTCTGGATTAGCAGGTTTTGATTGTGTATCATTTCCTGCATCATAGTTTGCATGCCGTTCATAAACTGCGACATGTTTTGCATAAACATCTGTAGTGTTTGTTCAAGGCCAATGTTCTGTTGGGCGGGTTGAATATCCGGAGGGTCTAGGGTATTGCCTTTGAGTACATTTGCGTATGAAAATTGTTGTTGTTGTGATGCGGCGTTAGCACCATTTCCTTGGGGGTGGTGGGTATGATTTCGTCTGCGCAAAATTGGCTGGAGTAGGGTTTGACCTCTTTGTAGCTGTTGCGCTTAAGGGCTTCGGTTCGGTAATAACCTTATTTTTAAGGGTTTTGTAGACTGAACACCCTCTGTAGTTGGCAGTGTGATTTCCATCGCAGTTACTACAATGTCTAACATTTACGTCTTCTCTCGATTTTGGGCACAATTGGGTCTGGTGAAGGTCACCACAAATAACACAAACACTGGGAAGTGTACAATATTTTTTCGAATGACCAAATTCTTGGCAGTTTTGTCATTTTATTGGGCCTCGACGTTTATGCGGCTCCTCAACACTGACTCTACGGTGTAGTAAATATCGCAAATTGTATACAGGGTGGGTTTCACTTTTTTGCAGGGTCTTAGGGTCAAATTGCAGTTCAATGCGGAAAAGTGGTTGGGGTAATTTTTCCTTGTTTAGAATGTTAGACACAGATCTAACTTGGAATTTAAATGCAATTAATGCCTCTTTTACACCGACACATTCGACAAAAGAGTCTACACCTCTTAGAACAACCGATAGGCCTTTGCTACTTTTGAGCTGGTATGTGTAATGGCTCTTTTTACACTTATCGAAATGGTCCACAATTTTGCGAAAATCTGCCACATTATAAATTTGTATTTTTGTTTCATGGATGGCGCCCTTGAGAATAGCCATCACATGAAATCTGTTGGCACCTACAATTTATGTTATCAGAGTAACAAGGGAATTCGAGTTTTTTTCCTGAGATAAATTGGTGGTGGCTTTGACGTCTTGGGTTTAGGGTCTGAATTATCCTCTTCATATAATAGTGAGTATCTATTTTGCCCAAGATGTATGGGCTGGATACTCGGCTTTGTCTTTAAAACCTTAGGCGTATTCGTATTTTTGGGAGGGGTTGTTCTGCGCTTTTGCAATGTAGGGTCTGGCTTTTGCAGGTAGCGGTGCATGCCATTCTGCATTGCCGCACGTGGAGTGTTTTTCTCTGTAGTGTTTGCGCCAATTGCATTACTCGTATTTGCCGACTGAGGCTTATACAAAGGGTTTTTTTTCTCAAAGAACTTATTTGCAGGGTCTTTATTTTCAGTGAATATCTTAACAGGGTCTGGCCTAAGAGTATTTGTAGTAATTGTACTTGCCAAATTTGTTTGTGATGCTAAAAACGCCGTCATATTAGCTGCCTGCTGGGTGTAGGGTGTTGGAGTTTGACAATGCTTACTCCATGAGAGAGAGCCCGATGGCGATGCGGGAGAGTTAGCAAAGAGTACCTCTGCAGATAGACTCTTTGCTATAGTTGTTTCTGCACTATTCATGGCGGGGAGGGTAACAATGACAGGTTGCGATGCATTCGCACCAGGGATGATATTTGAGTTGTTCCATTTTGTACAAAAAGGCAAAAAAAAATAGTACCAAATCAGTTAAAAAAGTACCAACACTGCAATGTCCACATTTTTTAATGAAAATAGTTTGTAGTACGAATAGAAAAGTTATTAATATTCAAAAACATAAACAAGTTATATATATTTATAAGCACACTTTAATTCATAAATTAAAAAGAAGTTTTAATAATAAAAACAAAAATTGCACGAAATGAAGTTACTTTTAACGTTACATAAATGAAACGCTTTGTTTCCAGCTCTATAGGAAACGAATCAAGAAAAATGTTGTCAAGTTTCTTATGCTGTAAAATAGTATTAGATCAGAATTTTTTGACAATTGACAGCGCATTGCGCTTTTGCCTTTTGGATCATTTTCACTATTCTTCATTTACTTTTGCTATCTATTTTGGTTTGTGGTCTAAATTTGACAGCTGATAGTGTCAACTTTTCTAAAGAAATTGGAAACAAATCCAAATTTCTGAAGAGGGCACAAGGTGGCAGAGTCGCATTTCGTTAACAAAAGGTAAAAAAAATTGTAGCGAAGTGGATACGAGTTAAAGAAAAATTACGAAAGGAAATTTACTTATCAATTTCTTAGCTTTTTTCGAAATGAAGTTTGACAAGTACTTTAGAGCTGGAAAGAAACGTTAAACATAAAAAATATTTGAGAAAAAAAAATTAGAAAATAAGTTGATTATTAATCTGATACCCTTCGCATTTATTGTACCAAAAATGTCAATGTAGTACCAATGTACTTTTGTCTTTGAAATTGTACCAAAAAAGTACAATTGTACCAAAAAATCATCCCTGATTCGCACTGCTCGCACCTGTTGGTTGCATAGCAAAAGCTTTCTTTTGTGAATTCGCCGTATTTTCACTACCACTTGCTGATACTGTTTCAAGCTCTTGTTTTGAGCGGGATGATGAATTCTCTGAGAGAGAATTCCTGTTTTTTTTGGGGAATGATTAACTGACATATTTTTCACACAAATATTAAATTATTTGTTTACTTTATATGCAGTGGCTTTGATACGCCACTTGCACTCTTTTTCTTGAAATTGTTTTAGCGTCTATTTCGCGTAATTTTTGGAGGGTTTTGTTATTGTTTCACAATGTTATTTATTATTTCTGCGGGACCGATTAAAACGCGTCCGTTCGATATAATCTCACACAAATTTGCGATAATATGGTTGAATAAAAAAGAGTAAAAAACTATTTTTTTTAAATATAACCCTTTAACCTAATAAAAAGCAGAAAATAAATTCCCTTCAAATTAATTTCTGCAATTTCGATTTAAAATTAAGGGTTTTTGGCTGGTTTCGTTCCAAAAGTCAGATTTTAAAGTTGCCAAAAAACCCTTAATTTCAAATCGAAATTAATTTAAAGGATATTTATTTTCTGCTTTTTAGTCGGTTAAAGGGTTACATTTTTAAAAACTTGTTTTTTAATCTTTTTATTGTCCTCCTTTTTTAGAAAATTTTTTACTCTTTTTTTAAAAAAAATTCCCCCCTTTTTTTTATTTTTTTCCCGAATGGGAACCTACACTGAAATAAAAAAATCATGTAAAATTGAAATTGCCTGCCTTTCAATTTTAATTTCATGTCAAAATTTGTTAATTTGATGAGAATTGTATCGTTCCATTCGTTTTTCATATCATATTGATACTTTTTTTTGTCAAATTGGTATGAAAAACAATAAACTGATAGTATCACGTTTTACACTGCATTATCAATTTACAACATCAAACTTGCAGCACTACTTATCAATTAATATCCTATCAATACTACTTAACTCCCGTAATATTATAGAAAATAAATATCAAAATGCACATACTTCCACATGCGACCGCAGCCGGCTCAGCCGTGCCACCATATAAAACGGGAGTTGAATAATTTTAGACGCCTTAGAACTCTGCAAATTTTTCTGTGCCAAAACAATTACACAAATACAGAAAATGTGAAAAAAAACATTTTGTAATGAAAATAATGCCTTTATGAATGAAAATATATGATCACTAAGATAAATTATGCACGCGAAAGTGATTATTTAGTTTTTCGATGCTCAATTTCATCAAATTCTAGTGTAGTGACGTAATTGCAGTGAATTAAAGTTCAGTAGATTCTATTAAATATCCAAAATTATTGAAGGGCGTAAATTTTACAAGGGGTAGATTGAAATATTAGCCGGTGAAATGTAATTCGCATCTATTTTCCTTTCTTTTGCGACATTTTCAGGCATCATAATAAGCATCACATATTATATCAATTTTGACATCATACATAAATTGAAGCACATTTCATTTTTATGTGTTCGTTTTTTGTCGTTTCTAAAACGAATACATTTCTCATTTTCTTTTTCTCCATTTTCGTAATTATTTTTTTGGAGCGAGTTTTCTCATGTAAATTTACGTTGGATCCTTATCAAAATTATGTTGGTATCCCATCAATTCCCCACTCTTCCAAATAAATGATAAAGATCTAGTATCAAATTTGATATGTATCACTATCGGCCATATTTTGTCAACAAAATTTGAAGATTTGATGGTATTTTTAGAATTTTTTTAGTTCGGTGTAAGTACAAAATTTTAGTTCTGTAGCTTAAAAAATACGAACGTTAGTCCATCCCGAACTTTAAAAATGCTCCATTCCCCTCCCCTTTATCCCCACACCCCTCATCAAAGGGTGTACAATTTTATTTTATATATAAGAACCCACCTACCAAATTTCATCGTTGTAGCTCGAATGAATCGAAAGTTATGCCATGCTTAAGAAAAAGTGGTTTGAGTCCCGCCACGGCCCTACGCCTTTGATGGACCCCAAACAAAACACTTACAAAAAAGCTAACAAATAAATGTTTTAACCCAGCAAACAGTTATTGAAGTATTATGTAAGTGTGTTTGGAAAATTATTTAATTCCAAATCAAGTTGTAAACATTTTATAAATTTTGGAAAATGTTTGGAATTTATGTTGGAAATTAACTTAATTCCAAACGAATTTGTAAACATTTTATAAATTCTTGGAAATCGTTTGGAATAGGTTTGGAAAATTTATTACTTTGAAAACACTTTTTAGATATTTTTTTTCACTTAGTTTTTTCAATCCTATATTGAAAAAAAATTTTTCATTCTAAAATTTTTGTTGGGTGCGAAGGCGATTTTCATTTTAATAGACGATAATTATAATTAATACTTGTATTTGCTGATAGATATCACAGTAAGTAATTGCAAAATTATTAAATATGTCCAAATCATTGAAAAAGTCCTCCATTAATTGCAGATGTTCTCGTCAACCATCACCGTGGCTGTGAAGAAGACTTTGTCGAAGCGTCCAAATCCTTTTTCCAGTTTGCCAAAAACAGGCAAAAACAACGCCTCCAGTCTTCAGAAAAAATAAATTGTTTAAAAGGAATTTATATTTTTTTTTAATTTGTTTTCACCACGAACTGACTTCATGTTTAACTAATTACTGAATTTAATTTAAAATTTTTATCATTTGTTTAGCACTTGTTCAACTATTTATTGAATTTAACCAATGATATCTCCTTTTAACTCCGTACAAACTGTTTTCTTAATTAAATAAAAATCCACATTAAAAACTATACCGCAGCTTTGTTTATATATGTAAAGTGTAAAAAAAGGATTAATTGGTTTACAAAACATTAATTAACAACCATTACAAAACATGGTTTTACAAACCAAAATTGTAAGCTTGCAGTCAATTCTCCTTTTCGCTTAGTTTATAATAAAAAATCATTGTTTTGTAACACTTGTTTCCAAACAAAAGACTTACTCGAATAAGCTTACAAATAACTTATTTCCAAACCAAAATGTTTGCTGGGAAGTAAGTGTTTTCTTGGTGTTACAAAACAATGTTTATTTATTATAAAAGGAGCGTTGATTGTAAGGCTTAAAATTTGGTTTGGAAAACAATGTTTTGTAACCTTCCAATACAAACATTTTCCAAAAATTTAGAAAAATGTTTACAAATTTGTTTGGAATTAAATTAATTTCCAACATAAATTCCAAACATTTTCCAAAAATTTATAAAATGTTTTCAAAATATGTTTGGAATTAAGTTAATTTTCAAACACACTAATGGTTCAATAAATGTTTGCTGTGTTAACTATAAATGGGTAAAACTGGGTTTTTGGTAAAATTGTCTGAAAATTATAAAATTTTTTGTAATGTTGTCATTTTTGGCCAATATTTAAATTTTTAAAAAATTCTAAAAATTCGGAGAAAAATTTTGATCACTAAACTTTTTTTTGCAAAGATTTTTAATTATTTTTTTAAATGAAAATATGAGACTGAATATTTTTTCAGTTGCGACATTTGAATGCACTATGGAAAAAATGAAGTTGCATACTTTCTCAATGCACCACTTTTTGGAAACTCTTCAACTGGTTTTACTTTCTGTTCGATTTCCGAAAAAGGTTTCACCGAAACAGACGCATCAAAAAGTAAATCCATATCACTATTTTTAATAATATTTTTGCTAGTTGTTTTCAGAGTGATTCTAGCAAAAAATTTGTTTGTCTACGCAAAAAAAAAAAATATATGGAAAGAACACAACAGTACATTTTTAAAAAAACAGTACTTTTGCGTATTGTTTTAAGTGTTTTGAATAAAACAGTACTTTTTATAAAAATAAACAGTACATGTACTGTTTTAAACAGTACATGTGGCACCCCTAGTTGTAATACACAATATTACCCATTTAGAAATTAAAAATTTGATCTCAGCAACCATTTTGATCCACTTATAGGTGTTTCCAAAAATTTCCAATCGTATCCACAAAAAAAAAAGATTTGGTCTCAAGACCATTTATATGTGGTTTCGGAAGCTCGGACCATGTCAAAAATCCATTTCTAAACATTTCCAATCGAATTCAGCAATAACCCTTTAACCGACTAAAAAGCAGAAAATAAATTTCCTTTAACTTAATTTCCGCAATTTCGATTTAAAATTAAGGGTTTTTGGTTACTTTCTTCCTAATATCATTTTAGATTTTGAAGTCGTATTTTCGACCGAGTTCTATCGGTGTTCCAAATTTCAGCTCTCTAGCTTATGTGGAAGTGTATGAAAAGCTCGCCGCAGATTTGAGGTATATTGATATAGATATAGATAATATATGGGTTATAATAAAAAGACTTGGAAAATGTTTACCTTTATTTTGTTATATGGGAGCCCCGCCCAGTTTTTGGCTTCGTACGCAAAAAAATTTATAAATTCGTAGAGATTTCTTTTAAATTCAAACAGAAATTTTATTTAATAACAAAATATAAGTAAAGTTTACAGATTTTAGATTTGGGTGAACAGCGGCGATTGGTCGTCGTTGGCTGGCGTTTGAGCTTATCTGCGACTCGTATGACTGGAGATGTTGGTGGACTATCTGGTGTTGGTTGGATATTATGGGCGCTCGTTCTCGGTAGCCACGTCGTTGAATAGTGTATGTTATACGTAGACGAGGCTAGAGGTGTACATCGTGGGTGTAGCTGAGCGTGAACGAATGTAAAGGAACTTGAATTTCCACTATTTGAAGTCGCCCGAAGTGGCATAATTTAAAAAAAAATGTTCAATAAAAAAAAATACTTTTAGGTATATTCATTTTATGGATTCAATATTGTACGCTGAATCCAATACCAATAAAAATATTCGTTATTTTATAAATAAAAATAAGTTTTTATTTTCATTTTAAAAACAACAAAAAATTCATTAAACATTAAACATAACATAAAAAACAAAAAAAAACAAAAATTGAGTCTCGTAAAAAGTTAATACTTTATATACAAGGTGTAACAGTCGAGATGGTACAAAAGGTAGGAATCGATTGGGGACCCAAACATATAAAGAAAATGTTATGTGTACTTATGGCTAATTCGCCTCCACTTAATTTTAAAAATCAGGCACCATTTTTTTTATATGTATCATTTGTAACATTTTGTATCATAAAAAGTCTCTTTTTTTGCTTTGGCGTAAGTTTTTTGTTTTCTTCCTGCAAAACAATGTCTTTCACTTTAGTAGGTCAGTAACAACCCTGTCGGAAATATTGTGTCAATTGACTGGAAGAGAGTAGTCCTGAGACTACATTTTTTGAAACTAGTTTGAAAAATTGTATAATAGATGGGTTTTAGACTAGTCCAATTAAAATGTTAAATCAGACCAATTGGATGAATTGTGGTCCAATTGTAATTTAAAATTGGACCAGATTCAATGAATTGGAAATGTGACTTATCTAAAATAGGTCCAAATTTGGGCTTATTGAGGTAAATTTTCCGGATTGTGGTCCAATTGTAGTTTAAAATTGGACCAGTTTCAATGAATTAAAGATGTGACTGTTTCAAAATAGGTCCAAATGTGGCCTTATTGAGGTCAATATTCTATTTCGTTTTCATTATACCAGTTCTTATCCACTCTTAGTCAAAATTTTCGACACGTAAATGGGCAATTATGCAAATAACCATGTGGAATAAGTATAATTTTATCTTTGTGTTTAGGTGGGTCATGCGATACTTGTCAGTTTTACTTTTCGATTTTCTCATTTTGAGTATTTACAATAATTATTTTTCAATTTCTAATCGCGTGTGTTTCGAAATATCTAAAATGTTTGGAAAAGGAACAAGTAAAAGAAATATAAAAAGACTTATAAAAAGCAAAATATAATATATACAAACAAATTAACAAGTAATAACAATAATAATACTAATGGTGGTAATAATAACAATAATAATGTAGAAATAAATGTAGCGGGCACTGAAAATACGACTGAGAATGTGCAATTTACATTCAACGAATATACAAGTGCGACAATTGATAAAACATTAAAGGAGAAATTGGTGGAGTTATATTTTAAATATAAAGCATCCCGTGCATTTTTTGACGAGTTGCTGAACCTTTTGCGAGATGAAAACTTAGAGGTACCAATTTCCACCAAAACCTTGCTTCCTAAACGGCGAAAAAACCTCTGTTGCTAAAGTTTCCCCAGGATATTATTCACATTTTGGAATAGGAAACCAACTGCAAACAATTTTGAGCCAAGAAACAGTAGCGGACTGCGATGAAATAGTAGTGGATTTCGATGGCATCCCGTTATTTAAGAGCTCCAGGATGCAGTTGTGGCCAATCTTGATGAGAATTGTAAACCTAAGAAATGTGTCAGTGTTTCCTGTTGGTGTTTACGTGGGCAAATAAATCAACCACTTCTCATTGGTTAGATTAACCGGCGAAGAAGGGTTGGAGCGTTTTTAACCGTATTTTTCGGTTAAATCTACCGACTTTTTTTTTTGTGTGTAAGGAGTTTGCTCGGAAGCCTCGGAGCTTCGAAGGTTTTTACCATTGAAAGGCTACCGAATTCCATCAATTTTTGTTTTATACCGGTATCTTGGTACTAAAAGGAAATGTTCATGACGAAATTTATTATCAATTTTTCTTATTGCACTGTTCATGCAGACTTTTGTCGTTGAACGTTTTCCTGCAATATTTGGAAGAAACAGTACATCGTATAATGTGCACATGTTGTTGCATTTAACGGACAGCGTGAGGCAATTTGGGGTCCTATCATATTTTTCAGCATACGATTTTGAGAAGCACTGACAGCTTCTGAAGAAATTTGTGAAGAAGCCTGCACAAATATTGCAGCAAATTTCATATGGGATACAAAATACAACCTACATTTTACCGGAGAAAAAAATGTGGTTTCAATCAAGTATATAACGAAATTGAAAGTTACACTTCGACGAATTACTTCTTAAGTCTAAAGTGCCCTAACAATTACTGCTGCATTACATTCCTATTAACCCTTTCGCGAATTTGTTACCATATGGCAACATCACACTTTAATTGTCCTTCTTATTTTTTTTCAGCATTTTTATATTATATAACTATTGTATGCATTATATTATATGTATTTTATGTAAAAAAAGTTTATGTTAAAAAAAAAATTTTATTTTGAGCTCTCATGAATAAAATTGATGTAAATAAATGCACACTTACAATGAATTTGACTTTGATTAACTTTAATATATAAGTAAATGTAAATATATTTAATGTATTTTTTAGGAAAAAAAATTTTTTTGTTAAAAAAATTCATTTTTAAATGTAATACAAAACTTATATAAATTTAAGCACATATGCAATAAATTTGATATTGAACATTTTTAGACCGTTAAGCAAATTTATTGCCATATGGCAACATTCCAAAAAACTACTTTCAAATAACTTTTTTTTCAAATTTTGATTTTTTATCACTATTAGCATCATTAACAGCAATAATTAACGGATAATAGATTTTTAAGGCTCGAAATGAAAAACATGTAGCGAAAGGGTTTAAATCGTAAGGTTTGAGAAGGACAGGAAGAATCTAATAATTGGAAGACGCCTATTGAATATAAACAGTTTCTTCACCGAGCCTCTTGATTCATTCACTGCCTTAGGAATATTTCTAGCCGAGTTGTCACCTTCGGATAAAGAAGAATCTTTCGACATAGAAGATGTAGACTACAAGTTTATGTGTCTTCCGCATAATAATCAATTACTTTTAATACCATTATTACATGGTCGCTAATCGCTCACAAAAATGTAATAGCAAAAATTGTAATATAAATGTAATATAAATTTTAATATTCGAATATTTAACTCTAAAATAATTAAAATCTAATGGCAACTCTTTAACGCAGGTGTCACATGACCCATAAATATTTGATCAATTATCAATTGCAATTCGCAAGCATTCTTCTTCGCACGCATTCTTTTCTTCGCCCGAATTAGGTTCGGTTATTTCGCTTTGTTGCCTATCACTTTTTCACTTCTTCGCACGCATTCGGTCATTTCGCTGCGCTAAAAACATAAAATATACAAAAATGCAGCCATTGAAAAAAATTAATTTCGACAAAAATTATGCAGCTTCTTCACAGAGTAAGTACATCGGTTTACATCGGTTTAATCAAAATAAAATATGAATTGATAGTAAGTCACCCCCTCCTAACCTAACTTTTATTCCAATAGACACCGGGACGACAAGCTCCCAAGACCCTAACGATTTGAAGGGATTTTTTGATGTACAGTTTGGCGTATTGAAAGGTAAAGCAAACTAAACAAGTAATAATTTTACATAAATTAATCGAAAATATTTACTTTCAGTTATAATACACGAGCAAAGCGACCAAATTCGTCAACTTACCGGTAAGTTGCGGAAAATTAAAAAAAACCTGTTGAGCTCAAGTTTAAGTCTCGGCTTACAGACTTCCTAATTTTTTTTGTGTTGTACGGCCCTTTCACCTTTTTATTTTGCAATTCTTACAAAAAAATCATCAATTTCGGATTCGTTCTATTTCGAAATTTTTGGTGACATTTGCAAAAGGTGTTTTCATACATTTTTGGCACGATTTTTTTTTGTGGAAATTTTCAAATATTACAAGAGCAAAATAATATAACTGTGTTATTGACACATTTATATTATTGCTGTTGTAATTTGTAATTTTCGTGTTGTATTGTTGTTGTAATTAAAGGGGTAAGTGGATGAAGGCGATATGTAATAAAAATTTTGTTGTCAAATGTTTAGTTGCAAGGGCATTTCTTGCCCAGAATTCATTTCATATAAGTATTGCTGATAGTTTCGAAGATTCAGAAGCCACAAATGAGACATATCACCAATTTTGTATTGAAAAAAGTAAAATGCAAAACTTTGAAACTGATTTACTCAAAAAAATTTGTATGTTACATACCGCCTTCATCCATTCACCCCGTCAATTATGTTGTGTTTTTGCAAAAGAAAGTTCAGTGATAAAAATTTTCTTTGAATTTATTGAAAAGTGAAATGACAAAAAATTCAACCTCTAAAATTTTTAAATTTTACTTTTAGAAATTGTGCAAGAACAAAATAAGGCTATAATATATAAGTCCTCGGTTCCCATCGGGTCTTTATTGGCAATCCACAGAACCAATCCACAGAAACCGCAGCCGTTGAAGCTAAATTTCCAATAACAACTGTGGAGGAATTGGAAAAATTCGACAGCGAAATTTTGCTGAATTCGGGGGATGTTTATGTAAATATGCTTCTGAACTTTTATAAAACAAAAAAAAATTTAATTTTTCTACATTTCAACATGTAGGTCAATGTAGGCCATACGTCTAATTATAAGGCGTAATTTTGCGAAAAATTTCAATTTGCTCATAGATCTTTTGATGGATTTAAATTTGAACGGAACGCATGGCAAGAAGAGCCTCAAAAACATGTCAAATTTTTACAAATTGATAAAAGGTATGTCGTTAAATACCAAATTATGTATTAGGTTTTTGGTATCCAACGAAGTTTATTTTCTGATTTTTAGTCGGTGTAAGGAGTTTGCTCGGAAGCCTCGGAGCTTCGAAGGTTTTTACCATTGAAAGGCTACCGAATTCCATCAATTTTTGTTTTATACCGGTATCTTGGTACTAAAAGGAAATGTTCATGACGAAATTTATTATCAATTTTTCTTATTGCACTGTTCATGCAGACTTTTGTCGTTGAACGTTTTCCTGCAATATTTGGAAGAAACAGTACATCGTATAATGTGCACATGTTGTTGCATTTAACGGACAGCGTGAGGCAATTTGGGGTCCTATCAAATTTTTCAGCATACGATTTTGAGAAGCACTGACAGCTTCTGAAGAAATTTGTGAAGAAGCCTGCACAAATATTGCAGCAAATTTCATATGGGATACAAAATACAACCTACATTTTACCGGAGAAAAAAATGTGGTTTCAATCAAGTATATAACGAAATTGAAAGTTACACTTCGACGAATTACTTCTTAAGTCTAAAGTGCCCTAACAATTACTGCTGCATTACATTCCTATTAACCCTTTCGCGAATTTGTTACCATATGGCAACATCACACTTTAAGACTACGTGGACCAGCCTCGGTACAATTTACAAAAAAAAAGTTAATGCCATTTTTTTCTTTGGTTTACTAGAAGTATTTCTGTAAAAACATTTTTTTTTCGGTTTGTTGAATAGCAACAATTTCCGTTTTTTATTGCACCATATTGACGCGAGAAATTTATTACCGAAAACATAATTTAAGAAATTTAAATATAATTGTTTAAAAAAAATTATTTTAAAGAAAGTGTTTATGCAATAATGTAAAGAAATAGTCATACTACATGTTTGCATTTTTAAAAATTCGTAGCTGTGTCGATTTTTTAAAATGTACGTGTTACCATTTGGCAACAATTCCATTTAATGGTATATTTTTTTGTAAGTGTCTAAATTTTAATTTTGCGACAGTTGCTACACGTTCAATGAAAATATACTTATAATTTTGTCCTTCTTATTTTTTTTCAGCATTTTTATATTATATAACTATTGTATGCATTATATTATATGTATTTTATGTAAAAAAAGTTTATGTTAAAAAAAAAATTTTATTTTGAGCTCTCATGAATAAAATTGATGTAAATAAATGCACACTTACAATGAATTTGACTTTGATTAACTTTAATATATAAGTAAATGTAAATATATTTAATGTATTTTTTAGGAAAAAAAATTTTTTTGTTAAAAAAATTCATTTTTAAATGTAATACAAAACTTATATAAATTTAAGCACATATGCAATAAATTTGATATTGAACATTTTTAGACCGTTAAGCAAATTTATTGCCATATGGCAACATTCCAAAAAACTACTTTCAAATAACTTTTTTTTCAAATTTTGATTTTTTATCACTATTAGCATCATTAACAGCAATAATTAACGGATAATAGATTTTTAAGGCTCGAAATGAAAAACATGTAGCGAAAGGGTTTAAATCGTAAGGTTTGAGAAGGACAGGAAGAATCTAATAATTGGAAGACGCCTATTGAATATAAACAGTTTCTTCACCGAGCCTCTTGATTCATTCACTGCCTTAGGAATATTTCTAGCCGAGTTGTCACCTTCGGATAAAGAAGAATCTTTCGACATAGAAGATGTAGACTACAAGTTTATGTGTCTTCCGCATAATAATCAATTACTTTTAATACCATTATTACATGGTCGCTAATCGCTCACAAAAATGTAATAGCAAAAATTGTAATATAAATGTAATATAAATTTTAATATTCGAATATTTAACTCTAAAATAATTAAAATCTAATGGCAACTCTTTAACGCAGGTGTCACATGACCCATAAATATTTGATCAATTATCAATTGCAATTCGCAAGCATTCTTCTTCGCACGCATTCTTTTCTTCGCCCGAATTAGGTTCGGTTATTTCGCTTTGTTGCCTATCACTTTTTCACTTCTTCGCACGCATTCGGTCATTTCGCTGCGCTAAAAACATAAAATATACAAAAATGCAGCCATTGAAAAAAATTAATTTCGACAAAAATTATGCAGCTTCTTCACAGAGTAAGTACATCGGTTTACATCGGTTTAATCAAAATAAAATATGAATTGATAGTAAGTCACCCCCTCCTAACCTAACTTTTATTCCAATAGACACCGGGACGACAAGCTCCCAAGACCCTAACGATTTGAAGGGATTTTTTGATGTACAGTTTGGCGTATTGAAAGGTAAAGCAAACTAAACAAGTAATAATTTTACATAAATTAATCGAAAATATTTACTTTCAGTTATAATACACGAGCAAAGCGACCAAATTCGTCAACTTACCGGTAAGTTGCGGAAAATTAAAAAAAACCTGTTGAGCTCAAGTTTAAGTCTCGACTTCCTAATTTTTTTTGTGTTGTACGGCCCTTTCACCTTTTTATTTTGCAATTCTTACAAAAAAATCATCAATTTCGGATTCGTTCTATTTCCAAATTTTTGGTGACATTTGCAAAAGGTGTTTTCATACATTTTTGGCACGATTTTTTTTTGTGGAAATTTTCAAATATTACAAGAGCAAAATAATATAACTGTGTTATTGACACATTTATATTATTGCTGTTGTAATTTGTAATTTTCGTGTTGTATTGTTGTTGTAATTAAAGGGGTAAGTGGATGAAGGCGATATGTAATAAAAATTTTGTTGTCAAATGTTTAGTTGCAAGGGCATTTCTTGCCCAGAATTCATTTCAAATATAAGTATTGCTGATAGTTTCGAAGATTCAGAAGCCACAAATGAGACATATCACCAATTTTGTATTGAAAAAAGTAAAATGCAAAACTTTGAAACTGATTTACTCAAAAAAATTTGTATGTTACATACCGCCTTCATCCATTCACCCCGTCAATTATGTTGTGTTTTTGCAAAAGAAAGTTCAGTGATAAAAATTTTCTTTGAATTTATTGAAAAGTGAAATGACAAAAAATTCAACCTCTAAAATTTTTAAATTTTACTTTTAGAAATTGTGCAAGAACAAAATAAGGCTATAATATATAAGTCCTCGGTTCCCATCGGGTCTTTATTGGCAATCCACAGAACCAATCCACAGAAACCGCAGCCGTTGAAGCTAAATTTCCAATAACAACTGTGGAGGAATTGGAAAAATTCGACAGCGAAATTTTGCTGAATTCGGGGGATGTTTATGTAAATATGCTTCTGAACTTTTATAAAACAAAAAAAAATTTAATTTTTCTACATTTCAACATGTAGGTCAATGTAGGCCATACGTCTAATTATAAGGCGTAATTTTGCGAAAAATTTCAATTTGCTCATAGATCTTTTGATGGATTTAAATTTGAACGGAACGCATGGCAAGAAGAGCCTCAAAAACATGTCAAATTTTTACAAATTGATAAAAGGTATGTCGTTAAATACCAAATTATGTATTAGGTTTTTGGTATCCAACGAAGTTTATTTTCTGATTTTTAGTCGGTTTAAGGGTTCTATTTTTTCATACACTTCCACATAAGCTAGAGAACTGAAATTTGGTACACAGGTAGAACTCCGGTGGCAATGCATTCTATTAAATTTTGGGGTCCATTAGAGGCGTAGGGGGCCATGGGGGGACTCAAACCCCTTTTTCGTACACATGGCATAACTTCCGATTCCTTCAAGCTACAATGATGAAATTTGGTAGGTAGGTTCTTATTGACAAAATAAAAGTGTATATTTTTTGGGTGGTGTGGGGTAAAGGGAAGGGGGATGGAGCCTTTTTAAAGTCCGGGATGGGCTAACTTTCGTATTTTTGAAGCTACAACGCCCAAATTTGGGAACCCAAGTACCAAGCATTCGAGAAAAAAGTAAAAAAAAAAGTTCAAAAAAGGGAATAAAAAAGGGGAAATGGGACAAAAAAGGGAAAAAATTAAATGAAAAAAACGGAAAAAAGAGAAGAAAAAAAGTGAAAAAAGGAAAAATTTTAGGTAAATACAAAAAAAAGGGAAAAAATTCAAAAAAAAAGGGAAGAAAATATTAAAAAAAAAAGAGTAAAAATCAAGTTTTCTTAACCCATTCACGACGAGTGTTACCATATGGTAACGCTGATAGCATTCCACGGTATATTCAATTAAAAAAATATTTGAACAAATATCACTAATCTGTTTTTTGATTTAAATAAAGCATGCTTAGATCTTTCTTTTGATATATAATTCTAAGCAATCGCTCGTCAGTAGCGATCGTGGCGGATAATTGAAAAGTAGTGTTTTTGAAAAGTGGGCAAAAACAGCGAAAAGTCACGACCTTTCCAGTAAGAATATTTTTCATTGCCATAGAAAGTTATATATTTTAAATATTTTTTTTTTGGCATTTGGGTAGTATATCAAAGTATTAGAAAACGTATAAAATAAAATTATTTATAACTTCTGTGTTACCTTTTTATCATTTTGAATTTTGCTGTTACCATATGGGCACGCTCGTCACAACCCTAGCAAATTTAAATTTTCTTACTGAAAATGTTTGTATGAGCTTTTTTTATGTAAAATTAAATATATTTTATTTGTATATTGATTTGAAAGTGTGTTTGTGTACTTAATATAATTAAAAAAAAATTTTTTTTTAATATTCAGATTTAAAATAATTTTTTGTACGTGTTTATATACATATTAGCGTACATATTCGAGTATTTTTTGTAAAATGAAGTAAATTTTTTCTATATATTGGTTTGAAATATATTTTTTTTTAACTTTTTTCATATAAAGTTAAAAATATTTTATCTATAAATTCTACTTGGTGTACTTATGAAAAATTAGCAGCACCTCTTAAGTTGATTTAGCCATATCCGTATGTCTGTACGTTATTTTGATTGGTATGGGCTATTGAAGGAGCTAAATGAAAGCTAGGCGGTCCAAACATTGAATTTATCCTTTGGAAATCCTAGAAGGAGTTGGTATTGCAAATGGGCGAAATCGATCAGCTGCCACGCCTACCTTCCATACAAGTGAGAGTCGAGTTTTGTAACAAATGTTACCCAATTTCACGGGAATTGTGGTAGGAAAATTCTCCGTAAGATATATTGTCCGCTTTGCGTCGATGGTGAGTGCCGCAAAAGCTATATGAGCAATACCCCGATCATGACATGACATCGTGACGCATACAAAATCCACGTCTAAGATGGCTAGGTCATGCCGAGCTGATGAATGTAAAAAAGTACTACTAAATGGAGCACATGTGAGTACCGTCGGTGGAATGAGCGGAAGATGGCCACCAGGTCTCAGATGGAAGGGTGTATGGTATATATAGGCTTACTTCGACCAGCTGAAACTTACTCAATTGGTTTTTAACAAATTTACATTACGATGAAGACATTTAGGCGAGCATAATTTTATCCGGCTGGACAAGATTATTAGGAGGAAGATGAAGGAGGTACTTCCTATGGTCTTCATCGTACACCTCTTTTACAGCCATGTAAATTGTGTATGTCAAATGATGACGAGGACCTTTCCAATTTCAGTTCATATGGAGATATTTCTTATGTTATTGAAAACCTA
Organism: Heteromyza rotundicornis; assembly: GCA_951394025.1. Classification (NCBI taxonomy): domain Eukaryota; kingdom Metazoa; phylum Arthropoda; class Insecta; order Diptera; family Heleomyzidae; genus Heteromyza; species Heteromyza rotundicornis. Next base: position 39,411,307 of record OX596010.1, read on the forward strand.
AGCAGTATTTTGGTGTAGGCGGAGATACATATTATATACAGTGGCGGACAGATAATTAGGCCAGCCTTTTGTAGTAATTTTGAACGACTACCAAAATTGTAAGAATATCAACTTGAATACTATTGAAAAGGTTTATTGGACCCCATTCACTACCAGGACACTTATCAAGAAAATCCTAGTTGAAAACTGACCTACTTTTCTAACTTTTTGCCTAGGAGCTATAAAATTTTTTTTTTTGATGCAAAAATGTGAGTTTTTTAAAAACAAACTACTTTGCTGAAGAAACTTTTGTGATCAAAAATGCTCCTGAATTTATAGAATTTTTTTTAACAAAATATTTTTTTTAAAAAACTTTTAGATTTAAAAAAATTGGTCAATAAAAATTTTTTTTACAAAATAAATCTTAAAACATTACTAAACTTTCAAGAATTTAAAATTAAAGTAGTTATAAACAATAATATCTTAAATTAGGTAATTTTGCTAGGGTTGTGACGAGCGTTACCATATGGTAACGGCCAGGGCTGGGCAAACGTTAAGCGGTCCAAAAAAAAAAAAGTTAGAAATTCGTTTCTTAGGCCATTTCTAGGTATTCCTGAAAAAATCTTGAAAAAATTCCGAAAATTTCGCTCTCGTCATTAATGGGTTAAGTATTACCCTTAAACCGACTAAAAAGCAGAAAATACATTTCCCCTAAATTAATTTCAGCAATTTCGATTTAAAATTAAGGGTTTTTGGCTAGTTTGTACCTAATGTCATTGCAGATTATGAAGTGGCCAAAAACCCTTAATTTTAATCGAAATTGCTGAAATTTATTTAGGGGAAATATATTTTCTGTAATATGGTTTCTTTTGTTATTGTATTATTCTGATTGTTGTTGCAGTGTTGTTGCTTTTGTTGCAAAAATCCTATAAAACCAATTAAACACTGCAACTATTACAATCATTTCAACAACGCACATCCTCCTAAACTTTAGCAATTGTTGGGCTGAAAAATCACAAGTTTTTTGTTTAAATAAAAAATTTGAATTTCTTCAAAATCAATTATTTGAAATAAAATTTTTTCAAAATCAATAAATTAAAATGACATTTTTTTCAGAAGCGATTTTAAAAGATGTCACAATCGATGACGCAGACAAAGAAATTTGTAAGGGCTTTCAGAATGTTAAGAAGCACTTCCACAAAAAGTGCTACGAAAAAAGTCGTACTAAAACCCAAGACTAAAACAATTATTATTACATTGATTAATTTCCAAATATTAATTACATTAATTAAACGAATGTTATGAATTACATTATTTCATTACTTAAATTACTTACTTTTTACTTATATTACTTACTTTTTACTTAAATACTGTAATGGATTTTTGTTAGACATGTAAATTTAACTATTTTATTGTTCACACACGTAAAATGGGTTGGACACCTCTGAATAAACCTCTGAACAAAACTATGCTCAGTTAACTTTACCACCCACCGTCACCACCCGCACACGCTCATATCACTATACGAGTCGGTCGGCTAGACTTGTTTCAAATCCTACTAGTTTTGTAATGGTTGTATTAAGTTCCTATTCACTATCATACATTATAACTCTCACACATCATGATATCCATCGGGTTAAGAATTGATAATTATTAAATTTAGCGAGATATTCCTACAGACACATTTTATGTTTTTACTAAAATTCCCTTAGGGAAATAAAAATTCAAAGATTGCATGTTGAATTTTTATTGGTAGGGTATGCATTTTTTTTATTTCTCATAAGCATGTTGCTTATCATAAAAAATCCGCGACTATATATCGAATGTTACAAATGAGTTTTAACTTATAGCTGATCTTTTACTATTCAAAGAGATCACTTTTGCTGGAAGCCAACACGCGATAACAAGTGGTTTTTTTTCTTAAACAAAATTGAATTTACACTGCTAATTGAAAGTCAAATACAGTAGGTACATATTTTTGAATTTGAGTCAATTTAAAAATTGATTAAAGTAATTTTAATAAATTATATGTACGTATACGAAGCCATGTAAGTAATCTTTTTTTTTAACTTATAGTTTTCGGGTTTCTAAATTAAACTCCCCTTCTGTAGATTTGGCCTACAAATAGTTCATTTATTTTCCAAATCACTTGGAAGCTACATAGCGTCTGGAATCGTTCTTGAGAAGGTCCGCTTGGCTCGGTCAACGAAGCCCCAGAGCTAAACTCATTCATGGGAAATCACATTTATTCGCCATAAAACCAATTGTTTAAGCCAGTGATTAATAAGGAGCAAGTGATTTTAAAGAACTTACAAAGTTGCTAAAGGCCACAAAATGTTCGTCATAAAAATAAATTAAATACTGCTAATTTGAAGTAATTAATTAATTAAAAAAACAGAAAAACTCTTCAAATTACTCTACGTTACTATTTTTCTTTTCTAAATATTTAAAATTATGTAAATTGGCAAAATTTTCTAAATTACAGAGTTCTAAAATTTTTCTAAATTGAATTAAATTCTTAAGTACTTAAAATACTAAAATTTTCTAATTGATAAAAATAAAAAAACAAATTAAATTATTAATGTAAATCAGTAAAGTTGAATTAGATAAAAAACATGCAAAAATTCATGTGGTGAAGTTCATTGCTAATACATTCAAAAAAGAAAACCCATACATATTAACATATAGAAACTTAATCATCACAGTTACAAATTAGCAAAACTACATCGTCGTCGTTTGGCCAATCGTCGCTTCGGCGCAGTGCAATTTGGTAAGTTCATTTAAACGATTTATCTATTCTAAACTAAAATATGTATAGGCTAATGATCATTTTGCAAAGTTTCAAACCACCTTATTGCCCATTTTATTATCTACTCTCACTACAAATTTTGACATTATGCTTATCTAAATTATATTTCAACTCGTTCTTTCTTGTCATTTGTTTGTCTTTATCTCATTTCTAATTCTCTCTTGATTGATATTTTCATAACAGTTCTTTCATTCTAAAGAGAACCGAAAACTGAGAAGTACATCTCAGAAATATTGTATAAAGTTCGTTCTTTTAAAAAAATATTAATGTTAAGCAAAATTATCCATAATGCCATTTGGGCAAAATAAAGAATCTTTATCTATATTTTTTGTTCTAAATAAAATCTTAAGCAATATGAATTGCTAAATATCCCATGAAGGGAATGCTATCGAGAGTAATGTGTGTGTTCAATTAGTCAGAAACAAAGTTTTTTTTTTTGGGGCAATTTGAAAACTATTGAGCGTAGTAATGGCCATAGGAGTGGAAAAGTGCGCTTCATGTGATTTAACACCTTATCACAATCATAAGGAATTTGTTCGCGTTTCAAAATGTTAGGTACTTCATCATATTTTACTTTTCAACTAGGTCAATTCGGTGTTTAAAATATAGTGGCACGAAGATTTTTTTTCTATTTGTTGCGCGTCGCTGTAGTTGAGTACAAGAACCACGCCCAGCCGATCGAGCTAGTCAAAGACCCTAAAACATGCCGCCGCGTACTCAATTACAGGTTTTGAGATTATTATAATGGAACTGCGACGTATGCTAACACCGCGTAACAATAGATGGCGCCAAACGGTATGGCTAATACAGGCCAACGATTGAAGTTCCCCTAAAGTTAATTTTCTTGATATAAATTGTCAGCTGGCATTAAAAACAAATCTCATTTTGAACGCATTTCAATTCCAATTCAACTATAGCGATGTATGTATGTGAGTTTTTTTTTTAAATTTGATTTTGAGGATCATTATTTTACTACAGATTTTTATAAGTCCCGGTGTACATAATAATGTAGTTTTGACCCGCGTTGTGGTGAAATTCTGTGTAAATTTTCAGATTAAATTAAATTTGTAAATTTAACTTCATTTCGATGTTTTGAAGAAATTGTACATCGCGCCTAAAGTAATGCTTTTATTATTTGCAATCTTGGGAAGGTGAGTCCACAGAGTTTAATTCATAGTAGCACTGTCGTGTTTGACCGCTTTAGCCAATTTTCCGTATATAAAAACTGAGTCGGTTTAGAATTAATAAGTCCAGTTTATTCTAACTCAAGTAGTATAAATCTTTTCGACCAATTCAAGCAACACATCGCTAGAGTTTTGATTTATAGAATAGGAAAATATTATACCGAAGTCTTGATATTCGTTGCATATTTTCGTATTTTTACATTATTTTTTTATATCGCTTCAATTTGGTGCATTATGCAGTTAGGCAGATTAATTCAAATGAACTAACAAGTCATGTTTTCTAAATTGAAGAATTTAGTTTAACTTGTTCGCTGCTTCTTTGCACATGCTGCTTTAATAGCATTCCCTTTCCTTTATATAAATAAAAATATATATACATATATTTTTTTTGGTAATTCTCAATTAAGAGTTTGATTCCAATTTTGATTTAAAAAATTTCCGAATTTTGTTTTACTGAATTTATCAGTTTTCTTTTAATTAATGTTGGAAACCTGTTATGGATACCCGTAGCAAAAGAGGTGTACCAAACAGAAATACTCCAATTAGAGGCAGAGGTGGACAATCCTGGCGTCAATCCAATACATCCTTAAATAAGTCTAAAAGCGGAGCTATCAGTAAAGTTGTTCATTCTCCAACTGATCCGCCACAAAATTTAAATTCAAAAAAACAAGAATCTGAAAATATATCGATTCATTCGTCATCTGAAACTTTATTGATTGATATTTCTGTAACAATCGATCAAGCTTCAGGAATGAATTCTTCGTCAAGCCAATTGCCAACTGGCGCGGCAAATGAAACACCAGGTTTTACAGAAACCTCACCACCAACTACATCCGTAGAATCTTTAGTTTTGCGGTTACAAGAAACGTTTCTCGCTACCCAACATGATTTCCAAAAGGAATTACGGTCCTTTAGGGAAAATATAGCAACATTAAACCAGACTATCCACGGTAGAAGCTTCACGGAACAGACAAACTTTCAAAATCGTACGGATAGGACTGAAGCTGCTCGCTCTGAAGTGAATAGTTCGGGAGCGAATCGTGACGAAGCAAATCGTGCTGAACCTAATAGGGCTGACACGAGTCATGCTGAGACGAATAGGTCGGGAGCAAACCGTGCAAATGGGAATGACCATTTTCGTCAAGAGCCAGAACGCAACAATATGGTAAAGTTGAAAGACTGGAAGGTCTCGTATGATGGTTCCGGAAGCGTCTCTGATTTTCTGTTTAAAATATATACTCTCTGTCAGCGCTCTAACTGTTATTATGACCATTTGATGGCAAACTTTCAAATTTTAGTGGCGGGTAAAGCAGAGACTTGGTTCTCTTAAAAAACAATTTGGTAGTTTGGAAAGTGACCATGAAGTGGTTCTGAAAATTTCGTTGCGTAAGCAAAACTTTAAAGAATCATATGATGATTTTCATACTTCAGTTATCGCTATGAACTCTAGGTTAAGAGAACCTCTATCTGAATCGATGCTTATTGAAATCATGAAGAAAAATGTAAATTCAAATCTTAAGTTCATGTTGTTCAATACCTCGCTTAGATGTTTAGATGAGTTGCGCGATATCGCACGAAAGGGGGAACGTATCTTAAGAGAAAATAAGACCCCCAATTCGTTTGGAAATTCGGTTCCAAATCGACAGGTAAACGAATTAGAAGCTGATTTTGATAATGGAGTTTCTGATGGGGACATTGATCCTCTGGTCGAAGCTTTAAATTTCTCACCTCGAGGATATAAAGCAGACTATTCCAAAATAAAATGTTGGAATTGTTGCGCTTTTGGGCACTCCTATATCTACTGTCCAGAAGATGTCCGAAACATGTTCTGCTTTAAGTGTGGACAGCAAGGAGTTTCCACTCTGATGTGTCAGAATAAACACACGGGAAACCCCAGAATGAGCGAGATGGCCACTGGGGACTCTCGTTCTCAACCCTCCCCGAGTTTCAATTAAATTCTATTCCAGAAAATAATAATTTTCAACATTCTAAATTTTGTACCAATAATGTTAAACTTTTAAGACCGACTTCACATGCGAAATCATGCCAAACTATGTGTGAAACCCCTTCTTTTCATGAACGGAAAATTAATTACAATAAAGTTAAAGAAAACATTTTTAAAGACTCAGTTAAATTCATTGCATCCGCTCGAGTACAACAGTGCAGACAGAGATTTAGAAAGCGACGAGCTTATCGAAAGCTCTTAGCAGCCACAAAGTTGTGTGATACGGGAGACGATCGCCCTTTTGTAAAAATTACAATGCATGATGGTTCTATCATCGGTTTATTGGACTCGGTTGCAAAAGTTTGTGTTTTGGGGAAAAATTGTTTAGAATTTTTAAAAAGAAATAATATTGAAGCTAAGCTTTTTAGATCATCAGTTTCCACAGCTGACGGATCGAGGAAAAATATAATTGGTTTTTGTAATTTGCCTGTGACATTTAAGTCTGTCGTCAGAAACATTGACTTTTATCTGGTTCCATCGCTGACTCAAGAAGCTTATCTCGGTGTTAATTTCTGGCGCGCTTTTGCTTTGGCTCCTAAGATTATCCCCGAGATATGTGAACTAGAATCAGACCCAAACAATAATGATTCCAAATTTCATGATTTAAGCCCAGAACAGAAAGTCGAACTTGACCGAATTGTAAGGACATTTCCGTCTTTTACGAAACTAGGCTTAGGTTGCACAAATTTACTGCAACATCACATCGAAACTGGTGATTCAGTGCTAGTAAAAGCGAAGCGTTTTCCTTTATCTCCTCCGCGACAAGAAGAAGCCTACAAAGAACTAGACCGGTTGTTAGAAATGGGAGTTATAGAAGAATCCAACTCTCCATGGTGTAGCCCTATTGTAATGGTACGTAAGCCTGGAGAGGTGCGTCTTTGTATAGATTCTCGACAATTAAATTCGCTTACTAAGAAAGATTCGTACCCACTTCCGCATATCAATGGGTTGCTCAGTAGATTAAAGGATACCCATTTCATTAGTGGAATAGATTTGAAGGATGTTTTTTTCCAAATTCAGCTTACTACATCGTCAAAAAAAAAACTGCATTTGCAGTGCCAGGTAGACCGCTCTACCATTTTAAGGTCATGCCTTTTGGCCTTTGCAATGGACCACAAGCAATGAGCAGACTTATGGATAAAGTTATTCCTTCACGATATAGGGAAAATGTATTTATATATATCGACGATTTATTGGTGTGCAGCCCTGATTTTAAGTCTTATATGTATTTGCTGAGTGAAGTATCGAAGTGTTTAAAAAGTGCAGGATTAACAATTAATGTAGAGAAGAGTCATTTTTGTCAGAAAGAAATTAAATACTTGGGTTATCGAATATGCAGTGGTTGTCTTAAAGTAGATCCAGACAAAGTAGAAGCTATTAAAACATTTCCGCTTTCTAAAAGCCCTAGGCAATTACGTCGTTTTATTGGTATGGCAAACGGTACCGAGGATTTATAAATAATCTTGCAAATATGGCAGGTCATTTAACCGATTGTCTTCGCAAATCATCCAAACGTTTTTCGTTAACCCCTGAAGTTGTCGAGTCATTTGACAAATTAAGAGTAGCCCTTTCAACTGCCCCTGTAGTGGCCCAACCAGATTTCTCGCGAGAATTCGCAATACAATGTGATACTTCTCGAGTTGGTGTGGGTGGCGTTTTATTTCAATTAGACGACGAAGGAAAAGAACATCCGGTGGCCTTTGTTTCGCAAAAGTTGAACAAGGCACAACGAAATTATACAGTGACGGAATTAGAATGTATGGCAGCAATTGTGTGTGTAGAAAGATTTCGCCCATATGTAGAGGGTCTTCCGTTTCGTATTATTACGGATCACTCAAGTCTCAAATGGTTGATGACTCAGAAAGACTTGAGCGGTAGACTGGCAAGATGGAGTCTGAAGCTACAACGTTTTGATTTCGTGATGGAGCGTAGAAAAGGATCGCTGAACGTCGTTCCAGATACACTGTCTCGTTTCGATGTAGATGAGTTGGAGCTAGGTGATATTCCAATTGAAATTGACTTGTCCTCTGTGGAATTTGAAAGCAAAGAATACATAAAGTTGCGCAAATCTGTTATTGACAACAAGGAAGTTCTTCCGGATTTGCAGGTGTCCGATAACTTTGTGTATAAGCGAGTAAAGTTTAGGGAAGCTAAAGAAGATGAAGAGGATCAGCTTTGGCGTTTATGGATCCCGAAATCATTGATTCAAGATGTCATTCGTAGCGAACATGATTCGGTGGTTAGTTGTCATGGTGGCTTTGCAAAGACGCTTTCACGTGTAAGAACGAAATATTTTTGGCCTTCTATGGCACGAGACATAAAAGAATTTGTTCAAAATTGCGACACCCTAATTTCTCATATTAGAACAGCAGTATATTCACCTCAAGCTAACGTCTCCGAAAGAGCAAATAGGGAAATTATAGCGAAAGTACGCTGCTTTTTACAAAACGACAGTGACCACACCAACTGGGATAGACATATTCCAAAAGTACTGTCTATTTTACATAGCGATTATCATTTGGCAATACAGTGCTCACCCTATTATGCATTGTTTGGACAGAATATGTGTCAGCACGGTTCTACATACAAGAATATCGAAAAACTCGATAGCTTGAGAAATGATCAAATCCGAGCTCAAAATAATTCTGACCGACTAAAGAGAATTCGTGACAAGATTAGTAAAAACCTGGCCATTGCAAATGAAAAGGCTAGCAAAACGTATAATCTGCGTGCCAAAAACGTTAGCTATAAAGAAGGTCAAGAGGTATACAAAAGAAACTTTACTTTAAGCAATTTCCGAAAAGGTGTTAACGCAAAATTTTTGCCGAAATTTACAAAGTGTCGAATAAAAAACCGTATTGGTAATTCTTTATACGAAATAGAAGATATGCAGGGTAGGTACTTAGGACGCTTTCACGCTTCTGATATTCGTCCATAAGTATGTTCCACTCGATATTTGCCCGGCTATTAGTGGGTCGAGCACCTTTAACCAAGTTCCCCTAATTTATACCAAAAAAAAAAAAATCTTTCTCCTGTTCGTTCTATTGCCAGGTCTAATAACGAAGCAGCTTTGTAATGGATTTTTGTTAGACATGTAAATTTAACTATTTTTTGTTAGACATTTAAATGTAACTATTCACACACGTAAAATGGGTTGGACACCTCTGAATAAACCTCTGAACAAGACTATGCTCAGTTAACTTTACCACCCACCGTCACCACCCGCACACGCTCATATCACTATACGAGTCGGTCGGCTAGACTTGTTTCAAATCCTGCTAGTTTGGTAATGGTTGTATTAAGTTCCTATTCACTATCATACATTATAACTCTCACACACCATGATATCCATCGGGTTAAGAATTGATAATTATTAAATTTAGCGAGATATTCCTACAGACACATTTTATGTTTTTACTAAAATTCCCTTAGGGAAATAATAATTCAAAGATTGCATGTTCAATTTTTATTGTAAGTCAGGTTTACATACATACCTCACAACAAAAGACTTAGGGTAGGGTATGCATTTCTTTTTATTTCTCATAAGCATGTTGCTTATCATAAAAAATCCGCGACAGACCCGTTATCTGTTATATCGAATGTTTCAAATTAGTTTTAACTTCTAGCTGATCTTTTACTATTCAAATAGATCACTTTTGCTGGAAGCCAACACGCGATAACAAGTGGTTTTTTTTTCTTAAACAAAATTGAATTTACACTGCTAATTGAAAGTCAAATCAAGTACAGTAGGTACATATTTTTGAATTTGAGTCAATTTAAAAATTGATTAAAGTAATTTTAATAAATTATATGTACGTATACGAAGCCATGTAAGTAATCTTTTTTTTTAACTTATAGTTTTCGGGTTTCTAAATTAAACTCCCCTTCTGTAGATTTGGCCTACAAATAGTTCATTTATTTTCCAAATCACTTGGAAGCTACATAGCGTCTGGAATCGTTCTTGAGAAGGTCCGCTTGGCTCGGTCAACGAAGCCCCAGAGCTAAACTCATTCATGGGAAATCACATTTATTCGCCATAAAACCAATTGTTTAAGCCAGTGATTAATAAGGAGCAAGTGATTTTAAAAAACTTACAAAGTTGCTAAAGGCCACAAAATTTTCGTCATAAAAATAAATTTAATACTGCTAATTTGAAGTAATTAATTAATTAAAAAAACAGAAAAACTCTTCAAATTACTCTACGTTACTATTTTTCTTTTCTAAATATTTAAAATTATGTAAATTTTCAAAATTTTCTAAATTACATAGTTCTAAAATTTTTCTAAATTGAATTAAATTCTTAACTACTTAAAATACTAAAATTTTCTAATTGATAAAAATAAAAAAACAAATTAAATTATTAATGTAAATCAGTAAAGTTGAATTAGATAAAAAACATGCAAAAATTCATGTGGTGAAGTTCATTGCTAATACATTCAAAAAAGAAAACCCATACATATTAACATATAGAAACTTAATCATCACAGTTACAAATTAGCAAAACTACATCGTCGTCGTTTGGCCAATCGTCGCTTCGGCGCAGTGCAATTTGGTAAGTTCATTTAAACGATTTATCTATTCTAAACTAAAATATGTATAGGCTAATGATCATTTTGCAAAGTTTCAAACCACCTTATTGCCCATTTTATTATCTACTCTCACTTAGGGTTACCAGACGTACTCTTTTAAAGAGTACAGTACTCTTTTTAAGGCCCTCCTCTTTTTTCCTCTCACTTTTTTCCCGCAAGTACTTTTTCTTATTTCTGGGACTTTCTCATATAACAGCTGAATGTATCGGCTCAGTAAGGTACCCCATTTTTATTATTCGTCAGAATTAAAATAGAAACCTTCAAATATTAGGTTTGTTAGTTTGAAGCATCTCTCGTCTCATTGCATTCAAAAAGTTACCAAAATTCTTAAATGCTAGGATTTAAAAAAAAGTTAATGCCATTTTTTTCTTTGGTTTATTAGAAGTATTTCTGTATAAACATTTTTTTTTCGGTTTGTTGAATAGCAACAATTTCCGTTTTTTATTGCACCATATTGACGAGAGAAATTTTTTACCGAAAACATCACTTGAGAAATTTAAATTTAATTGTTTGAAAAAAATTATTTTAAAAAAAGTGTTGATGCAATAATGTAAAGAAATAGTCATACTACATGTTTGCATTTTTAAAAATAAACAAATTTAATTCTCGTAGCTGTGGCGATTTTTTAAAATGCACGTGTTGCTATTTGGCAACAATTCCATTTAATGGTATATTTTTTGTACGTGTCTAAATTTGAATATTGCGACAGTTGTTACACGTTCAATGAAAATATACCTATAATTTTGTCCTTCTTATTTTTTTTCAGCATTTTTATATTATATAACTGTTGTATGCATTATATTATATGTAGTTTATGTAAAAAAAGTTTATGTTAAAAAAAATGTATTTTATTCATGACAAAATTTATGTAAATAAATGCACACTTACAATGAATTTGACTTTGATTAACTTTAATATACTTGTAAATTTGCCCGTGCCATGCACGGGAAATAAAACACTAATTTGAAAAAATTAATGTTTTCTTTATTGTGTAATTTAGATGCAAAAATATTTTCTATGTTTTCATATGTAATTTTTTTTATAGAAATTTGTGAAATATGTTAACTTTTATTAAATTTTATTCGATGATGTAATTGTCGCCTAATGTGTAAAGTTGAACTTTTACATTAAAAAAGAATTAAAAAAAGAAAAAAATATGAAGCAATGAAATTAAAAAAAGAAAAACTTCGGCCGGCACCGGGCTTGAACCTATGACCCCCGCAGTCATAGGCCGAAGCTCTACCAACTGACCACAGCCAGCTATAAAATAATTTCAGCTAATGGCGGTTAGGTAGACCAAGCCGTATGGTGAACTCCATAATTTATATATGCATATAAAATATCATTTGTGAAATATGTGAACTTTTATTAAATTTTGTAAAGAATAGAAAGAAATTTTGTTGGATGATGTAATTGTGTAAAGTTGAACTGTTAAATTAAAAAAGAAAGATTAAAAAAAGAATATCAAGCAATGGATTAAAAAAAAAATACTACTGGTGGCGGGCTTGAACCCAAGACTGTCGCAGTCATAGGCCGACGCTCTAACCAACAGACCACAGCCAGCTATAAAATAAATTGAGCTAATGGAGATATAGTTCAGAAAGCTGTATGGTGAATGTGTATATACACACAAAAATACAGCTTTGATTTACCATTGCCACCTTTAAGGAAATAATACTACCAAAAGGCTAGCGTTGCCACCTAACAATGTTTTCACCTGTTACGGCTAAACACAATTTCCGATTGTTGATTATTTTTATTGCAAAGCGTTTTATTCATTGGATTTTTTCAATTTTTATTTTCGTATTATGTATTTTGACGTACTAAAACCGAATCTTTTATTGTAGCAAGAATCTGCTTTCCGAGATATACATTTTTTTAAGTTTTGATTTCCTCTTTTACAATTTCTTGAGTGACTTCTAAGAAAGGTGTTCATTTTGTAGTATTTTTTTTCGGGAATTTTAATTTATAAAAGATTCACATTTTTATTTGTTTTTATGAAATTTCTCACCTTAAACAATTTTATTTTCGCATTTGCAAGAAACATTTTTGAGTAAGTTTCGCTGCGGCTGCGGTACTTCGCGTTGATGTGTGTGGACCTTAATGTTGTATTGGGAATATATTATAGTGTATAGGAAAGTGTAATATGAAAGTGTAATATGGAAATCTAATACACCACCGTAATAGGTGAAAATAGTGTTAGGTGGCAACGGTAGTCTTGTGGCAGAGTTATTTTCTTAAAGGTGGCAGCTTTAGGTCGAAGCTATTTTTGTTTATATGTGCAATGATTTTTTGTGTGTGTATATACATGAAAGCGGTTTGCATACAGCTTGCCGAAGTTAATCGATATTAGGTGAAGGTATTGTATGAGCATTAGTGGCTCTGGTGAGAAGGCGCTTAGTTCGCTACTTCATCTTACTTACAATCGCTGCGTTGTGGGTTCGATACCTCACCAGGGCGGCTAACATTTATAAGACAAAATATATGTGTGAATATATTTGTAAGTAAGTGGCTCTGGTTCCTTCTCACGACCGCAGCGTCGTGTGGGCAAACCACCAGAATGGCTAACATTAAAAACATTTTTTAAGTGAAGTTGTAAAATTTGAATCGGTTAGTGTTCCGGACAGACAGACAGACGGAAAAACAGACAGACAGACAGGCCTGGACAAATATATATATTAATAAGTAAATGTAAATATATTAAATGTATTTTTTAGGAACAAATTTTTTTTTGGTTTAAAAAATTAATTTTTTAACGTAATACATAAACTTATATAAATTTATGCACATATGCAATGTTAAAAACAATTTTGAATGTCTTTATCGAAAATAAATCCAAATATATATATAAATTCTCCAATTTCTTGAGGAAGGATCGGAACATTAGCACCCAGGGTCTAAAATTTTGTTTTATACTTTTTATCCGCTTAATTTGTATGTCACGTAATTTTGAATCGGCGAATACGTGGGTACACAGAAAAAAAAAGATGGGTTAATCTAACCAAAAAACCTTGTAAAAAAACAATTTTTTATTTTATATGGAAAACACAAACAACAACTACAATTTTTGGGGTTAATCTAATCGTCGAAAAATTGTTAAATGATTTTTAACTACAAAAACAGGTTAGCTAATCGAAAAAAATTGTAAAACTCAAATTTTAACCAAAAAATTTGTAAAGCAAACAAATCAAGTTGTTCCTTAAAAATTTTTGTTTGTTTGCCAACCAAAAAAATTGTAAAGACCCAATTGCGGTTCGTAACTCAGCTGAGTTTGGTTGCTTGCGATGTATGAGCACATGCTCATACATGCTTAGCGGAGTGCTTTCGTGTCTGTCATACTACAACAGCAACGATTTTTCATTCGATTGTCATTCGAGTATACGATCAGTGCGTTCAGTATGGTCAAAGGGTGAAGTGCATAAAAGGGTAAGTAAATGTAATATTATATTGAGAATGGTTTTTATTATATATTTTTACATATATTTATTCTTTTGTTTTTACAGATTTTCGTTTATCCCTTTTTTCATTTTTAGCATTTTAGATTTCAATTTTGTAATATTAAATTTTCTTTCTTTTTTTCTATTTTTCTATTTTTCTTTTTTACAGATTTTTATTTTTAAAATTTTATATTTTCAGACAATACATGCGACATTAATAGTCGTGTTTTGGTTGCAAACAAATAAATAAAAAAGCGTAAAGTTTCGACAAGATTGCAACCAAAACACTACTAATGAATGCATTCATTGCTCATATGCGAACAATTTTTCATTGCACGCGAACAATTTTTCATTGTACGCGAACAATTTTTCATTGTACGCGAACAATTTTTCATTGTAAGCGAACAATTTTTCATTGTAAGCGAACAATTTTTCATTGTAAGCGAACAATTTTTCATTGTACGCGAACAACTTTGAGTTGGTTCCATTTACCTCGTTTTTTGGTTGCTGCATTTTTAACCGTCTTTTTTGGTTAGATTTACCTATTTTTTTTTGTGTGTACTTAGTGAGTTTTACAAAATTTTAAATTAATTTTTTTCGTATTTAAGATTAGAGTCCGACCGAAATTCGGCTTCGGCTTTTCGGCCAAAAAAAGCTGTTTCGGCCGTGTTTCGGATTCGGCCGAAAAATATAATATCGTTTTCGGCCAAATTTCGTTTTCGGCCGGAATTTCGACATTTCCCCCGAAAATTTCGGTTTGATATGAAAAATGTAACAAATAAATAACAAAGATTACACTGATCGACAAAACTGAAAATTTTGTGTGTTAAATATACTTGATAGACAAATTCTTATGCATTTTGGCACGCTGAATACGAAAATAATAATGAAATTTTTACAGTACGCACCAAAAATTCCACTTTTGGGAAATTTTTATTATTTTTTTTGGATTAGGAGTGGCAAAATACATAAGGAACAACCAAGTGGATAAAAGCGGTATGTAACACAAATTTAAGTATTGATCATAGTTTCGAAGAATCAGAAGTGACAAAGAAGACAAGTCCCCAATTTGTATTGAAAAAAGAAAAATGAAAAACTTTGAAACTTATTTTCTTGAATTCGTATGTTACATACATTCACCCCTTCAATCTTCTCCTATCGGAGCAGATCTACTACTCTCGCGATGATTTTTAAATTTCTACTCCTCTACTACTATTGTAAGAAATCTTCTCATCAAAATATTATGTGAGTTTCACAAAATGCTAAACTACTACTCTTTCTACAAATCTACTACCATGACAGAAATTTCTACTACTATTGTAGAATCTCTACTACTCTACGCAAAAACCCTAATCTACTCCCCTCTCTTGAAATCTGCTACCTTGAAAGTAATTTCTACTACTCTCGTAAAATTTCCAATACTCTATATATACAACTCTCGCCGTAGCAAGAACCGTAGTGAGAACCCTATTCATAAAAAATTAAAAATTTCGGCCATTTCGGTTTCGGCCGAAATTAAAAAAAGCGATTTCGGTCGGTCTCTATTTAAGATTGTATTTTGTTACTGAAAAAAAATGGTTTTATTTTACCAAAGGTTGGATTTAAAAACTTTTTTGAAAAAAAATTTGTTTCTAATTTTTGTTGTGGTCTAAAACCGAAGAGTTTGGAACTCTGTACTCTTTTTTACTCAAGAGAATCTGGTAACCCTACTCTCACTACATAGGTACTTCATCATATTTTACTTTTCAACTAGGTCAATTTGGTGTTTAAAATATAGTGGCATGAAGATTTTTTTCTATTTGTTGCGCGTCGCTGTAGTTGAGTACAAGAACCACTCCCAGCCGATCGAGCTAGTCAAAGACCCTAAAACATGCCGCCGGGTACTCAATTACAGGTTTTGAGATTATTATAATGGAACTGCGACGTATGCTAACACCGCGTAACAATACTTAAAGACTTAAATTACATTACTTGTATTACTACACATTACTTACAATAAATTATTTCATAACTTAAATTTAATATTTGTTACTGCATACTACATACTACTCTTTAAAAAAATAATAAAATTTAAATTTTATTAAACTTTACTCAAAAGTAGTTTCAATGGATTAGGTATATAACTACTGGAAATGAAACTAAACTTCGGATTAGTTTCAATAGGGTAAATTTTTAACTACTTTCTTTCGGTATAATTGTGGGACTACTTTCGATTTCCGACAGGGAATAGCTCGATTTAATGAAATAAAAGCGCAAACCTTGTTTTAGTTCGATTAAATCGATTAATTTTTTTGATTTAATGAGGAAAAATTTGAGAAAAGCAAATTGTGCCAACAAAAATTATAAAAATGTTAGATAAAAATGAAATCGCCGGTAAATCGCCAAATAGAAATAAATATCGCCAAAAAGTCGCCATGTCGCCCAGGCCTTAATTTCGTCGCCCGATCGATTTCGAAGTCGCCAAAAAGGGCGATAAGTCGCCACATCTGACAACACTGTCACGGATCGCGGGAATACAGAAGCGTGAGAGTATGGCATGGTCGAATGTAACACAGACACATAGCATGCCATCATCTACCCTGTGATAAATTTATAAGCTGAAAATATATCTGGTCGGAAAAATGTAATTTAGCAAGAAAACAATATGAAAGGTATAAATGCAAGTGTTCAAAATCCTAGTATACTAGTCGTCCACTGCTTTTATATCCTCTTCTTTGAGCAATTGGTGTATTGTAGCATTGATTTTGCCGCTATCAACCCCTCCTTACTTCCTCGGACCATGAATAATGACCACCTAGTGATCACAATTAATACGTATTACGTAATCCGTGCCTGCTTGCATCATGACTCGTCGTCGCTGCCCCGGATGTATTTCATGTAATGTTTGCTGAATCTCCTGAAGTACTTAGGGTGGGAATGACACGTTCTACAGCACGGGGTATGATGGCTGCGGGGTATAAATATCCGATGCCGATGCCTGTGGTGTCGAGAATTCCGGGATGATGGCGGGAGTTCTGGGATGATTCCTGGTGGGCTACATCATTTGTCACTTTGAGCAGTGACTCTCCTCTTCGTCGTGTTCGATTTCGATGTACAGTCTTCGAGATCGTGGGTGACTACCACTTCTGCACCGACGCCGAGCGTTTCCATTGATTCTAGGAGGAAACGCATCTCTTTCACGGTGTAGACGACTTCACCCTGCAGCATGATTTCTTCACTCAAGTATGTGGTGGCATTGTCCTCGGTCTGTGTGTCGGTGATTTGCACGCTGTCTTGGCCTTTAGTTTCCTCCCTCATTTCTTGGTCACTTTGCAGCTTGGGCTGCTGTCGGTGAGGACATCCGGTAGTTCGATGCATGGTACTCATGTACCTGTTGCTTCGGCCCGCTTCCTGATCATTTTGGCCAGCCGACGGCGTTTCTTCTCAGCGATGTGTGACCCTCCCCAGCTTTCCTCTGGAACAGTTGGTGCCGTAAAGTTTACCAATTACCTCGTGAAAAACCTCTCTGCATAGTGCAGGAGGAACATGCCACAGTAATTCGTGTTGTTGTGGTACCGATAGAGATAAGGTGGGCATGTGTAGATGTCAACCGCTGTTGGGCGTCGTTGCCGCTATTGAGGGTGTGGCTTTATTGCTGGATGTACTCCCGAAAAAGACGGGCGGCTTCTTCTCTTTGGTCTTTGTCCATTTACAGACCGGTTGGTGCCTCTCCTTCGTCGACTTCACAACTTTAAAAAGAGGAAGCTGCTGAGTTCATGCGTGTTTCGGCGCTGTTGCTCCGTGAGCGTCTCCTGTCACATTTGGGCCAGCCCCATGTCTAGCAGGACATCGTTTAGTCATCGATCCATGGAGAGGCGACTATAATCGCGTAGGCTGATGCTCCATTGTACTCGTCCCACACGATAGGTACATAGCTTTGGTAGTCAGGTGGGGGCGAACGCCCCATGAAGTTCAGCGTCATTTCTGGTTTTATTGGGTTTGTAGCTGCAGTTGTTTCGGGTAGCGACGTCAGTGTCGCCTGCATATGTGCCATCTTGCTGGTGGATGGCTCATCTTCGATGCCTGGTTTGTGTACTGCGCAAATGGCGTCGTAACTATTTTCCACTGTTATTCCTGTTGTCTCCCTCTCACAAGTTGGTTTGTTCTGTCGTTGTGCAATCGCCGTCTAGCAATTTCTTCGTTGACCAGTATTGCTATGTCTGAACATTTTTGGCCACCATAGTTTTGATCGTTCGGTTGGATCGCTCCGCCGCGCTCTGCTGTGGTGTGTACGGCTACGACTGCAGCGGAGAAAGCTCGAGCTCTACCCAACTGACCCAAACCAGCTCAAAAATGTCTTCAGCTAATGGCGATGAAGTTCACCAAGCTGTATGTTCAATTCTTTAATTTACATATCCACACAAAAACTCATATGTGAAATATATGAACTTTTATAAAATTTTGTAAAAAAAAAAGAAATACATTTTTTTTTATGATATAATTGTAGCCTTATGTGTGAAGTTGAACTGTTACATTAAAAAAGAAAGATTAAAAAAAAGGAAAAAAAGATATGAAGCAATGGATTTAATAAAAGAAAATATTACCGCTGCCGGGCTTGAACCTACGACTGCCGCGGAGAAAATTGTCTAGTAGCTGAATGCAAGCTTTGATTTCAACCTTTTTTTTTTCTTTAATTTTTTTTTCTGACATATCTTATTTCATTTATTTTAACCGATTCCAAAAAAGTTGTATAGTTTTTTCATAATGGTCAAAAAATAAAAATTGGATTTTTCCAATTTTCTATTTTTGCATTATGTATTTTGGCGTCCTAAAACCGAATCTGAGACCTTTTTTTGGCGCAAAAATCTGCTTTCCAAGATATAAAATTTTTTAAGTTTCGGTTTTCCCTTATACAATTTCTTGAGTGACTTTTAAGAAATGTGTCTATTAATTTTGTAGAATTTTTTTTGGGGGAATTTTAGAAAATTGCTACATTACAGTAAATTTATTTTAAAAATGTAGATAAATTAAATAAATCGATTAGTTCACGATTGTTTTTTGCGAAATCGGTTGCGTAACAATCGATTCTTTTGGCTCATTTGCGCTTAGGTAATTTAGTTTCAAGTTTCATTTTGACAGTTGAGAAAATTATTTTTTAGACAACAATAAAAATAGAGCAACTATTTTTAATATAGCGTTTCAAAACTACAACATCTGGGTTGAAGAGTATTAACGAAATGCATGTAAGTGCAATTGAAAGCCACAGAAAAAAACCAAAATGGCATATTCGTGATTTTAATTTTTATTTCCCCGCCTGAAAAAAAACCATCAAATTATCTGCCAACAACTCGATAAAAATCTGCTCATCAAAAGCAGACCAAACTTTCTTTTTTTTATAGAACTTACTTTTATTTTCCATTATTTAAAAATTTTTTTAAATTTAAAAAAATTTTTTTTTTGTTTTTTGTCTTTTTTTTGACAATTTGGATTTAGGTGAATTTATTGTGTTTGGTAAGTTTTATTTTCAGGGTTGTATTCAAATTTTCTCGTCAATTCAAACGTAATTTTGTTGATATTACTTCAATATTGGTAATTTGGATATTAACCAAATATATGGGAAATTACCTCATTTTGAGAGTAATTTGTGCCGAAATTACGAATGAACTCAAAATTAGGTAATTTCGACGCAGTCCGAACTAAGGCATTAAATCCCGAAGTGTTTTTGAAAATCCCGGGATTTCGGGATTTGGAATTACAATCCCGGGATCCCGGGATTTGTTCGGGATTTTCCAATTAAATACAATAATTAATATCAAATTAAAGAAAAAACTGTTGCAACAATATTTTAAGCTTAATTTTATTTTAATTCAACGTAGAAATAATATTTAATAAATATTGCATTAAACAAAATTTAAAATAAATAAAGTCAAACAGAAAGTTATTAATTTTAAATTACTCTAATCGAACAAGTTTGATATTTTATGTGTTAAATTGAGTTGCTTTAATTTTTATTTTGCCACGCTGTCACAAAATAATTTTATTAATTGTTTCAATTTGAAAAAATTTAATTCAGATCGATAAAAATTTTTTGTTTACTGTTATTGACAAAAATTGTCTTAATTTTTTGTGTGTGTAGCACTAAGTCTAAGAAAGTGAGCTTTTTGTGTTTACCAATTAGATTGAAAATAAACGCAATGCTGTATTTTTGTGGAAAAGCGTCGAAAAACATCTTAAACAACGCATAAAAAATAAATTTTTTTGAATCCCGGGATTCCGGACTCAAAATCCCGGGTTACCGGGATTTAGAAAACGTTTGGGATGCCAGGATTTCGGGATTCGGGATCCCGGGATTGAATGCCTTAGTCCGAATACACTATTAGTTTCTCGGCGGCTGCGGTATTTCGAGTTGGTGTGTGCGGACCTTAATGTTATACTGGGAATATGTACAAAATATGAAATGTAATATAATAGGAAAGTGTAATATCAAAATCTAATACACCACCGTAATAGGGGAAAATAGTGTTAGGTGGTAACGCTAGTCTTGTGGCAGTGTTATTTTCTTAAAGGTGGCAACTTTAGGTCGAATCTATTTTTGTCTATGTCAAATATGATTTTTTGTGTGTGTATATACATGAAAGCGTTGTGCATATAGCTTGCTGAAGTCGATATTAGCTATAGGTATTGTATAAGTCAAAGTGGCTTTGGTGAGTAAGCGTATAGTTTTTGAACAAAATACAAAAAAAAATTTAAGGGGGTCTACAGCACCTTTGGGGGCCGACCCCCCAAAATGCACATTTATGATTTTTTTCTTGAATTTTCATCAGAGGCGTAGGGGGAAGTGGGGCACTCAAACCCCTTTTTCTTAAACATGGCATAACTTCCAATTCCTTCAGGATACAATGATGAAATTATGTAGGTGGGTTCTTATTGACAAAATTAAACTTTATACCCTTTGGAAAGGGGGTGTGGGGTCAAAGGGGAGCGGGATGGAGCCAATTTAAAGTTCTAACTTTGAAAAAGGGGAATAAAAAAACAATTTTTTTTTTTAAATATAATCCTTTAACCGACTAAAAAGCAGAAAATAAATTTCGATTTAAAATTAAGGGTTTTTTTATTATCTACTTCCTGCTCCCAAAAAAGCTTTAACTGATCATCTATATGGCACAGATGTGTGCTAATTTTTTGCAGTTTCTCGATTATGTATAATAGGCCCAGACAATATCCAGCCAAAGTGGGTGTCTTGGTACAATAAGCCAGTTTCAGTTTTATATTGACTTTCTTTTATTATAAAAACATAAACATCGGCGCCTAGAATTAAATCATTAAATTAAATTAATCCATTCAAGACGAGTGTTACCATATGGTAACGCTAATAGCGTTCCACGGTATATTCAATTAAAAAAATATTTGAACAAATATCACTTATCTGTTTTTGGATTTTAATAAAGCATGCTTAGATCTTTCTTTTGATATATAACTCTAAGCAATCGCACCTCAGTAGCGACTGTGGCGGATGATTAAAAAGGTAGTGTTTTCAAAAAGTGGGAAAAAGTAGCGAAATGGCATAAGAATATTTTTCCGCTAAGAATATTTTTCAGTGTTGCAAAAAGTTATATATTACGTATGTTTGCTTTCTAGCATTTGAGGAGAATATCAAAAAATATATTTTATCTACAAATTGGTTTTAAAGTACGATTGTGTATGAAAAATTAACATAGCCTCTTGAGTGGATTTTGCCATATCCGTATGTCTGCCTGTCATTCAGTATGTTCATCCTTCTGATTGGTAAGAAGATTGAAGGAGCTGGAAGCAAGCCAGGCGGTCCAAACTTTGGACTTAACTCCTGCAGATCCTAGAAGGAGTTGGTATTGCAAATGGGCTGAATTGGTCAACTGCCACTCCTAACTTCCATACAAGTGTAAATCGTCTTTAGTAACAAATGTACCGAATTTCATGGAAATTGTGGTAGGAAAATTCTCCATAAGATCTATTGTCCGCTTTGCAAAAGCTATACCCTGATCACGACATGATATCATGCAAAATCAGCGCCTAAGATGGCTAGGTCATGCTGATGATCGTAAAAAATACTGCATCTAAAAAATGGAGCACATAATGCTGTGAGTACCGTCGGTGGTATGAGCGGAAGATGGCGACCAGGTATCAGATGGAAAGGTGAACGGCATACATAGGTTCACATCGACCGGCTGAAACTTCCTCACTTGTTTTTTTAGCAAATTTACATTACGATGAAAACAGTTTGGCGTGCATGATTTTCCTCGATTTATCCGGCTGGACAAGATGATTAGGAGGAAGATGAAGGAGGTCTTCATCTGCCGATGGTCTTCATCGAACACCTCTATGTCAAATGATGACGAGGATCTTTCTAATTTCAGTCCATATAAAGATATTTCTAATGTTATTGATTACTACCAGGACACTTATCAAGAAAATCCTAGTTACAAGCTGACCTACTTTTCTAACTTTTTTCCTAGGAGCTATACAAATTATGGTAACGGGCAGGGGTGGGCAAACAGCAAGCGGTCCAAAAAAAAAAATTTAAAATTTGTTTCTTAGGTCATTTCTAGGTTCCTGAAAAAATCTCGAAAAAATTCCTATTATTTCGCTCTCGTCATTAATGGGTTAAATCATTAAATCATTCATTAAATTTTGTCTTCATTTGACTACGTATCGATTCGGTTGAGCTTGAAATATCGTCTCCGCCGAAAAACGTTTGAACTAAAATCTTTTGTGAATGCAAAATGTAAGAAAAAAATTAATAAGCAACCTTTTATTATTGGAGTAGATGATAAAACCGATTTGGAAGTTGTGGTGTCAGGTAGGTTAGGTTAGGTTAAAGGGTAGATGGCGCACTTGGAGCAGGACTGCTCCAACCATGCCATCACACTTAGGCCAAAGTTGACCCATTGTGATGCCCGTAATTAATGAGGTGGTATAGTCCCACACTCGTCAAACCATTAGTTGGTTTTCCAATCACCCCGAAGTTCTAGCAAAGGCGAGCATATCATGAAGGGGTTTCGCAGATAACTCCTCCAGGTCATTGAAAAAATATTCCCCCAAGGTTCTACGCCTTAGATGTTGTAAGCTTGGACATCGACAGAGGAAGTGTTGGATATCCTTTTGTGTAAGACCTCCGGGTCCGCTCTGATTTCTGTTTTCAAGGCTACGTTGGGGATGCCGTCTAGTCCCGGTGTCTTCTTGTCGGCAACTTTGCGAAGGCAGGGGATAGTGTGTTGCCCATTATTTAGGAGCTCGACGTCCAAAGTAGCAAAACATTCCATCAGGAGCCTGCCCCTTCGGTTCGTACTTTTACTACCCCATGTTGAAGATCACGCATTAAAATCGCCAGCAATAATTGTCGAGGACATTGTTTGTGCTTCCATCACCAACTCCGTTAGTATCCGTTCGTATTGCCATATGTCCATACTAGGTGGAGCATAACACGAGAAGACGTAAACTCCATCGAATTTTACCCAGGTGAAGCCATTGTTAGCTACTGTCGTTCTGTTCTGGCACACTTTGCCACCAAGTGTCCGTATCGCCGCTTTACTGGGAGCGTCCGACGTCCATTCGCATCCTTTTACGTTGTGATTCTGCTCGCATTTGTTGCTCGAAAATGTTCTGCTGCAACAAGGCCTGAGCTGCAATACAGTGGTTGAGATTAAGTTGGATGATTTTTATCGTCCACCTTTCTGCACCGCCTTCTGACGAACTGGACAGCGAGAGCTTCCAGCTGCGAGGCTTCCGTCATACAGTGCGCATTTTGCATTGTTTGTGAATGCCGCTACGAAATGACCCTCGTTTCCACACTTCCAGCAAAGGATACTGTGGTCTACCCGTTCTTTGCAATTCTGTGCTATGTGGTTGAACCCCCAACATTTGAAGCACCTCTTCGGCGAGACGCTCTCACGTACTCGGCAGAACACCCATCGAATGCGGAACCACTGCATCTGTATCGCCTTCGCTGCATCATCAAATGGCAGGACGACGTATGCCGTTTGTGTGCCTTGATGACTTTGTCGCAGTGTTGTAGTGTTGCTCGCGCTCGTTTTCTTCTTTGGTTTCCTCTGCCTACCGAGTTTCGGTGCAGCACTCGTCCGCTTCGTTGGTGGTGTTTCAAGATTAGGCCCCTGCCTTCTCTTGTTTTCTGCGCCAAGTTTGAACCATGGCGACGTCTGTGACGTCGTATGGCTCCTTATCACCTCTTTGGCTGCGTCATCGTGCATCTCGATTGCAGCGAGCTCATAGAACGCCTTAATGCTCTCAATGGCGTCTCTCATTGGTTGATGGATTGAGCGCCTTTTTCCATCCCCGACCATGTCTACTAGATTCCTGATCTGCTCGCCGAGCTTCCAAAACGATGTTTGGCCTATTGACACATTTGCCAAATTCGGAGATTGTCCGCTACCGTTTGCACCATTTTTGTGAAACCATCCTGGCTGGCTTTGTGCGGGGTAATTGGGAGACCTGGGCATAGCCGCGCTTTTCTTAAACGGGTATATAGGTTTCCTGATGTTGTTGAGAACCTCGTTCCCTGCCGGATTTGTAAGAGTACCGGTCTCTTGTGTTTCTTTTTGGTTTAAAAGAGAAGGAGAAGACATATTAGATCCCACGAGTGGAGGAGAAAGGGTGGTCCATCTGCACAGAGATCCGCAATATACAGACAAGGCTAGTTAATCCGGAGGACGCCAGGTATCCGGATACTCCGTTTTGAGACTGAGCTAGTTTTTTGACTGGGCCCTCAGCCAGGTTGATTTTCGGCACGGGTCGTATAAAACCTTAAACCAGCCCAGTACAATTTATACCTATTGTAAGGTTTAGTAACTGCCGTCCCTCTGGGATCAGACGCAGACTAGGGAGCCGCCCACTATGGGACAGACGCTTCTGGGTTTATTTTTACCTACCCGTCCAAAGTGCGGAGAGGGAGGGACACTTATTGAAGGGCGGCGTCGTTTCGCCCTGTCACATGAACATCATGGAGCTTATGCTGACATTTATGTCGCACCCTCAGATCGTGTCGCTAATGGTCGGGGACTGCTAATTTGTTAAAGAATTTATTCGCAGCGGACCTACATATATGTAGGCCTTTCAGCTATCCGCCACCTGCTGACCCCCACGGTAGCCTATGGCCTGGCCCTGTGACTTCATAAGTGTGTTGCATGCCATTTGTGTGGAAACCTCACTTTTGTGTATACTGTCGATACACATAAAGCGTGTTTTCATTTTTAGTACCATTTTTGCTACACTCTTATGCTGCATAAATATTAAAAACACTTAAAGTGCTTTAAAAAGCACACATCCGTGTAAATATAGCATGCCAAAAATTAGAACGTGTGTTTTTTTATTTATCAAAATAAATACACACTTAAAAACATGTGCTATGTGTAAGATTACACACCAAAAGATAGGTTCACTTTGCAGTGTACTAGTCGTCTACTGCTTTTATATCCTCTTCTTTCAGCAATTGGTGTATTGTAGCATTGATTTTGCCGCTAGCCGTTGCCTTGCTCGTTGTGTTGGTCTGTTCATTATTCTGTTGTCGTCTGTTTCCTTCCTGTGGTCTTCTTATGCGAGTCGCTGAGTAATGATTGCTTTGGGTACCCAGTGGTCAATAGAAGGTGTCTGCAGGTATGCCAGTATGCCTCTTTAGGAGCTCGGATGCCTGCCCTCCTCGCTTCCAACCTTTACTTCTTTTTTATATTAAACGGGACAAATAAACAGACCTACGTCTGTCGCTTCCATGCGTATGCCTGCTTGCAGTCAATATTCCATAGAAAATCCATTGACACCACCCTATCTCCCTTCTAGCGCAGGCATACCGGCATGCCTCCACTAGAAGCGAGGATGGAATGTGCAATTTCTTCCCATAGCAGGCGTGCTGGCATGTCTCTACCTGACAGTCCTTGCGAAATTTACTGGGTACCTATTACCCAACTCTGTGGCCTGTGCTACCGTTTTCCTCTGTTCGTCCTTTACACGTAAAATAGGTACTAAATTGACTTGGTACTTATTATTTATTATACATTTTTCTTTTACGTATATAAATTTTAATATTTTAATTCAGTAGAATGACTTACTACTAAAATCCAAAAGTAAAGAAAATATAGAGAACTGGCAAAATAAGAAACTTGTTATATTTTTGGGTCATCACAACCCTCCTTACTTCCTCGGACCATGAATAACGACCACCTAGTGATCACGATTAATGCGTATTAGGTAATCCGTGCCTGCATGAATAGTCGTCGCTGCCCCGGATGTATTTCATGTAATGTTTGCTGAATCTTCTGAAGTACTTAGGCTGGGAATGACACGTTCTACAGCACGGGGTATGATGGCGGAGGGGTATAAATATCCGAAGCCGATGCCTGTGGTGTCGAGAGTTCCGGGATGATGGAGGGAGTTCTGGGATGATTCCTGGTGGGCTACATCATTTGTCACTTCGAGCAGTGCTTCTTCCTCTTCCTCTTCGTCGTGGTCGATTTCGATGTAAGGGGTACATTCTTCGAGATCGTGGGTGACTTCCACTTCTGCGCCGACGTCGAGCGTTTCCATTGATTCTAGGAGGAAACGCATCTCTTTCACGGTGTAGACGTCTTCACCCTGTCGCATGATTTCTTCACTCAAGTATTTGGTGTCCTTGTCCTCGGTCTGTGTATCGGAGATTTGCTCATTTCTTGGTCACTATGTCCGCTTGGGCTGGTGTGGACATCCGGTAGTTCGATGCATGGTACCCATGTACCTGTTGCTTCGGCACGCTTCCTGATCATTTTGGCCAGCCGACGGCGCTTCTTCTCAGCGATGTGTGACCCTCCCCAGCTTTCCTCTGGAACAGTTGGTGCCGTAAAGTTTACCAATGCCACATTTGGCATTCCCTAGACACACACGCTTAACTTGCTCATTTGTTTCTTGAAAATGTGATAGTTCGTTCTTGCTATCAAAATTTATAAATGATATACATTTTTATTTGCTGTTATGAAATTTCTCACCTCAAACAATTTTTTTTTATTTATTCGAATATCGCATATGCAAGAAACATTTTTGAGTAAGTTTCGCGGCGGCTGCGGTATTTCGCGTTGGTGTGTGCGGACCTTAATGTTGTACTGGGAATATGTGCAAAATATGAAATGTAATATAATAGGAAAGTGTAATATGAAATTCTAATACACCACCGTAATAGGGGAAAATAGTGTTAGGTGGTAACGCTAGTCTTGTGGCAGTGTTATTTTCTTAAAGGTGGCAACTTTAGGTCGAATCTATTTTTGTCTACGTCAAATATGATTTTTTTGTGTGTGTATATACATGAAAGCGTTGTGCATATAGCTTGCTGAAGTTAATCGATATTAGCTATAGGTATTGTATAAGTCAAAGTGGCTTTGTTGAGTAAGCGTTTAGTTGGCTACTTCATCTTACTTACGATCGCTGTGCCGTGGGTTCGATTCCTCACCAAGGCGGCTAACATTTATAAAAAATTCAAAGTATAAGTACATTTTTAAGATTCAATTTTTATCTGACCTTTATAGGGTTAATAAAAATAAAAAGGATACATAGTCTCTAGATCAATACATTTCGTTTGAGTACCATAATTTGTGCTCCATACCAAAAAAAGCGACTATTGGGCGCAACTGGAAGGTCCAAATATTTTTGATTTTAAAAAAAAATTTTTCTCGTTTTATAGCGTATTTTTTTTGTTTTTTGTTTGTCTTGGTTTCACAGAAACCAAAAAAGGGGTTTATTAACCACCAAAAAGGCCCCCCCCTGCAAAATACAAAAAAAAATTTAAGGGGGCTTACAGCACTTTTGGGGGCCGACCCCCCAAAATGCACTTTTATGGTTTTTTTCTTGAATTTTCATATCAGAGGCGTAGGGGCAGTGGGGGCACTCAAACCCCTTTTTCTTAAACATGGCATAACTTCCAATTCCTTCAGGATACAATGGTGGGTTCTTATTGACAAAATTAAACTTTATACCCTTTGGAAAGGGGAATGTGGGGTCAAAGGGGAACGGGATGGAGCCAATTTAAAGTTCTAAAGTTCTAAAAAAAGGGGAATAAAAAAACAATTTTTTTTTAAATATAACCCTTTAACCGACTAAAAAGCAGAAAATTAATTTCGATTTAAAATTAACGTTTTTTTTATTATCTACTTCCTGCTCCCAAGAAAGCTTTAACTGATCATCTATATGGCACAGATGTGTGCTAATTTTTTGCAGTTTCTCGATTATGTATAATAGGCCCAGACAATATCCAGCCACAGTGGGTGTCTTGCTACAATAAGCCAGTTTGAGTTTTATATTGACTTTCTTTTATTATAAAAACATAAACACCGGCGCCTACAATTAAATCATTAAATTAAATTAAATCATTTAATCATTCATTAAATTTCTGTCTTCATTTGACTACGTATCGATTCGGTTGAAATATCGTCTCCGCCGAAAAACGTTTGAGCCAAGTGCTTAAAATCTTTTTTAAATGCAAAATGTAAGAAAACTAGAGAGTGGACTATCTTCGGCTATACCGAAGTTGAAATACCCCCACACAGTAGGAACAAGTACCTCGAACATATTAAATTGTGGTCTCAAGACCCTATTTTGAGCCAATTATAGGTGGTTTTGGAGCCCGGACCATGTCCAAAATCCATTTCTAAAAATTTCCAATTAAATCCACAAAAAAAAAAATTGGTCTCAAGACCCCATTCGGAACCTCGGACCATGTCAAAAATACGTTTCTAAACATTTCCAATCGAATACAACAATAAAATTTTTTTTTCGGTGTATGGAAGCCACGCCCAGTTTTTGTCCGATTTGGCTGATTCTCGAACTTGATCTCAGTATTCACGAGAAAAACATGTACCCAAAGTTTCAAGTCGATATCTCCAAAACTGCGACCGCTATCGTGCGGACGGACAGACGGACAGACGGACAGACATACGGACATCGCTAAATCGACTCAGGAGGTGATACCGATCAAGAATATATATACTTTTCCATACCGGACACGCCTCCTTATGGGCGTTACAAACGTTGTGACAAAGTGAGTATACCCTGCCACAGTGAGTGTGGGGGTATAAAAATTAATAAGCAACCTTTTGTTATTGGAGTAGATTATAACAACGATTTGGAAGTTGTGGTGTCAGGTAGGTTAGGTTAGGTTAAAGGGTAGATGGCACACTTGGAGCAGGACTGCATTGTGATGCCCGTAATTAATGAGGTGGTATTGTCCCACACTCGTCAAACCATTAGTTGGTTTTCCAACCACCCCGAAGTTCTAGCAAAGGCGAGCATATCATGAAGGGGTTTCTCAGGTAACTCCTCCAGGTCATTGAAAAAATATTCCCCCAGGGTTCTACGCCTTAGATGATGTAAGCTTGGACATCGACAGAGGAAGTGTTGGATATCCTCCGCCACGTACTCGTCCCCGCACCACCTACAAATGTCGTTTTGTGTAAGACTTTATTTCCTGGCATGGGCTCCTAAAAGGTTGTGACCCCTTAATTTGCCCATGAGGATAGATATGGATTTCCTATCAAATTGCAGGAGTTTAACAGTACGTCCTTCGTTGCGTTGCGCCCATAGTTTACGAGAGGTCTCACAGGTGGACAGTTGTCTCCATCTGATGTTAGACCGGATGTACCCCATGATTCCTAATTTGTCACAGGTGTAAATCGCCCCGGTACCAATGTTCATTTTGGATCCATCAGTGAAGACAGATACTTGTACGTTTCTCGAAAGGTCATTTCCCGCCCACTCTTTCCTGGTGGGAAAGTGACTGGAGAAAGGAATATTAAAGTCTAGGTATGGCAACAGGTAGTCAGAGCAGATGTCATTCCAGAGGTGTCGTTGCGTTATGTCTGAGTGCCCAATCGAGGTTCTATGCCAGGTTTCAGTCTGACTTATTGTTAGGGAACTTTTTGCTGCATATTCTTGCGTGTAAAGGTCTAGCGGTGGAAGATTGAGAATTATCTCGAGTCCCGCCGTTGGTGATGTTTTCATCGCGTTAGATATTCCTATACATGCTAGTCTTTGTATTTTTGTCATTGCTTTCAGATTGGTGGCCTTGCAGACGGATTTCCACCACACGAGACATCCGTAAGTCAATATTGGCCTAACAATGGCTGTACACATTTATGAGATGATTTTGGGGTGGGGGACGCTCCCTTTCCGTGTAGGAATCCGGGTCACGCTTCTTCAGCCGTCATATCAAGCGTTTTGCCTCTGCTTGACAGTCGTCACCTCTTGTCCCGCACCGACTGCTGCGCTCCCCTCAGCGACCAATGGAACATCGGGTTTCCCCGAGCCATGGTGGAGTTGCTTCGGCTTGCCCGCCAGGGTGCCCCCAGTTGTCTGCCCCGTTTTCACGCCATCCTGGCTTACCTCAGCGGCCAATGGGATCTCGGGTTTCCCCGAGCCATGGCAGTGCATTGGTTCATCCTTTCCGATCGCAAATCACACTGATCCTTCCCCGAACATGAGTGAGCGGGGAGCTCATTACACAGTTCGGGTTTGGATCCGGTGGTCGCTTCAGCGGCGGTCCCATATGTCCCACAACACATTGTCCTCCAGCAGGGGCACCCTTCCGCGGCCGTTTTATTGGTCGGCTAAGATAACCCCTCCAGGAAATCCCTTGCGTTGTGCAGTCTCTTGCGATCCTTTTCGTTGAGCTCATCCCAGTCTTGTTTCCCAACCTTCTAACTGTCAATTTGCTGTTTGCGATCCTCCAGACAGATTTATTTTTAGTGTCGGGAACTGTTACTGGCGGTCACCAACGCGGAGCTCATAGCCGCACTTTCAAACAACTCTCATAGTTACGGCACGTATCATCTGTATATCAGAATAATTACATGTTATCCCCCTGCTCAGAGCCGAATGACTAACCACAAAAAAAATGTTGACAGTTAGTTCGGCTCGTCAATTTAAGATACTAATTTGAACCGTTTTGAAAACCGTTGAAAAACACTTCTTGACGGATTTGAATTTTAAGAAATTTATGCGAAAATTTAAGTAGCAAAGAGAGCCGATAACTATATCAAATCTCAACCGATTTGAAATTGTTTGATATCGTTAGAAAGGTAATCTATTGTACTTGAATTTACCTTTTACCGTTACCGGATATTTGAGCTTTCAAAGGGGAAATTTTGTTGTAACTTTGACTCGATTTTTAACAAAAAACACTCCATATTTTAATTAGCTTTTGAAAATGGGCGGATTTTGGATGGACACTTTGTCGCGGTATAGATTCGCGGCACAGTTGTTGTTGTTTTGTTGTACTGTTTGTTATGTTTTTTGTTCGGGGCGACGGGCGAACAAAATCGGAGGAACTAAATCTCATTTTATTGATTGTTAATTTTTTTTATAAAAATATATTTGTTTTGCTTAATTTGTTAAGCAAAACAAATTCGCCACTCGCGGGTGAAATGCGACCGGCGCGCGGAAGAAGAAAACTGAATATTTTGTTTGAGCTGTCAAAGTTCTCTTGCTTTCTTCTCCTTTCTTTCGCTTTTGCTTTCGTTAAGTTAGCTCAGTGAGCGGCGGCAATCCGATGAAGGTATTGCCAGCCTCGCCATTACAATAGTAAAATGTCAAAACCCGGACTAAATCTTTTGTACTCTTTGAACCTGTTTGAGGGAGGGGAATTTGAGAACATTTATGCTTTCGCCTATACGTACATGAGTGCCGCCAAAATGTATATTTCATTTTGGTGGGTGCAGGGGGGTATATGTAAATTTGCCAAACACACCTAGAAAAATCTGAAGACATTTTTCGCATGTAGGTATGGGTAAAGCCCCGACTGCGGACACTGGTTTCTGCGTAAGCCGCAGTATGTGGGAAAATAAATGGAAAGTGAGCGTCATAGGCGCTCATATATTCTAATTCTTTTAGTTCTTTTTGAGCAGGGAAGAAGGAGAGTGATAAAGCTTTAGATTTTTAATTTAATTGAATCTTAAATTATTTGTTTGGAAAATTTGGATAATTTTCTTTCTTTTTTTAAATTGTATTTTTTTGGAGTGGTGAAGTGGAGCTGTTGCCATCGTCGGACTGTGGCTGGAGGACAAGTGTTCCAAAGGGAGTATTTTTGCGCGCTGGTTTAGTTTTGCCAGCTAGTGTTTATTTTGCTTTATTTTATTTGTGGCAGTCGGCCATTTAGTGTTTTGAATTTGAGGAATTTAATACAGTTGGACAGGTTGTGTTCGGTCGTGATTTGTTTTGGTGAAGTGTTTCCGTCCTGGGAATTTCAAGTAGTTTGCTTGGAATTTGTTTGGCCGTTTTCCCTCCCCCCCCCCCCCCCCTCTTCCTTATTCCTTTTTTTTTTTGTTTGTGTAGTCCCGCATCTGAGCCAAGTTGTTGCTGGACATCGAATTTTATCGAAGTCCAGCTGGTGAATTGATTCTGCAAAGAATCGTGCGAGGGATTTCAGACAGGTTGGTCTGGTCCCGCAAATCAATTGCGTTTAAACAAATATAATTTTTGATATTTGGGTATTGGGTCGCCTTGTGTCAATTTTGAAAAGGGTTTGTGTTCGGTATTCTTTTCCTTGTGTCGGGAAAATTTCCGTTTTTTATATATATATATATATATATATACTTATATATATATATATTGCGGCAGTTTCAGTGTAGTTATTAAAAAAAGTTTATTTATCAGGTTTTCGCGGGTTCGTGTTGTTCGTTCGGCCAGGGATACCATACCGCGAGGGTCGCCTTAAGCTGGCGTCCAACGTGGGGCTATTTTGTTTAAAGTTTTTTTTTTTGTAAAAAAAAAAATATTTTGGGTTTAATTAATAATTTTCTTAAATTTTTTTTTAATTTCCGTTGTTTTTATAAATATTTTTTTTTGCTTTTTGTGCCGTTTTTTTTTTGGTTGTATTATTTCAGTTTTTTTATAATTTACTAATTTGTTTTTTTATTTGTTTAGCTTTTTTTTTGGATTTTCTCTGGTTTCCGGTGAGAGTGCTATCGACGGCGGAGTAGCGGCAGCGGGTTTTTTTTCTTGTTCGGTGAGTCCGTTCCGTTTTTTTTTATTTGGTACAACGCCAGTAATTTTTTATTTAATTAATTTTATTTTAAATTTAAATTTATTTTGTAATTTTATTAAACAGTGGTGGTGTCGTCCGCCTTTAGCTGTTGTTTTTGTATTATTCTTTTTAAATTTCTTTATTATTTTATAGTTTTATTTTTATCAATTTTTTTTATATATATATATTTTTTTATTTTTATTTTTTTTAATTCTTGGTAATTTTTTTGGAGTTTTTAAAAAGGAAAAATTTTTTTTTTAAGACTTTTAAGGCGGTGCCGCCTGCCTTAAAAGTTTTGTCGTTCCTGTTTTTTTTGTCCGTAATTTAAAAAAAAAAAAAAATTTTTGGTTTTTTTTTTAAGTTTTTTTGTTTTTGTTAGTTTTGGTTTTTTTTAAATCTATTTTTTTTTGTCAGTCCGATTTAAATATGGAGATTAATAGACTTAACCAAGAGGAACTGGCATACGAGATGGAGGCTCGTGGGTTGCCAGTGACTCCGATAGAGTCCATGAGGAAGTCCTTGAGGGCATCAAGGCAAATAGAGCGAAGGGAGTCCGTGGATGTCTTTGCGGGATATCCGTTTGTTTTTGAGGAAGATTGGTTGGGTTTGGAGGGGAAGATTTCCGAAGTTGAAAAACTTATGGAAACCCCTCCCAAGGACGCAAAGTCGCCCGAATATTTGAAGATTTTGGCGAAATTAGAATGGGCGTTAGGTCGCCTTACTCGTTCGAGGCCAGCGAGTAAGGAAGAAGTAGTTGAACATATGGCGCTCAAGAATAGGGTTCTTCTGTTATTTAGGGGAACTCAACGAGGTGGTTGACTTGGGTGGTGACGGAGATGATGCCTTTGATGAGAATCCAAGGCCATTTTGACCACCCAAGGGGCTCAGTAGGGAGTCTGCGGTTGAGGGAGAGCCTCAACCCGCCCCGAGACCATCCATCTCGTTGGGTGAGGTAGGTTTTCTGAGGATAGAAAATTTATCGAAATGGGGTTTGAAATTTACTGGGGAAAGGTCCGATATGTCCGTGAATGCATTTCTGCAGAGGGTGGATGAGCTGTGCGAGGCTCGGGGCGTTAGCGATGGCCAGTTATTTAGGGGAGCAGTGGAGCTTTTCTCCGGAAAGGCCCTGCTCTGGTTTAGGGATGTCCGCAGGACAGTTTCAGGCTGGCGAGAGTTGGTCGCCGAGGTGAAACTGGAATTCCTGCCCCCAACTATGACAACATTTTGATGTCGGAGATTAGGAGACGGACTCAGGGTGGGACTGAGTCCATAGGAATTTACGTAGCGGCGATGAGGGGCTGTTTGGTCGTCTGTCTGAGACGTTGTCAGAGAGGCGTATGCTGGTTCTGGTGATCGCAAACCTGTCCCCGTTTTACCAGACTCAGCTGCGCTTGGCTGAGCCTGAGTCTTTATCGGAGTTGGTTTCCTTGGGTCGGAAGCTGGGGGCTGTGCGGACGAATGTGGAAGCATTCGTGCCGCCGCCCAGCAGCCGATCCAAGAAATGGCTTACGTCTCGGCTGCACCCGAAGTTCTTGAAGTCAGGGCCCCTTTGCGTGACGCTTGGTTGGAGAGGAGAATTCAGGCACCTCCCCAAAATTATTTTAGGTGTTTTAATTGTAGGCGGTTTGGACATGTTATGTCCGACTGCCGTAGGGAAATATATTGTTATGGGTGTAGGAGGCCTGGTTTTTTAAAGCGTGATTGCCCCCGATGCTCTCAGAGAGCAGGGCAATCGCAGGAGCGCTCAGAGAGGGAGGCGGCCCCGAGAGCGGCTCCGAGGGCCCGCGATGATTCGGGAAATGGGGAGCGAGCTCTTGTGGCAGCAGGGCAAGAATTTCGCGAGGTTTAGGTAGGTTGCCTGCGGGCAACCAGCTGGCTAGGGCAAATAGTGGTAGGCCTCAGAGGCAACGTCCGTCCGAAATTTGTTTGAGTTTTTCTCTTTCAGGTAGAGAATTGGATAATAGGCCATATTTAGGTGTTAACATTTTTGGAGTGCGTATGTTAGGGCTTTTAGATTCGGGGGCCACCAGGACGATTCTTGGTAGGCCAGGCTGGGGCACATTAAAGTCCTGGGGGATAAGTTTATTGGCGTCTGGTGTGATTGAGATTTCTCACAGCCCTTGGGCATCACCGGTTGTGATGATTAGGAAAAAGGATAAGAGTTATAGGTTTTGTGTCGACTATAGGACACTGAATAAAAATACGGATCGAGATAGTTACCCCCTCCCTTATATTTCGGCTACTTTAGATAAGCTAAAGGACGCCAAATATCTCTCTAGTTTGGATATAAAATCCGCTTATTGGCAGATCCCAGTAGAGAAGGAGTCTAGGGTCTGCACGGCATTTACAGTTCCGGGTAGGGGGCTCTACCAGTTCAAGCGCATGCCTTATGGCCTGCACAATGTGCCTGCAACTTGGCAGAGATTTATAGATGAGGTCCTTGGGGCTGACTTGGAACCTCATGTTTTCGTGTATTTGGACGATATTATTATCGTTACAAATACATTTGATAAGCATGTTGAGGTTCTAAAGGAGGTCCTGAGGAGGATTTGTTCGGCAGGGCTTAGATTGAATAGGGAAAAATGTAATTTTTGTCTTTCTTCGCTACGGTATCTAGGTTATGTTGTTGATCGACAGGGCTTGCATGTTGACCCCGAAAAAGTTGAGGCAATGCTGAAAATTCCAGCGCCCAAAAATGTAAGGGAAGTCAGGTCGTTTGTTGGCAGCATTTCTTGGTATCGTAGGTTTGTTTCGAATTTCGCTGATTTGGTTAAGCCTCTAACTGATCTTCTAAGGAAGAAGAACAGGTTTAGATGGTCGCCGGAGTGCGAGGACAGCTTTTTGAAGGCCAAGGAGCGCCTGGTGACGGCGCCTGTCCTGAGCTGTCCTGATTTCGAACGACCCTTCGTAGTTCAGACTGCTTCCGATTTTGGAATAGGTGCCGTTTTGACACAGCAGTTTGATGAAGGGGAGAAGGTCATTTCGTATTTGAGTAGGTCGTTGAGTAGATGCGAGAGGAATTATTCCACTACCGAGAAGGAGTGTTTGGCTGTTTTGTGGGCAGTTGAGAAGTTGAGGCCATACATCGAAAGGGTCAGGTTCACAGTGGTGACCGACTATTATTCGTTGGTATGGCTCAACAATTTGAAAGATCCTTGCGGTAGGTTGGCTAGGTGGGTTTTAAAGCTCCAGCAATACGATTATGAAATCATACATCGTAAGGGGAAAGATCATGTTGTGCCCGACATGCTTTCTTTTTCATATATATATATATATATATATACTTATATATATATATTGCGGCAGTTTCAGTGTTGTTTTTAAAAAAAGTTTATTTATCAGGTTTTTGCGGGTTCGTGTTGTTCGTTCGGCCGGGGATACCATACCGCGAGGGTCGCCTTAAATCCCACGCTTCGCGGCTGTGCTATTCGGTCAAATAGGGAATTTAATTATCGCGTGGGGATTTTCGATTTTAGTTTGTTTTATAAAGTTTAGTTAAAAATAGCGCGATAACTTGATGGACACAGAAGTTATGGCCATTTTTGTAAAACCTAAAAATACCGATTTTTACTGCTGTATTGTGAACAAAACTCGTTTTTGACATCGCAACTAGTGTCCGACCGAAGGGTGGTTTTTTCTGCCGAAGCCGCTTTTTTTCACTTCGGCGAAAAGCCATAGCTCAATATGAATACAAAATGAAAAAATTTTAAAATACTACTTCGTACGGACCATCATTGAACACTGCTATTGCCACGCCACTTTTTCGAAAAAGTCCGTCTCGGGAATTTGTAGCCATGGTCTCACAAAATATGTGTGTGAAATTTCCACTCTCAAACTCCACTTTTTGCTTCAGCAGAGCTAACTTTCCACAATCCACACGCCCACTTTCTTGAGTGTCTCAAGCCATGGGTATAGGACATATGAGTGAAATTTCAGCTCTCTAGGTCCACTGGGGGCTTCTGGAAGATGAGGACAGACATACAGATAGACAAACAATAGGATTTTATATATAGTGATGATGATTATTCCAAAACATATATTCAAAATGGTTTATATCTTAACGAACACTTAGTAAGTGAATGATTACACTGTGCAACAAAAACCACTTCTTTTCTCGGGCATGAGGTTTTTCAAGTGGAATGGATGGAGTACATCCCAAATAACAATATAAATTCGGGGTTTTGCTGGATTTGCGAAATTAAGGACTTTTTTATAACACTTATATCGACGCCCCTTCAGAAAAGTATAATGAAATATATTACTTTTCGTAAGAAAACTTGAAATGTAATAGTCTTCGTGGCAGAACTGTGAATCATAATAGTTTTCTTGGAAATATAATAAATTTCGACTCGGTTGACAATGCATTCTATTAAATTTTGGGATCCATCAGAGGCGTAGGAGGCCGTGGGGTGACTCAAACCACTTTTTTATACACCACACCTCATGAGGTATGGGTATATTCACTTTGGTCTGATGTTTGTAACACCAAGAAGGAGACATGTCCGGTATGGAAAAGTATATATATTCTTGATCAGCGTAACCTCCTGAGTTGAATTAGCCCTATTCTCCTGTCCGTCTGTCCGTCTATCCGTCTGTCCGTATGTCCGTATGTCCGTCTGTCCATCCTCTTTTCTTGTAAGCACGATTGCAGAAGCTAGGGATCCCAAATTTTTTATTTATCCTTCTTAGGCCCAAGAAGGAGTTGATATTGAAAATAGGCGGAATCAGTCGACTGCCACGCCTACCTCCCTGTCTGCCCGTCCTCTTTTCTTGAAAACACGATTGCAGGAGCTAGAAGAAAGCTATTAATCCCAAATTTTGGATTAATCCTTTTTAGGCCCTAGAAGGAGTTGGTATTGCAAATGGTCGACTGCCTCCCCTACCTCCCATATAAGTGAAAATCGTGTTTTTACCGAAATTTTAAGATTTCATCAAAACATTTTGTATAGTGAGGTTTTGGAGGTCGCGGATTTCGAATTTGATGTCGGAATTTAAAAATTCAAGATGGCGGATCCAATATGGCCCAGTATATGTAGGGTATATATAAGTCGGCTTGCCCGACTGAAACTTACTCGCTTGTTTTAAACATGGCATAACTTCCAATTCCTTTAAGCTACAATAATGAAGGTGGGTTCTTATTGACAAAAATTAAATTTTATACCCTTTGGAAATTGGGGTGTGGAGGCAAAGGGGAGAGGGATGGAGACAATTTAAAGTTCTAACTTTCGTATTTTTTAAGCTACAGGGCTGAAATTTTTTACTTAGGTTCGCATTTAGAAAAAAGAGTAAAAAGGGGAAAAAGCGGGGGAAAGGGGGTAGAAAAAAATTTAGAGATAATAGGTAAAAAAATTCGAAAAACTGTGAAGGAGTTGTTCGATTTTAGTCATCAAGAGCTTATTGGAAACCGTAGTATTTACGAAAATATTGAAACTACATTTTTTAACACTAGGGCGTGCTTATTAAAAACAAAAAAAATTCAGAATTTTCTATGCAAATGAAAAAAAAAGTGAATCGGAGGTTAAAGTTTTGGTGTTCTGTGTGTAGCTTAGTAAATTATACCTCACTGCAAAATTTTAAACCGATAACTCTATTTTTTAGCTTATCGGCTTCGGCCAATATTAAGGCCGAAGCCGATTATGGGCATAATGTGAAATTTTAGTCCAAATGTGGCCGAAGCCAACTCCAAGCCGAATAATCGGTCGAACACTAATCGCAACACACAACATCGCTATTGTTAGTGGTTATTTGTGTTTTACATATCGAAAACGAATTTTGTTCAAAGCGAATTCACTCTGTATTGAATGTTATTTTTTTTCCGGTATTCTTAACGATCAACTGTAAATTGTATTTTGAGCATTTTAATTTTCTTTCGCGATGTTGTGTGTTGCGATGTCAAAAACGAATTTTGTTCACAATACAGCAATAAAAATCGGTAATTTTAGGTTTTACAAAAATGGCCATAACTTCTGTGTCCATCAAGTGTACATCCAAAATCCGCCCATTTTTAAAAGGTAATTAAATGTCCTTTCTTGCAAAAAAAAACCATTTAAAAATATGGAGTGTTTTTTATTAAAAATCTAGTCAAAGTTACAACAAAATTTCCCCTTTGAAAGCTTACGGTTTTCTCAAAAATACAATTGTACTACCGATAACGATAGTCTAACGATGTCAAACAATTTCAAATCGGTTGAGATTTCACAAAGTTGTGGGCATTTTTCTCTGTTTGCTACTTAAATTTTCGCCAAAATTTCTTAAAATTCTATATGGAACGCCAAATCTGAACGGGCCCCCTATCAACCCTTCATTACCCCATCACCGCCCTGCTGCACAGCAGGCCAGGTAAAATCACCCTATGCCGAGGCACACGTCGTAGAGCAGGTACGTAAATGGTCTAAAAAGTATGATGGGGGTAAAAATGCACTCGTGTTCCTGGATCGAGTGGAAGAATTAGCGGAGGCCTATCAAATTGATAAAGCCTACCTGCAACGAGCGATGCCCAAACTTCTGAGGGAAAGGGCACTTAAATGGTTCCGGAACAATAACCAGCGTTGGTAGTCATGGTCAACTTTTAAGAATGACTTTATTAAGTTTTTCTTGCCGGGGCGCTACCGAGTTGATGACGACATTCGAAGTTGATACCAACGCAAACTTGAAGTATTCAAGGACTACGTACTGGCCATGCAAAGTTTGATGCGGCATAGCGACTACAGTCGCGAGCAGCAGCTCGACAGAATATACCGGAACACATTACCAGAGTACCAGTGGTACATCCGCCGAAAGGATTTCAATGATCTCGCAGAGTTGATAACCATGGCAGAGGAACTGGAAAACATGAAGTAGCGAGTGGCGACTACATCAAACACATCGCATGGAGTATCGACCCGGAACACCCCGGCCACGCAGTAATCACCCCTCCAGAGGAGAAACGAACGGCACCACCTGGCGGCAGAGCTATCATCAGCTACAGCCGCAGCGGCACCGCCCACCCTGACAGACCC
This sequence comes from Heteromyza rotundicornis, assembly GCA_951394025.1. Lineage (NCBI taxonomy): Eukaryota > Metazoa > Arthropoda > Insecta > Diptera > Heleomyzidae > Heteromyza > Heteromyza rotundicornis. The sequence goes on from OX596010.1 coordinate 39,451,311, forward strand.
AATCGATGTACACTTGGCATGCCGGCGCTACGGGCAGCAGGGTCATTATATAAGGGACTGCCGAAATGAACGAGTCGTATTCTGCGGAGGCTGTGGCCGATAAGGCCGAAATTTTAGAGAATGCTGTGGGCATTCGGAAAACGAGTACGGAGGTCAACCGCGCCGAGGCGGCTAGCCACTCCGGGAACACCCCCTTGCGACCAGTAAGAATCTTCGAATACGGCGCCGCCAACATCTTCCCCAACGTCACCGTGGGTGGAGAACAGGTACAGGCGATTGTGGACACTGGGACCACGCGAAGTTTCCTGAGTGAAGAAATTGTCCGACGCATAGGGGACAGCGGCACAGTGGTAAGAGTGTCGGCGTGGTCAGGTTAGCTGACGGCGGAATGAGAAGACTGACGCAAGGGCTGGATGTCGGAGTGACTATGGGCAATCAACGGTGCGGGTCGACCGTGTCATTGGTCCGGAGTTGGAGCCGTTCGAATTCGCCTACTTGGACGACATCGTGGTCACGGGTTCCATTCTGGAGGAGCATCTAGACAATCTACAGGAGGTCTTCAGGCGTTTGAGGACCGCAAACCTGCGCATCAACACGGAAAAATCTGAGTTATTTCAGACAAAAAAATTAAGTATTTGGGTCACATTGTGAGTGGAGTGGGTATCCACACAGATCCGGACAAAGTGGCTGCCATCCGGGAGTTGGAGCCACCAACAAACGTGAGAGGAGTGAGAAGCTTTCTGGGAGTAGCCTCATGGTATCGGCGCTTCGTCATCGACTTCGCGAAAATTTTTAAGCCCCTGACAGCTATGCTGAAGAAGGGGAAGCATTGGAAGTGGGGGGAAGAACAACAAAAAGAGAAACTTACGGAGGGGCCAGTACTGGCTTGCCCCGATTTTACACAGACATTTACATTACAGGCTGACGCCAGCGATTATGGCCTCGGTGCTGTGCTCACCTAAGTAATCGAAGAAGAGGAACTTAAACCTTTCCACACTACAGTGACTGGAACTGACCACTGTGCCCTCACTAGAAACGATACTATTAATAACATTTTTCCTTCTTCCACAACTTGCCATAAACGAGCTGTGAGGAATCGCAATCGCCGACACACGAAGAACACACCCAACACATCCAAAAATAACAACACACTCAATCAGACCGCCATGGAGCCGGACCATTTCAAGTTGGGGGCATCGCGGACCCAATTCCGACGACGACACTCGGAAGCTTCAAACCGGGGTCGGTGCACCCAGCGATTAAGCCGAGACGATGAAGAACTCCGTTATGGGTAAGACCGGCGCGGCGAGCCACGCTTACGAGTGCGACCTCGAGCGGAGGGCCACTGCCCCCGCACGCCACCCCTGGACACCCGTCCTTCCACAAGTCGAGCTGCAGCAGGCAGAGGAGCCACAGTACGCCGCAGTGCAACCGGCCGTTACGGCGGACGAAGCACCACCACGAGCCTCTGGACCACGAATGGTCGAGGAAGGAGGGTTCTGGACTCACTTCCGTTAGGAACCCATCACCCACAGTGAGGATCCACCGAACCAGGGCAGCTGGTATGACTGCGGTACAGTATCAGATAGTGAGAGCGATGTAGGCGCACGGGCTACTGTCAACGATATCACAATTGACTGGCCATCCAGCTACGATGAGGCTGCCGTACTGCCAATGGTAATCCTCTCCGTATCAAGTGGGAACGACAACGAAGAGGTCACCGGCAAGGGTGATGGACCTACGGGTACTTCGATCAACGAAGACTTTAACGAGGATGGCTCAACGGATGGAGGATCCCAACTGCCCAAGAGCTCCTCACGACCACCTGACTCGGTCTCAGAAAACCACCGCCGTGGTCCCGTAGGCCATCGTTGACGCCACCACCGGCGATACCACCATCATCACCCGAAATACCACCACCTGCATGCAAAGCCCGGGCGAACCTGACTGAACACGACCGATTTTAGCCCGAACATTTGAGCCAAGAGAGTGAGAAAACCGACGGCAGTAAGAAGCGCTAAGAAAACCGACGAGCGACCAACCGATTTGGAGAACACGGAGTAATCGACGCGAAGACGACACCCCGGCTCAAAGACATCGTTGCAATGAATAAAGCTGAGATTTTTGATTCTGCTAATAATTTTTGTATTTTCTCTTGTTTTATATTTTCCAATATATTTGGCAAAGCCGAGCCACCCTTGTTTGCTGTTGTGGGACTTTGGATTAGTTTGATTAAATCTATCGTGAATTTTGGAGTCCACCCCAGCTCATCAACGGGTATCGCTCCAAATAAATCGGCACTGCTCAGTTCTAAAATTTAACTTGAAACAGTGTAAAAATTTGAATGCGGACTATTTAATATAGGATTGTACTTTTTTTAGGTATAATCCCAATTCTACAGAATGAATTGTATGAAATTGTATAAGAAAATCACAGAGAAGTTCATAACTCGGATTTGTATGAAATTCTATTGATCGATTGGGTAAAATTATTTCAGAATTTTGTTGTAGAGAATTTTCCTTGGAACCAAACATAAATAATAAAAATTTTTAATATTTATTTGACATTGTCGATTTTGGTCCTAAAACATTTATATAAAATTGAACACATCCAGTAGCATAGCTCTTGTTTCAAAGCCTCTAAATTGAACCATTGTCAGTCTAGTGTGGCCTTCACTAGACTGACTTGGTGTCTATACTGCGGCGAAGAAGAGTGTCGATAAGTCTCTCTTCAGTTTTCAGAAGAAACGACGACAGGCTAATTGGTCGGAGGTCCTTAGGACCAGTATTCGATATTTTTCCCCCCCTTCGAAATGAAAACAACCTTTACCTCCTGCCATTTTAAGGGAATGTAGGAGAGTTCAATGCAGCCACTGAGGATCATCTTAAGCCAGGGCATGATGATCTTCAAGGCATTCTGTATTTCCGCAGGAATAATTCCATCCGGGCCCCGAGGATTTGAAGGGCTTGAAGCTATAAATTTCCCAATTTATTTTGGTTTCAGATATTATTTCCTTAGAGATACCCGATATCCGGGTATCAGGAATGCTCCTCAGATCTAATCTAGAGCATCCTGGGAAGTGAGTGTCTAACAATAGGTCGAGAGATTCCTCACTAGAGCTAGTTCAAGAACCATCTGACTTTTTCAGTTAGCCCGTGGGACACGTATTCGAAGCAATAACTTTCCTAAGCCTAGCCGCCTCAGATGTATCTTCAATGCTATCAACGAAGAGTCTCCAAGAATCGCACTGAGCCTTCCTTATTTCTTGTAAAAGTCCCAGTCACAAGCAGCTCTTGACTTCTTTGTTGAAGCTTTGACATCCTTTTGCCCGTTGTTTTGCCTGCAGGGCAGGATTTATGGAGGACTGTGTTTAAGACCGATGTTAAGGTATCCACCATACTATCAAGATTTGATATTGTCAATTCCTCAATAGGTGGAGAAGGAGGCAGCATTTCAGTCACAATTAATTTGTATGTTCCGTTCTTCTAAGATTCCTAAAAGGTGGTTGGACTGAGGGAAGGTCATCTGAACCGAATTGCAGCTGTCGATGATCAGAAAAAGAGTGTTGGTTGGACACCAAAAAGTGACTCACCTCTTTGTTTCATGTCCGTGCCATCACTCCCAAGTATGAGCCCACGCCTCAGTCTGCTCGCTTCATCGATCACAATCCCCAGTAGACCTGGAGGGAATGGCCCTTGATGGTCATGGGCCAGATACGCCGAGGTGACCCAGTAGCTGAATGAGGTTAGCTCCAGGTTTGCCACGACCATGTCTCGATCGCTGTAATTAGAGAGCATACAAATATTAAGACTGTTTTTCGCTAGGATACAAGATCTTGGAGTACCTTTATCCGACGAAGCATACACTTTGTAGTTGCTTGTCCTTAATCCAAGTATACGTTGCCCACAGACCCACGGCTCTTGGATAAGGACAATATCTTCTCCTCCTGTAGCCAGGCGAAGGAGAAGAAAGCCGAAGCCAGTTTGGAGTTTTGAAGATTAATCTGCAGTATTCTGCAGTATAATAACGGGCAAACATCTCCCCAACATGTCTGAATCCAGCAAAGTATCCAGAAAAGTACCCGTCCCCTCCTCCATGACCACTTCAGTAATACCGACCGCAGTCGTGGATTCGGTTAGGGCACACCTGTCCTCTGTAGCCTCGTCCTTTTTAGATTTCGATAGGGGACCATGGGATTCCGTGTTCAGAACCAAAATGGCGTGTCTTCGTGGTCCCTTGGGATCTTCCAGCCTCCCAACCTTCCAATTGTGAGTAGGAAGATTTGGGTTCGTGACTTTCAAAAGAGTCAGAATACTCCCGGCGCCAGGAGGGTCCACGGGTAACCAGATGCGGGCTCTCGGCCGTGAAAGGATAATGTCCTTATCCACGGCTTCGAGACGCGCCACGGCCAGACCTCACGCAGCTACGCAACGAACTCGCTGTAGGACCGCACAGAAGTGTTGTGTCTTTTCGTCCTTTTGGCCATCTTCGGCAACTCCTCCACTGACCGCTGTCTCTTGGAATGGAGGTCACCCTTGACAGGAACTCTGTCCTGGGTCAGGGCCAGGATTCCTTTAGCCCAGAGTAGGGAAGCTTTCTGCTTCACGGTCAGCGTATCTTCAGGCGCCTCTCCGAAGCTTGCCAAAAATTTGGAAGCGCGTTTCCCCCGGGCTCTTGAGGTGCTACGTCTGGGCTCCTCGTCCAACCGCCCAACAGTCTTGGTACACAAAACTGAAGATGCGGAAGCCCCACCGACAGCCTTGTCACACAAAGCTGCAGATGAGGATCCACCCACGACTTGCACGCCACCCCCCCCCCACTGTCCGTCCTACCACATCGCCCCCGGTCGCCTTGTCCCACAAAGCGGCCGGTGGGCGACCAACGTTCTTTTTAGAAACCGAATTCCCTGCCGGCTTTTTGAGAGTGCCGGTCTCTTAAAATTTCTTTTAAAAATTAGAAGTACTGATTTTGGATCCCACGAGTTGCGGAGACAGGAAGGGTACACCCGCGCAGAGATTCGCAAGGACGACTGAGCTATTTAAATGAGCCCCCAGCCTGGTTGCTCCTCGGCAAGGCTCGTGTGACATTTTGATCCATCCCATGATTATCTCTTGGTTTCAGGACTTTGGGAGAATTCCGAGAATCATTGACCCAACCCCACACCACGACAAGATGGACAATCCTCTAGGAGGAAAAAAACAGAGCTTACAACAAATTTGTTTAATATTAAAACACATGCGTTAAAAATAATTTTAGAACGCAGTCATTCAATTTTGAAACATTGTCTAAAAACCAATTTGAAAGCAAATTTTTCAAATTTTAAATCAATTTCATTGAATTTAAAAGTTTTTGTTTTTAATTTTAAAAAAAATTGTTTAGATTAAACGAGTTTGCGTTTTAAAATTTTTTTTAGCACACGTGTTTTGAAATTGGACAAATCTGTACAAAGTTTTTTTTTAAAAACCAAATCGTTCAATTTTAAAACATTTTCCGTAAAAAAAAATTTTACTCTATTTAGGAACTGTCCGATTGGGCAAGTATGGTTGCTTTGCATATAAAAAGGTCTCCTGGAGCCCGAATGAGTATAAGAATACCTTAACCTGCTAAGTACCTACCGCAAAATAACCAGTTGAAATTTAGCTACTTTTTAATTTTTTTCTTGGGGCTAAACCATTTTTTTTGGGATGCAAAAAGTTGCGTCAAAATAAACACTATTTCCTACAGAAAGTTTTGTGATAAAAAAATTCCCCTGAATTTTGAGAATTTTTTTGAAAAATTGAGTTGTTGGTGAATTAGTGTACTACAGTGTACACTATTTCCTACAGAAAGTTTTGTGATAAAAAATTCCCCTGAATTTTGAGAATTTTTTGAAAAATTGAGTTGTTGGTGAATTAGTGTAAAAATTATGAAATTTTTTAAGCAAGCTCCATTTCGCCGTAAACGCCAAAAATTAACTTTTTGTAGTTTTAGTACTAAAACTTTCGAGTGATAAAGTTTTATAGAAAATCTTCTGCTCTATAACTTTGTAGAACATCGTTTTTTTTTGCAACGCATAAAATTGTTTTTTCTTGTATTTTTTTCATTCTGAAACTTATTTTCATTTATACCCAAAATTGATTATTTAGGGTTTTTGGCACATATTTTTCTGATTCTAAAATCCATTTTTAAATTAATTTTTTTTTACTTTTTGTACTGTACTCCGATTTGACCACATTTAATAAATAAATGGGTCGGTCTAGAGTTAACCGATTGGGATGAAAAATTGGGACAATCATTTTTAGACCCAATTAAACATTTTAGGGGGTTAGTCCTAAAATGTTTTTCAACGGAAAAACTAGTTTGATGGTTACATGATTAGAAACTGAACATGTACATGATTGTAAACAGCTACTTGCCCGAAGAGACTACATATCCATCTCTTTCAGATTTTTACCTATAAACCGAATTTTCAAAATTTTAAAGATATTTTTTTATTTTTCAATAAATTTAGCAAAAAAAGATTTACGTTTATAACTACGTCCCATTTTTCACAAAAAAATATTTACTTTCGCAAATTAATTATTCAACCACTTTAAAATAACTGTTTTGTGGAAATTTGTTTTTTTTCAAGTTTGCAACAGCCGACCTGGTATCCACCTGGTGTCAAAATGTAGCACTACACCAAAATTTAATATTCAAAATAGCCACAAGAATTGTATAATTTAAAAAAAGTGGGGTCCGGTTTGGAACCAAAGATGGGGGTCCGGTTTAGACCACAGCCACTTTTCAACTTTCGAATGAAGTTTAAAAAAAAATGAGAATTGCAATCACCAAGAGCGAACTTTTTTTTTTGTATTAGCACAAAGCACCCAGCAAAACAAAACACAAATTGTTTCATCCAAATCCTTACACAGAATAAATGAAAAATTTTTTTCTATTGATTACAAAAATTACTTTGTATATATTTTGTTTATTAACATGAGCAAAAATGAACCGATATGTACCAAAATGTAGACAAATATGCAGTCATATATAACACCTGTAATGACAAAAGCAACAAGCCATTGGTAGTACACTTTCCATTTAAAAGGGGGGGGGCTCCGGTTTAGGCCAGGTATGTAAATTATACATTGTATAAATATATTTATTTATTAAAAATTAAAATTTTATATTTTCAATAAGAATAAAGTTACTTTAAGAATGAAGCGTACATTTATAAATATCAATTGTATTACTAAATTTAATAATGTTAACAATTAGACAAAGAATGCAATACATACATACACATACATATATTGGCGCTACAACCCTCGAGGGTTTTGGCCAAGCTTCTTAATGCAATTATCATGGGCAGGTGTATATGATAATTAATAGTGTATACATACATGTCTACATTACCTGCCCTGCATTTCATTTGTACTAATGCACCGACAAAGTATCGATATGCTACACTGAAAGAAAATACATGTTTTAAAATTAAACTTTTTTTTTCAATTTGCATTTTAAAACTGCGTTTTTTTTGCAGTACATTTATGTTTTAATTTTTAAAACACATGCTTTCAATTTCAATCGTCTTCCTCTTTCGTTAGTCGTTTGAAATTGATAATATTGTTGTTCTTTTCTATTTCAAAAAATCAAAGCATAGTTTTATGGTGTTTTTTTTAAAAATTCGAAGTATGCTTTTACTACAAAAAATGTATATATAATACATTTAGACTCTGTTAAATAATATTAACAGTAGACCAACCTGTTGAGCGTCTAGCGCGCCATCCAAACTCCGTAGGCGTGGGTTCGAATCCCGGTCTCGAATTTGAGAAAATAAAAAGTTAACTAAATATAAATAAACAAAATAATTGCAAACAAAAAAAAAAATTTGTTTTTAGCGCACGTGTTTTAAAATTGAACAAATCTGTACAAAGCTCTGTTTTAAAAACGAAATCGTTCAATTTTACAACATTTTCGTTTAATTTTAAAACATTTTCCTCTCAGTATAACGCTGCACTTTTGAGTACGCTGACCAAATATACACAAATGGTTCTGGACGTTGTCAACAACAATTGAGTGTATATTGAAATGCACTCAATTTCGGTAACCGTCCTACGACACCATTCGTCAAGACCAAATTAGCGTACTCAGGCCCACGGGTGCAAATGAAATGCAGTACCTAATATTATTGTAGTGTAAGTAAGTAGGATAGACTAAGAACCAATATGAAAAAGATATAAAAGAACCGCGATGGCCACTAATAAATCAGAGATTATTTTTGGCTTTAAAACTGAAAACATCTTTCATTCACTTTTTGCGGCGACTTCGCCCAAGTTTAAATTACAGCGGAGGATCGCTTTAAACATCCAAAGTTCACCTTACAACATATCTTTTGACAAACCGAAATTCAAATTGCGCTATGAGAATAAATACAGGCAGAATTTCATGTAACCAAATACATTTCCTCAAAGGAACTGATTTCGAGTATCGACAATGATCGCCTACAACTTGAGTCTGCTAAGCATAACTTTAAATTTGATAAATTCGACAACTATCGTTCAAATCAGCACCGGTTGCATGATAAAACCCGTCGTCATCGCCCAAATTTTGTGCCTTCTCCAATCCTTCGCTACCGAAAGTTCACCATTGGCACACTTCATGAAATTTCAGAGGCCTATTAAATGAATCTATTTGCGGACACCAATGTGTGCGCCATTCATCCATAGCAATAGACAACAACCAAGCAAACAAAAGACAAAAGGAAGCAGAATGGGCAAAACACAGAGCAAGCCACAAGAACAACTAACAACAGTAAAAAACAAAATTGAGGAAACAATAGCAATACCTTCAAACCCCAGAGTCAGCTATTACATTATTTATAATAATTGTATTACTTTTCATTGCATACAAATTAAACAAATACTTTAAAAATTACGTGCATAAGCACAATGTTAGCAGACCTTATGTCACTAATATATAAAAATCTCAAATAAATGTACTTAAATAAATCCTAATGGAAAATTTAAAAAATGATTTAGATAAAATACATGTAAACATCAGGAAGAGTTCCAACAGACCATATAAGGAAGAAACTATATCGGAAAAATTACAAGAAATAGAAAATTTGGACAAAGACTTTAAAATTTTGGAAAACCAATTAGAAGATATAGACAGCCATAAGGGAATTAGAATAGAATTTCATAGTACACTCCGACTAACTAGACAGCTACTAATGGCACAATTAGAAGAAAAAAAAACTCCACCGAAATAAATGAATCAAGAAACCACACAATGGCATCTTTTAACCTAGAAACTGCCTCAAAGGCACTATCAACGTTCACAGGAAATTTTAGGGATCTAGACAGCTTTATTATTACATCAGAGCTAGTGACCAAACCATTAAACCCCAAAATACTTATGAACACTTTTACATTTCAAATATTATCTATAATTATCGCTAGTAATAAAAAAATGCCAAACAGAAGATGTTTCTCACACATCATAATCTATGTTTAGTAACACTCAGTTTGAGTTGAGGCTGTGTGGCCATTTACAATTCTAATGTATTCTATTATTGTCGCTATTAAGAAAAGTACACACACAAGTAATAAATAGTTTTTAGCCTGTGCGGGGGTCGCTTATCGTGCCTCTGCTGATAATATTCTAATTCTGTCTAGTTTAAGTGATTTTTTGTGCCTATACACGGAGAGAAATGTTGGCTCATGATTTACGATTATGGAGTCCATAAAATTATTGTTACTTAATTACTAACTATAATCATTAATTGTGAATATTAGTCACAAATTATGAAAATTCGTACATAAACTGTGCATATGGATTGTGAATACATTATGATAAGGGTTTATGAATTTCGTGATTTATTTTATTATTCTTGAAGAATAATTGATGATTAACTAGGTCATGAAACTGCACGTGTTATCATGAATTATGAGTAACTGGGTTGATTGTCATGAATTGCTGAGCAATATACAATACATTTAGACGCTTTTACAATAAGGCCTGGGTAGCCGAATCGGTTAGGCGTCAGTACTGGAGAGGATGATGTCGGTTCGAATTCCGGGAAAACTGAATTTGTGAAAAAGTTATTTCAAATTATTCTAAGCATGTTGGCAAATAAAAAAGTTAAATTAAATAAATAATTCAGTAAAAAATTAGCGAATAAGAAAATTTTAATTGGAAATATGTGCTCAAATTATTATTACGAATGATTTATTTATTCTCACTTAAGCCTAAAATTATGAAATTTTAATCATAATTTATGATTTTTGTTTGCACAATTTATTCCATCTGGTCATTGATTATGTCAAAAGGGAAAATAATAATTCATGTTTAAGTGGAACAAATCAAGCAAACACAAATCACAAACTATGATTTTCGCTTTTAACAGTTCTTATGATTAAGAATTCTTGATTATTGACATCTAATTAATGGATCAATATCGTGACTAATTTTTACTTAATTGATTCCTATAACGCATGGTTTCAGCAAGCATTTCCCTCCGTGTATATTTAGGTGTTTTATTAAAATAAAATCAGTACCTTACAAATACTCAAACGACGCGAACATCAGTTCGTACATTGGTCCTTCGAACCGTCGAGTATCATACAAATACTCAATTCGAGAGTATCGCAGAAGTACTCGAAACGATTAGATGGATGTATCTTTTCAGTGGTACAGAAAGGCCAAAGCGAATTGAAATCTATTCGATCATTGGTCCTTCGAGGAAACGAGCGAGTGAAATTGGAAACACAGTCGTTATAAAATTTTAAAAATTGTCTAAATCGCTAAAGTGCGAACGAAATTTTAAAATTTTATTTAAGTGGCGTTTCTCACGGCCTAAACAGTGAGAGAAGCGTAACATCGGAACAGTGAAAAATTTTAAAATTTTACACCACCATATTTAAACTACACAAGATGTTTGAATGTGACACACCACACATGAGGATATTCCTTAGGAGAATGGGGAACTTCCGAAAGTTAGTCACAAATACGTTATATGAACTGGAGCACATGTCTGATTATGACATTTTAAATGCAAAACAATCGCTCAACGAACTGTTCGCATCAGTAACGGCAGCATTTGAAGAGCTACCGCCGCATGATGAAACTGACATGATGTATAACAATATAGAACAACAGTGTTGGAACATACAAAAAGAATTAACATATGGCATGGCCTACGTGGACGACGACATAATTGCTTACAAAAAAAAAGTCACCGATGAATATTTCAAAGGTTTTTCAAGAAAATTATACTCGCTCGATACAAGCGAAAAGATCGCATATGCTATTGGATCATCATTCAAATGCGAGGCGGAAGACACCATTCACAATGGTGATGAAAAGCAGGAAGATGTGAATGCAGCTGATAAACCTGTAGATAGCGCGACGGAAGGCGACAAACGGTGGAATGAAACTGAATGCTATGAAGAGCGCGAGTTGATACCAGAAAAATACGGTGTCGAAGAAGGAGCCAGCGTCGAGAGGGAGAGTCGTATTCCGGAAGAGGACAATGGCGACAACAAGTTGGTTAACGAGGGTGAGAGCTACATGGACATTCAAGCTATTGTGGAAGACGTTCCATTTGTAGAACATAGGCCAACTGGGTTTAAGATGAGGAGGTTCACCAAACAGCAACAACCACAAATGGAGAAGACATTTTCTGGTAAAATCCTACAACGCAGATGTTATCGTGAGAGCAAGGAACGAGGTAGTGTTCATCACCGAAACGGCCATGATCAGGATGTCCGTGACCGAGGCGGAAACTATGAAGGAGGACGTCGGTACCGTGAAGCATGGTGCTCACAAAATCAATGCATAATATCGACGAAGCATCTGGATTCAGTCAGCACAAACAATGAAATACGTAGTCACTCTTGGAAATGGTGGAAACGTTAGAAAGATAAAATTGTCAGAATTTTGGGCAAAAAAACAAGCAGTCAAAGGGAATGTCTTGATGTCGGAAGCAGCTACGGTCATTTCGTATCAACACCACATCTTTGACGAAGGAAATTGAAAACTTATCCGTGCATCCCATTGAAACCTCTAGGATCGGATGTCATCAATCACACCAAGGAAATTGATCAACTGAAGAAGCAAACTGCACGCTGATAATCTACATCTCAAAAGTCTAAAATTTCATCACATCAGCGAGCATACTTTTTTATTCTGGTAGTTTTGTTTATTATTATAATAGATATAGTTATCGTAAGAAAAATTATTGTCAAGAGATCGATTGCATCTATCGTCTTTTCTACATTGGTCCTTCGAACCGTCGAGTATCATACAAATACTCAATTCGAGAGTATCGCAGAAGTACTCGAAACGATTAGATGGATGTATCTTTTCAGTGGTACAGAAAGGCCAAAGCGAATTGAAATATATTCGATCATTGGTCCTTCGATGAAACGAGCGAGTGAAATTGGAAACACAGTCGTTAAAAAATTTTAAAAATTGTCTAAATCGCTAAAGTGCGAACGAAATTTTAAAATTTTATTTAAGTGGCGTTTCTTACGGCCTAAACAGTGAGAGAAGCGTAACATCGGAAAAAAGAAAAATTTTAAAATTTTACAATATTATATTTAAACTACACAAGATGTTTGAATGTGACACACCACACATGAGGATATTCCTTAGGTGTGCGGACTGATGTTCGCGTCGTTTGAGTATTTTTAAGGTACTGATTTTATTTTAATAAAACACCTAAATATATAGGCACAAAAATGCACTTAAAACTAGACAGAATTAGAATATTATCAGCAGAGGCACGATAAGCGTCCCCGCATAGGCTATAAACTATTTATTACTTGTGTGTGTACTTTTCTAAATAGCGATAATAATAGAATACATTAGAATTGTAAATGGCCACACGGCATCAACTCAAACTGAGTGTTACTAAACATAGATTATGATGTGTGAGAAACATCTTCTGTTTGACATTTTTTATTACTAGCGATAACTATAGATGTGTGAGAGACATCTTCTCTTTGACATTTTTTTATTACTAGCGATAATTATAGATAATATTAGAAATGTAAATTACCACATGTACAAGTGTCATATTTGGACATTCTGCCGGGGGGCAGAAAAGACGATAGATGGAATCGATCTCTTGACAATAATTTTTCTTACGATAAAAATAGCTAATATAATAATAAGCAAAACTACCAGAATCAAAGAAGTATGCCCGCTGAGGTTATGGAAGTTTAGACCTTTGAGATGTAGATTATCCGCATGCAGTTGGGAAATTTGCTTCTTGAGTTGATCAATTTCCTTAGTGTGATTGATGACAACCGATCCTAGAGGTTTCATGGAATGCTCGGATAAGTTTTCAATTTCCTTCGTCAAAGATGTGGAAAATGTGTTGTTAATACCCGAAAAGACATTATGGGGTGCGATTAGCGTGGCTCCTGGAATGCGCACAGTACATCCTGCTACCAGAGTTAAAATTCCTTGATTCGGTAATTCGATGATTTTCTGATGGGCAGAACTACACTGTATTTGTGCTGCAGCTCTTTCCAGAATGGCGATGTTTTCATTTCTATAAATGATATGAGTCTATTTCAAAATTGTAGATTATGAATTCAGCTCGTATAGCAGAGATCATTCTCTCACCAACTCTCTCAATCGGCATTGGAATAATTTTGTATAGTTGCGACGAATAACTGTTAAGCAGCGGTATCGTAACTCTGATTACCAATTTATCTCCTATTAGCGCCCCTCTTGCTTTCAACAATTTATAGATAGCTTGAAGCTCGTTCGATTGTCTTCCAGGTAATTTCAGTTTTTCTGGAAGATGTTCTCTTATTTTTTGGATCTCTGATTTCAGCTGCGGAGGCGTGATCAAGTCTGGGTTTAGTTTTCCGTGATTGACGTCAATTAAAAGTTCGATAACTTCTGACTGAATTGTTTCGCTCTCTTCGACTATGTTGCTCAGCTGTTTGGTCATCATAAAGAACTTAACAGATTCTTGGTATACGTAGTAGTTCTCTTCCATGGTTGAAGTGATATTGTCTACTCTCATCTGTAACTCCTTAAGATGCAGATTTACTTCGTCCGTAGTGCGTTTAAGAATATTAACTGTTGAATCGACAACAGAAGTTTGGCTCTTTATCAAATGCTGCAGATCATGTTGGTTGTCTAACAAGTTCTTCATATTGCTTTCCATATATTCACGGTCATCCGCATCCATCATTCCGAAAAGAATATGAAACATAGATCCAACAAATTCCAATGGGGCTCTCCTTCTCCTTTTATCCTTTCGTACAAACAGATATTTATTTGTGTCCTTTACCTTGTTTATTTTGATTTCAATATTGTCGATGACTGTGTTGCATTGCTCTTCAAACGCTTGCAATTTGTCACAACTTTTTCTAATTTTCTTTGAAAACGTGTCAGCATGATCCACTACTTTGAAGAATGCGTGCATGTCGTAATAAATCATCAAATTCCAAGATGAAGCTACGACCTCCATTATCCCGATATGATCCAAATATATCGCTGTATTATTTTTCAACTCTAGAACCGATCCACCAGAAGCATCCTGTTCACCTAACGGTTGTGTACAAACTCCCTTTCTTGCTAGCAGCAGCATCAGAAGCCATATTATATTTATCAGTTTTAACTTTTTCGGCTCTTTGGCATAACTGAGCATAGTTAAATAGCTTTTGCTTCGTTCCACTGGAGTTTTCGTATCTTCTTCTTTTGTTTCCAATGGACAAACTTTATGAATTGGGCGTTTTAAGATTCCATCCTGTATCTTCATTGTGACTACTCGCACCCTCCCGTCAGATCCTGGATGAGTTTCTATAATTCGACCAAGGGGCCATCTTGCCGGATGCGTATCTTCATTTTTGATAATGACAATTTGGCCTTCAGCCAGATTTAGCTGCGGTTTCTGCCATTTATACCGCTGTTGTAAAGTTGAAAGATATTCCTCCTTCCATCTTTTCCAAAAGTCTTTTTTCATTTTTTGTATTAATTTCCAACGATCCAAAGATCCGATTGAACGGTCATCTACCGCTTCTGCTGTTCCAACAATCGGCTGGCCAATCAGAAAATGTCCTGGTGTTAACGTGTCAACTTCGTCTGTATTATTGCCAATCGCATGAAGTGGCCTTGAATTGAGAACCGCTTCAATCCGAGCTAAAAGAGTACTCAGTTCCTCGTATGTTAGTTTAGTTTCTCCAATCACCCTTTTTAGATGGTGCTTCATCGACTTCACGCTAGCCTCCCAAATCCCTCCAAAGTGAGGGCCTGCCGGGGGAATAAAATGCCATTGATCTTTATCTGCTTCCAAAACAGCAATCACTTCCGAATTATTTTTAATTGCTTGCTTAAAATCGGCATCCAACTTTCTCGCTGCTCCTACGAAGTTTGTTCCATTATCTGAATATATATGTTGACTTTTGCCTCTTCTAGCGAAAAACTTTCGCAATGCTGCTAAGAATGAATCCGTCGTTAGATCACTTACTGCTTCTAAATGAATAGCTTTAGTTGCCATGCATACAAATACAGCTATATATCCTTTATATGACTTTTGTCCCTTTCCTTTAGAACATCTTATTTGAATAGGACCAGCATAATCGACGCCAGTATGTGTAAATGGGTGATTAATAGATGTACGGCTCTCAGGTAAATTCCCCATGATTTGCTTAGCCGTATCATTCCTGTATCGAATGCATTTTACACATGCACGCACGCGTTGCTTAATCATGTGTTTTAGTCCAATAATCCAGTACTTTCTTCTAATCGAGCTCTCCATCAGACGATTTCCGCCATGTAACGTGTTGACGTGAATGTCTTGAATTATTAAAGTCGTCAACCTGGATTTGCCAAGAATTATAGGATGTTTTTGATAGTAAGGAATATGCGAATTTTCCAGTCGACCTCCAACTCTTAAAATCCCTTTGCTATCAAGCAGTGGATTCAAATTCGCTATTTTACTTTTTTGATCCACAGGTTTGTTGTTCTTCAATAACCGTATTTCGCTTGAAAACTCTGCAAGTTGCTGATTTTTTATTAACATTGTTTCGGCTGCTCGCAGTTCGTCTGCCGTTAAATATGCCGGAAACTTTTCTCCTTTCAATGCTCCTTTAAACCTCAGAATATAAGCTGCAACTCTTTCCAATTTTCTTAATGATGAGCACCTTTCTTGCAACTGAAGTAGTATATTTGGCTGCTCTGTCAGTGTTGTAGTTGCTACTAATACACTCTTTTCTGCAACTGCTTCTTTTGGCCAATCATATTCATCTTGCACCAACCATGTCGGACCTCTCCACCATAAAATATTTTGTTCTAACTTAGATGGTGAAATTCCTCTTGATGCGATGTCAGCTGGGTTCTCCTTTGTACTGACATGATTCCATTTAGCTGTGGGAATCAAAGCGCTAATTTCCGTTGTCCTTGTTCTCACGAATTTATCCTTACTTCTTTTATTTCTAATCCAGCCCAATGTTATCATCGAATCGCTCCAAGCGTAAATTTGGCAGTCTCGTTTGATGATGTCTGTGACTTTGTTCAACAACCTTGCCAACAAATGAGCCGCACACAGTTCTAATTTTGCCAGCGTCTTTTTATTTTTTACTGGATTGACTTTACTTTTTGCTGCTACAATTTCTACCGAGGAACCTGCCTTCACATAAACCACCGCTGCATATGCTTTCTCCGATGCGTCTGCAAATCCGTGTAGCTGGAACGTTGCATTCTTCGTCAGGAACATCCATCGAGAAATTCTAATCGTTTTTATTGCTGGCAAATGTTGTATGAAGTTATTCCATTCCTTCGTCAATACGTCGTCTAACTTGTCATCCCACTCTGTTTTAATTTTCCACAAGTTTTGTATGAACAACTTGGCAACGATTGTTATAGGTGCCAACCAGCCCAATGGATCAAATATTCGAGCAAGATATGACAATGCTTGCCGTTTTGTCACCGTTCTTCCTTCGGTAGTAGCTATGCTAAACATAAACTCGTCGGTTTTTGGACTCCATTGTAAACCCAGAGTTTTTATCGTCTCGTCCTCTTGAATCTGTAGAACTTCATTTTCACTGGTATTAGGAATGTCAGCGATAATGTCTTTGGTATTAGAACTCCATTTTCTCAAATGGAATCCAAATTTATTTTACCACGAATTCGCCTGCCCTCTTCGATGGTATCTGCTCCAGTCATCAGATCGTCCATATAAAAATCTTCCTTGATGATTTTAGCTATGTCTGCATCGTCGCATTGATTTGCTATCTCGTGCAATGTTCTAATGGCAAGGAATGGTGCTGAAGTTGTTCCATATGTGACCGTTGTTAGTTCATACTGCTTTATCGGTTCCGCCTTATTCTCTCTCCAAAGTATGTATTGGTAACTCTGGTCTTCTTTCGCGATTCTTACCTGACGATACATTTTCTCTACGTCTGCCATTATTATATTTTTCCAAACTCGCCACTTCACCATGATATCAAATATATCTTTCTGTAGTCTTGGCCCCACATGTAACACATCGTTGAGGCTTTTGCCATTTGATGTTTTCGCCGAAGCATCAAAAACAACTCTAACCTTAGTCGTAATACTGCTCTCACGAACCACCGCTTGATGAGGAAGATAATATTTTCCACGCTGATTGTCGTTAACTTCTTCCATATGACCGAGGTGTTGGTACTCCCGCATGAATTTCACATATTCCGTTTTTAATGCATTATTTGCTTGTAACTTTTTCTCTAAATTCAGCAATCTCGCCATTGCTTGCTTTCGAGAATCTCCGAGGGCGTTATCTTCTTTAAACGGCAAGTTAACAATGAATCTGCCATCTCTATCTGGTTTCGTTGTAGCTTTGTATTGCCGTAGACATAAATCATCATCATCTGAAGGAATAACCGAATCATTTATCTCCTCCAACTCCCAAAATCGCTCCAACCCAGTTGTCACGGCTGCTGTTAATTGCTTACTCCTACTTTCTACGTTGAGTACTCCGGATAATATCCACCCAAGCTTTGTTGATTGACCCAGGATTTTATCCAATTTCAATATGCCTTCCTCTAAGATCTCTGGATACAAGTCGCCGCCGATTACTATATCAATTCGGTCTGATTTGTTAAAATTAGGATCGGCCAACGTATGATTTTTCAACTGATTGATATCATACTTAAATGATGTGTCCGGATGCGCCTTGGCCAGCTTTGGCAATACTAATGCCTCAATTACGAACAATTCGTCGCTCATAAACCTTGGTCGGACCACCGTGCTTCCAAGACCGTGCTTCCAAGACCAACTAGTTTTAAATTCACTTTCTTCTTTGGTAAATTCAATATTTGCGCAGCTTCTTCTGACAATGCGGTTTTTTGTGACCCTTGGTCAATTAGTGCTCTCAAGGTCAGAAATTCTCCATGCGCTGTTTTTACTCGTACCAGTGCCGTTGCCAAAAGTACAGTCGGTGATGCATCGTCCTTTGTCATCATTGAAGTCGCTGACTCCTGCCTTGGTTCATTTTTTGTTTTATTTAAACCATACGTTGTTTCCCAATGCAGCAGAATGTGATGGTTTTTACCACACTTTTTGCATTTGGAAGCTCCATTGCTGCATTTCTTGTCCATCTTATGGTATAGACATACATAACACGCGTTGCTTTTCTTTGCCCAGCTGTGTCGATCTGCCACTGATAGCGCAAGGAATTTCCTGCAATTGTTCACACTATGTCCTACTGTGTTACAATATGCGCAGCTTAGTTGTCCCGTATAAAATGAATTTGTAGATTGCTGATTGCTTCGTTGCCTACTGCTTCCACTATTTCCAATCAGCTTCTTTCCTTTTACAGCTTCTAACGCTTGATATTGCAGCTCCAAAAACTGCATCACATCGCTCAGAGTTTGTATCTCCCTAGTTTTCTTCACGTTCTGCTCATATAACCGCAGCCCGTCTCTGTCCAGCTTTCTTATGATGATACGAGCAATTAGTGGCTCCGCATCATCCAATTTGATATTCATCCCTTTCAGAGCATGAACACATTCATTTGTTGTATCGAGAAGCTGCTTTATACTCGATGCTGCCTCGCTGTTGACTTCAGGCTGGTCCAACATTTTGTCCACCAACTTTGTAAACAGCAACCGCCGGTTAGCATACCGATGTGTTAACATTTCCCACGCTGCATCATAACTTGCATCAACAACATTGAAATGTTGAATTAGCCTTCCAGCTTCTCCCTTTACTAATGACTTCAATCGGTACATTTTCTCAACATTTGAATAATGGCTGACCTCATGTACCAATTTTTTGAAAATATCGTAAAAAGAGGACCATTCGTTTATATCACCAAAAAATGTTGGGATTTTGATATCCTCCAGTTTAAGAGTTGATGGCCTTTTCACTATCTCCAGTGACTGCATCTTCTTTGCTAAGTCCATTGAAGCATCGTTATACGACCTGTCCACTTGGTCTTTTTGCTCTTCTACATCGTCATCGTCTTCTCCCATATCAAATGTCAATTTTGTATAAATTGCATTTATGAGTTGCATTTTCTGCTCCCAACAAGATTTTCTGCATTCCAATTCCGCTCTGCCGGCATCATCTTCTATGCCTTCATCTAACAATAATTTCATGTTGTTCACTTGACGGAAAAATTTTCTTATCAGAATGTCTGCCGGCTTGCCTTCCAGATGTTCCCTCTTGTGCCCTTCTTGCTGCTGTCCTTCACTAGACCCAGCTGCCTCAGTTGCCTGCTTCGGCATAGTAAGGTCGACATCTGCATTTTTTATGTGTGTACGAATTCCGTACACTATTTTCTCAATCTCTTCGAAATATCTGCTCTCAAAATAACTTTCATTTGTTATTCCCATCGACAGCAGTTTCAAGTTGATCCTCTGGAACTCATCCCAGATTTTTTCCAAGTGGGAAGTTGTCTCATCCAACGTAGTTTGACGCAGTTTTTTCTGCTGCATCTTATCATTCATGACGATGATCATCTCGCCAATCTCATTTTGGCGTTGTAACAATTTTCGCTTTTCATTCGACATTTTGTATTCGAAAATAAAAACTTGTATTAGTTAACTGTATACAACCGCTGTTTAAGCCTCGGTTACGCTTATCTCACTGTTTAGGCCGTGAGAAACGCCACTTATTTAAAATTTTAAAATTTCGTTCGCACTTTAGCGAGTTAGACAATTTTAAAAATTTTACAACGACTGTGTTTTCAATTGCACTAGCTCGTTTCCTCGAAGGACCAATGTGCGGACTGATGTTCGCGTCGTTTGAGTATTTTTAAGGTACTGATTTTATTTTAATAAAACACCTAAATATATAGGCACAAAAATGCACTTAAAACTAGACAGAATTAGAATATTATCAGCAGAGGCACGATAAGCGTCCCCGCATAGGCTATAAACTATTTATTACTTGTGTGTGTACTTTTCTAAATAGCGATAATAATAGAATACATTAGAATTGTAAATGGCCACACGGCCTCAACTCAAACTGAGTGTTACTAAACATAGATTATGATGTGTGAGAAACATCTTCTGTTTGACATTTTTTATTACTAGCGATAACTATAGATGTGTGAGAGACATCTTCTCTTTGACATTTTTTTATTACTAGCGATAATTATAGATAATATTAGAAATGTAAATTACCACATGTACAAGTGTCATATTTGGACATTAGGAGAATGGGGAACCTCCGAAAGTTAGTCACAATTACGTTGTATGAACTGGAGCACATGTCTGATTATGACATTTTAAATGCAAAACAATCGCTCAACGAACTGTTCGCATCAGTAACGGCAGCATTTGAAGAGCTACCGCCGCATGATGAAACTGACATGATGTATAACAATATAGAACAACAGTGTTGGAACATACAAAAAGAATTAACATATGGCATGGCCTACGTGGACGACGACATAATTGCTTACAAAAAAAAAGTCACCGATGAATATTTCAAAGGTTTTTCAAGAAAATTATACTCGCTCGATACAAGCGAAAAGATCGCATATGCTATTGGATCATCATTCAAATGCGAGGCGGAAGACACCATTCACAATGGTGATGAAAAGCAGGAAGATGTGAATGCAGCTGATAAACCTGTAGATAGCGCGACGGAAGGCGACAAACGGTGGAATGAAACTGAATGCTATGAAGAGCGCGAGTTGATACCAGAAAAATACGGTGTCGAAGAAGGAGCCAGCGTCGAGAGGGAGAGTCGTATTCCGGAAGAGGACAATGGCGACAACAAGTTGGTTAACGAGGGTGAGAGCTACATGGACATTCAAGCTATTGTGGAAGACGTTCCATTTGTAGAACATAGGCCAACTGGGTTTAAGATGAGGAGGTTCACCAAACAGCAACAACCACAAATGGAGAAGACATTTTCTGGTAAAATCCTACAACGCAGATGTTATCGTGAGAGCAAGGAACGAGGTAGTGTTCATCACCGAAACGGCCATGATCAGGATGTCCGTGACCGAGGCGGAAACTATGAAGGAGGACGTCGGTACCGTGAAGCATGGTGCTCACAAAATCAATGCATAATATCGACGAAGCATCTGGATTCAGTCAGCACAAACAATGAAATACGTAGTCACTCTTGGAAATGGTGGAAACGTTGGAAAGATAAAATTGTCAGAATTTTGGGCAAAAAAACAAGCAGTCAAAGGGAATGTCTTGATGTCGGAAGCAGCTACGGTCATTTCGTATCAACACCACATCTTTGACGAAGGAAATTGAAAACTTATCCGTGCATCCCATAGAAACCTCTAGGATCGGATGTCATCAATCACACCAAGGAAATTGATCAACTGAAGAAGCAAACTGCACGCTGATAATCTACATCTGAAAAGTCTAAAATTTCATCACATCAGCGAGCATACTTTTTTATTCTGGTAGTTTTGTTTATTATTATAATAGATATAGTTATCGTAAGAAAAATTATTGTCAAGAGATCGATTGCATCTATCGTCTTTTCTATTCCCCGGCAGAATGTTCAAAATACTTATAAACACTTTACATTGCAACTATCGTCTTTTCTGTCCCCCGGCAGAATGTTCAAAATACTTATGAACACTTTTACATTTCAAATAGAAGATGTTTCTCACACATCATAATCTATGTTTAGTAACACTCAGTTTGAGTTGAGGCTGTGTGGCCATTTACAATTCTAATGTATTCTATTATTGTCGCTATTAAGAAAAGTACACACACAAAAAATAAATAGTTTAAAGCCTGTGCGGGGTCGCTTATCGTGCCTCTGATATTCTAATTCTGTCTAGTTTAAGTGATTTTTTGTGCCTATATATTTAGGTGTTTTATTAAAATAAAATCAGTACCTTACAAATACTCAAACGACGCGAACATCAGTTCGTTCAGGCACTAACAACGTTCACAGGAAATTTTAGGGATCTAGACAGCTTTATTATTACATCAGAGCTAGTGACCAAACCATTAAACGCCGAAGGCAAAATAGATTTCCTACAATACCTATTTCACGCAAAATTGTCAGCAAGTTTTGAAATTCTAGAAGAACAATTACGCCTTAGATACAAAGACAATACCACAGAAGCACAACTACAAATAAGACTAAACAACCTACAACAACGCAATTTAAAGGTACATACTTACAAAGAACAGCTACTACACATAATAGAAGGACTGAATAGGCTAGGAATTGAAAGTCTGGGATCAGAATCCACACCAGCCGAACAAAATGTAGTAGTTAAAAGAAACAACAAAGTCGCTCTTAACGCATTTAAAAAAGGTTTAAACGAGCACTTAAAAACCACAATATATGCCGCACGACCTAAAGACCTGAAAACGAGTCAATGACTTCGCCAAATACAATTATGCATTTTCAGCGAAATGTCAATACTCCATACAATGAAAATCGAAATACACAAAACAATCACTCTTTTAACCAAAACAGAAATAACACTAACAGATATAATTACAACGATAGAAACCAAAACCGAAATGACAACAACAACAGTTTCACCCGAAACCAAAACAGAAATAACACTACCCAGCCAATAATTGTACGAACTTTTTACGAAGATCGTATTTTACGAACTTTTCTCGATCAAAAATATTCGAGAAATGTCCGACATTCACTCGCATATTACGATAATCGGAATTTCCTCGATAAAATATCGTTAACGTCTTCATAATCGAACTCATTAACGACTTAGTTAACGAATTCTTTAACGACTTCGTTTACGAGCACATTTTGTTTCGATAACGAGATAACTCGTTTCGATGCAAAATTAAGAACGAAGTCGGACTCGTAACCGTATCGTTATCGTGTGTCGCCTACGATTGTTTTGCCCGCATCGATCGAAAATTTTTCGTTTACGAGCTCTTTAACGATAAAATTATTGGCTGGGTAATAACAGAAACAGATACACTAACAACAACACAAATCGAAACGTAAGAATCGTACACAATGATCAGGGAAACGTTCAGGGCTCGGAAAACACAGTTATTACGGAGAGCCAAAATTAAAGGTTTTTAAAATATCACACAACAATTCCAATTTCATAAAAATTAAGTAAAAGAACAACTTAATGACTTTTTTAATTGACACTGGAGCAGACATTTCACTTTGCAAAATTAGCAAAAATGTAGATAACGATTTTTATAATACTGATGAAAAATGCAAATTAACTGGCATTACAAACGAGGAAATTTTTTCACTAGGTAGCATAAGCCTAACACTTAATTTTGGGGAGGAATCCAGCAAACATGAGTTTCAACTCGTCAGTTCGAAATTTCCAATTGAGACTGATGGTATATTAGGTAGAGACTTTTTGAAGAAATTTCTTTGCAAAATAGATTACGAAACTTTTACAATTTCAGTGTTGATAAACGACTCACATTCTACCAATGCACTCAAAGTCATATAATACACTGGTAAAAAAAATTCCACAGAGAACAGAAATTCTCCAACCAATTCGATTAAAATTAACGGAAGATAAAGTAATTTTCAATAAAGAAATTCAAGAAGGTATTTTTCTCAGTAATTCAATAGCACCAAAAAATGGCATGACGCATATAAAAATTTTCAATACAACTGATAAGGAAGTAACTTTAAATGGTATTCAGTTGGAAACTGATTCTTTGAACAATTATGACATTTTAAACTACGACAATAAAAAACCTTTACACTCACAAAAACGTCTAAATAAAATTTTAGAAACATTAAACATACAATGCAATAATGCAAAAATTAAAAACGATTTGACGAACATTTTCAACAAATACCAGGACGTATTCCATTTGGATAACGAACCTTTAACTACAAATAATTTCTACGACCAAAATATAACGACAACAGACAACACACCGTTTTACATAAAAAATTATAGATTACCACACACACACACGGAAGTAATAAATGAACAGATCAAGAAAATGCTTGAGGGCGATATTATCGAACCATACTTACGTACTTACAATTCCCCACTCCTTTTAGTTCCTAAAAATAACGTTAATGACAAAAAGAAATGGAGACATGTTGTGGATTACAGAAAACTGAATGATAAAATTGTTAATGATAAATTTCCTCTAACTCGACTGAAAGACATTCTAGACAAGTTAGGAAGAGCAAAATGGTTCTCAACACTCGATATGACCAGTTCATTTCATCAAATCAAACATGACAAAAATTCTCGAAATTTGACAGCTTTTTCCACACCGAACGGACATTATCACTTCAAACGTTTACCTCTCGGACTAAAAATTTCCAACGTATGCTAACACTTGCACTTGCAGGTTTAGACTCAAATGCATTCCTTTACGTGGATGACATAATCATCCATGGTTGTAGCATAAATCACCACAACGAAAATTTGATCAAAGTCTTAGACAGGCTGCAACGTTATAACTTAAAATTAAATGCCGCCAAATGTTGTATTTTGCGTCCAGAAGTAGTATACTTGGGACACCTAATTACTGGCGATGATGTTAAAACTGACCCTGAAAATATGACACTATAAAATTACCCTATTCCGAAAAATGCGGACGAAGTTAAAAGATTTGTTACTATTACAGAAAATTCATTCCAACTTTTGCGGACATTGCCAAAAGTCTTAACGCACTGTCAAAACAATCTTGTAAATTTGTTTGGACTGAAGAAAGACAACAAGCTTTCGATGCACTAAAAGAAAAATTAATAACTTCTCCTTTATTACAATATCCAGATCTGAGAAAACCTTTCATTTTAACGACTGATGCTTCAAATTATGCTTTAGGCGCAGTGCTATCGCAAGGTGATATAGGAAATGATTTACCTATATCATATGCAAGCAAATCGCTGCAAAAGCATGATTTGAATAAACCAGTAATTGAAAAGGAACTGCGAGCCATTCACTGGGGGATCAATTTCTTCAAGCCATACCTATTCGATAGAAAATTTACAGTGGTAACTGACCATAGACCACTAGTATCGTTATTTTCTCACAAAAATCCTTCACCGAAAATGACTAGAATTTGTCTGGCTTTGAGCGATTACGACTATGACATAGTTTACAAAAAGGAAGCATGAATACAAATGCCGATGTATTATCCCGAATCCAAATTGATTCTGAAATTTTAAAAAATA
The DNA here is from genome assembly GCA_951394025.1 of Heteromyza rotundicornis. Taxonomy (NCBI): domain Eukaryota; kingdom Metazoa; phylum Arthropoda; class Insecta; order Diptera; family Heleomyzidae; genus Heteromyza; species Heteromyza rotundicornis. The sequence goes on from OX596010.1 coordinate 39,476,865, forward strand.
TGATACCGCAAGAATATGATAAAAATGCGAAGAAAACACTTATAATTACAAGAGGCATGGCAAATAAAAAAGCCATTAAAAATAAAGAGGCAAACAATGATGAAGAAATCATTGTGGATGGTGACAAAGCCCAGAAGTCTGATCAACTTCCGATATGGGAATGCACATCCGTTAGTGACGTCCGGAATATGAAAAATTTTAAATTTTATATGGCCAAAGAACATAAAATATATATTGAAAATAATATTGTGCACTTGGGATTTAGCGATAATTCAACGAAACCAGTTTCGTATTCGAAGAAGCTAACTACCCAACAAAATAATTTAAATACGCATGCGAGATACAGTGATAATTCAACGAATCTAGATTCGGTTATGAAGAAACTGATATCCACAATGAAAAAAGAAAACATATTAGAGATAGCGCTAGCCAACAATGATAAAATATTCCAAAAAATCTCAAAAGAAGAATTTAAAAACATATTTATAAACATACAACAAAACCCTCAAAATAGAAAAAGTCCTCAACTCAAAATTTTAATTTATGACCCAGCAAAAAGAATACGGGATGACGCTACAAAATTTAAACTCATTGTCGAATACACAACAGGACACTTAGGAGTTAGAAGAACAATGATAAAGCCAAAACAAAGGTACGTGTGGAAAAACATGTACAAAATGGTAAAGAAATTTGTATCGCAATGCGACATATGCGCGAAAAGTAAACAAACACGCCACACTATTGAACCACTAACGATAACAGACACGCCTAGCAATAGTTTCCAAACATTGTCAATCGACACCGTAGGACCGTTACGTATATCCAATGGATTTCGGTACATACTAACAATGCAATGTGATCTCACAAAATTTGTACTATCGTACCCTATGTCAACAAAAGACGCCGACACTGTCGCAAGAACACTCGTAGAACAAGTAATTTTAAAGTATGGACATTTTCAAGTGCTAAAATCTGATAATGGTACGGAATTCAAAAATGAGTTAATGAATAGCATATGTAAGAATAAAACAAACATGTTCTACTCCATACCATCATAAAACGATAGGGTCACTTGAAAGGAACCACAGGGTTCTTAATGAATTTCTATGAAATCAACAAATGACCATGAATGGGACAAGTGGATACCGTACTTTACTTTCGCTTACAACACGACTCCACACGTTGACACTGGTTACACACCCTTTGAACTTGTATACGGAAAATTACCATGTTATCCCAACCAAATTTTTATACCCCCACACTCTCTGTGGCAGGGTATACTAACTTTGACACAACGTTTGTAACACCCATAATGGGGCGTGTCCGGTATGGAAAAGTATATATATTCTTGATCAGCATCACCGCCGGAGTCAATTTAGCCATGTCTGTCCGTCCGTCTGTCCGTCCGTGAATACGGAAATCAAGTTCGAGAATCAGCCAAATCGAACAAAAACTGGGCGTGGCTCCCATACACCGAAAAAAAGGTCAACATTTTTCGATTGGAAATGTTTAGAAACGTATTTTTGACATGGTCCGAGGTTCCGAAACCACATATATAAAAGGGCTATTGAGACCAATTTTTTTTTTTGGTCCATTTGATTGGAAATTTTTAGAAACGGATTTTGGACATGGCCCGGGCTCCAAAACTATTTATAGGTGGCTCAAAATGGGGTCTTGAGACCACATAATTTTGTGTTCGAGGTACTTCTTCCTACTGTGTGGGCGTATTTCAGCTTCGGTATAGCCGAAGATAGTCCACTCTCTAGTTGAAAATGAAACCAATACTTATGATCTCGACAGCTATCGAAGCGAGATGCGTACGAGACTAAATTTTTCACTACATAAAGCCAAAGTAATGTTAATTAGGGCTAAAGAGAAAAGAACTGACAAAAATTTAAATAATATACAAAAACTTTATATAGAAATAGGAGACCTAGTGTTATTAAAAGTAGAAAATAGAAAGAAATATGAAAAACCATATAAGGGACCATTTATAGTACTAGATAAATTAGGAGTTAATACAAAAATAGAATATAATGGAAAACCAAAAATTTTTCAGAACAATCAGCTGATACCTTACAAGGCAGCAATATAGCAATAAGAAAATAATTATTAGATTTAAAACATTTTTACATATATTTTATTATAAATCATACCTGTTTATTTCATAAAAATATTTTTACACTAAAAAAAAAAAAACAAATTTAAAAAACATTTTTATAACTTCATAATTTAAATCAATATTCTATAAAAATATTTTAATCATATCACCAACAATCTTTTCTGAAATTTTTTTAAAAAAATCATTATTTTTCAAATAATTTTCATCTTAAGGGTAAGGGTGTAGTGTATACATACATGTCTACATTACCTGCCCCTGCATTTCATTTGTACTAATGCACCGACAAAGTATCGATATGCTAACGCTGCACTTTTGAGTACGCGTTAGCATATCTAAAACAAAACTCGAATACGGTTTAAGTTTTCTATTCGCAAATAATATAAACTTTGTCCAGCATAACTAATCACATAAGAGTACATGAAGAGGAACAGAATGTGGTTCTATCAAAACAAATAATATACCAAGAAATGTGTCTAAATGTATTTTTGTCTGGGTTAAGAGAACCTTTCGGTTCTACAATAAGAGCGATGGGACCAACTTCTCTAGCACAAGCATTAAATTTCTGTTTAAGTGAGCAAAGCGTTCATTATATTAGAAACTCAATTTCAAACAAACCATTCGCTTCACATCCTATTTCAGTTAAAAAACCAATTAATCAATTCCATTCAAATCGTCCTGGTCAATAACAATTTTCACAAAATTTAAATTTTGCTCGTCCTGGTCAGTTTAATCAACAGTCTGTCCGTAACAATTTTCCACAAAATTCCAATTTTGCTCGTCTTGGTCAACATAATCATCAGCCTGTCCGACAAAATTTTACACAAATTTATAAATCAAAGTAATCAAATTAGAAATTCCAAGAAATTTTCTTGAACCGATGGATATTTCTAGTAGTAATACTTTTCTAAATTCTACAAATATGTTGGAACAATAATCGAATTCAGCAGATCCAATAAGAGGAGAAGCATATGCTGTTGAATATCCTGAATGTTCCACTTCAAAACAGCTCTGACACCTTTCAAAACCATTATACATATGATGTTCAACCAACGACATTCAATGAGATAGATGATGAAAATTTTTACCCACTAGCCTCAAAGAACCAATCGGATATATAGATTTCAATAATCATCAGTCCCACATATTGCCATATATTCATATTTTAGACAATCAAAACCATCCACACAAATTTCTAATAGCCACTGGAAGCAATAAATCGTTTTTGAATCCAGCTTTAGTAAATTCGACATTTGCTGAAAAAATAGAACCAGTTCAAATCAAAACCATCTTAAACACTCATTCGGTCAGTGAAAAAAAAATCCGATTTAATGCTTTTAAAGAATTTAAATCTACAGAATATACATATATCATTTTTGCTTTTTAAATTTCATAATTATTTTGACGGTCTATTGATTTTGGAAACAATGAAACAACTATATATGGTAATTGATTTAAAAAATTCTATTTTACGAACAGGAAATGTAACTATACCACTCATTTATAAACCGAATTATACATCAAGAAATTGTATAGTACCACCTAATAGTAAAATAATAGCGAAATTGCCAGTAGATATTCAATCTGGAAATGTTTACATTCAACCTGTTAAAAAAGTGAGCAACTGATAATTTCTGAAGGTATATATGTGGCTTATGAATGGCATTCCCTTGTTGAAATAGTAAATTCCACTGATGTTTCAAAACAATTCGTAATAGAACAACCAATTTAAGTTAGTCCGTTTGATAAAGCTCAGTTTTATGGAGTACACAACTTTTCCATCAATACAAATTACAACCAAATTTTAGATTCTGAAACAGATATATTAAATTTAATCCACACTAATCATTTAATTTCAAAAGAAAAACCGCGTTTACTTAAACTTTGTAAACGGTTCGAAGATATTTTCTTCAAAGAAGGACAACATTTGACATTTATCAATCAAGTTAAACATGAAATTAAAACCAAAGATGAACTTCCTGTTTAGATGAAATCGTATAGATATCCAGAAGTTCACAAACTGGAAATACAACAACAAATTTAGATAATGATTGATGACGGCATAATACGTTCTAGCTTTTCACCTTGCTCGTCCTAAATTTGGATAGTTCCAAAAAAATTTGACGCTAGTGGTAAACAAAACTGGCGACTTGTAGTAGATCATCGGAAATTAAATCAAAAAACGGTGGACGACAGATATCCAATTCCGAATATTAATGACATACTTGACAAATTAGGAAAAAGTCTTTATTTCAGTACACGATCTGGCGTCTGGTTTTCACCAAATTGAAGTCGAAGAATCTGATATCCCCAAAACAGCTTTTTCAGTTGATCATGGACACTATGAGTTCGTAAGGATGCCGTTTGGTCTTAAAAACGCTCCTTCCACTTTTCAAAGAACAATGGATAATGTGCTTAGGGAGTTGATAGGGAAAACTTGTTTTCTGAATATGGATGATATTCAACTTCACTCCAAGAACATCTTGAAAATTTAACTGCAGTTTTTAAAAAATTAAAACATGCTAATTTGAAGATTCAAATCGACAAATCGTTTTTGGGCCATATTGTGACTACAGGAGTAAAGCCTAACCCTGATAAGATAAAGGTCATCAAATCTTTTCCAGTTCCAAAAACCACTAAACAAATAAAATCATTTCTAGGATTACTAGAATATTACAGAAAGTTTATTAGAAATTTTTCAAAAATGACAAAGCCTTTGACAGAATGTTTACGAAACAACAAACCAATAAGATTAGATTCCCGTTTTCTCGAATATTTCGAAAAGTGTAAAAATCTTCTCTGCAATGAACCTATTCTGCAATATCCCGATTTTTCAAAAGATTTTGTCTTGACATCCGATGCTAGTAATGTAGCTCTCGGAGCCGTATTGTCCCAAGGCCCCATAGGTTCTGATAAGCCCATAGCTTTTGCCAGTAGAACATTACATAGAACTGATCAAAACTATAGTGTTATTGAAAGAGAACTCCTAGAAATTGTGTGGGCTACAAAGTATTTTAGACCATATCTATTCAGTCGAAAATTTAAAATTATAACAGATCATAAACCTTTGACTTGGCTATTTTCTTTTAAAGAACCTAATTCAAAATTAGTTCGATGGCGTCTTAAACTTGAAGAGTTTGACTATGAGATATTTTATAAAAAAGGAAAAGAAAATGGCAATGCCGATGCCGATGCACTGTCTCGAGAAAATTGCTTACGAATCTTCTAACAGTGTAGAAAATGAGTGACTAGTTTCAACAATCCACTCTGCGAAAGAAAATCATGACGATTCCGAACGCCATTTGAATGAGTTTATAAATCAGCAAATTTTAGAGAAAACCTTATGTTCAAATAATCAAAATTCCTTTAAAATATTATTTCAAAACAGACGCAGACACACTATAAAACGAAATGACTTGAATGATAAAAATGCAATTATTGAAATTTGAAAAAAGATATATCAATCCGAATGGTATAACCGCTATACTTACCGGTAACGAAACTTTCAAAATAATTCAAGAAGTTAGTTCAGAAATATTTAGTAATAGCAAATCAAAACTTATTCCATGTACAACACTCGTCAAAGATATATTAGAAGTAGGAAAACAGGAACATTTAATAACTGAATACCATAGCAAATCGAGTCACAGAGGAATCAATGAAACATTTGCTCATTTAAAAAGAGAATATTTTTTCCCAAAAATGAAAGAAATTATCACCGAATTATAAACAATTGTCAGATTTGCTTAGAAAATAAATATGAACGTAACAGAAACGATATTAAATTTGAGATAACAGAAACACGGGAAAAACCTTTAGACATTGGACATTTGGACATATATTCAGTAGGTAAGAAAAATTTCTTAACGTTAAAAGACAAATTTAGTAAATTTGCTAGTGCCTATTTGTTAAAAACTAGAAGCACTGTTTACGCCAAAACACCCTGTTTGCCACCCTGTATACGGAATTGTACGGCAACCAACTTTATACCATTAAACCTACTGGAACACCGCTTAACATTCTGTTAAGCTGTATCCCAAAACTGGTTTAACTCAATATGACGACCTTCTGTCATTTCCGTAACTTTAACTTCCTTCTTCTGGTACCAGCATCGACCGAGTCAACAACGTATATTTTTACGCTCCTGCATCATCCCGTGCTGCAGTGCTTTTTATTTACATAAGCTTACTTTTGTATCCTACGACAATCGTCGCAAGTAAGCAACCTTTGTGCTCCTTTATCAATAAAACATACTTAAAAACCTACATCCTACGCGCCTTTAATTATATTTTGCTAATTCTCCATTTTCATCCTTTTTTCTTTTTTATATCGTTTGGCCACTTTACGAGTGAGCCAAACAAGCACCATATGTGTAATTCAAAACCTAAAACATTTCTTAACGTTAAAAGATAAATTTAGTAAATTTGCTAATGCCTATTTGTTAAAAACTAGAAGCACCATATGTGTAATTCAAAACCTAAAACATTTCTTTTCTCATCATGGTATTCCAAAAAAATTAATTTTCGACAATGCATTAGAATTTACTTTAACTATGTTTAAAGAGTTTTCTCAATTGTACAATATTGATTTGCATAATACTGTCGCGGTATAAAATCGCGACATGAATGTTGTTGTTTTTATTGTTTGTTTTGTTTTTTTATGTTTCCCTTTTGTTCGGGGCGACGGGCGAACAAAATCGGAGGAACAAAATCACACACGCACTGACCGAATTAACGCACTGCACAATTTTATTGATGGTCACTTTTTTTATATAAATATATTTGTTTTGCTTAATTTGTTAAGCAAAACAAATTCGACACTCGCGGGCGAGATGCGGCCGGCGCGCGGAAGAGGAAAACTGAATAGTTCGTTTGAGCTGTCAAAGTTCTCTTGCTTTCTTCTCCTTTCTTTCGCTTTTGCTTTCGTTAAGTTAGCTCAGTGAGCGGCGGCGATCCGATGAGGGTATTGCCAGCCTCGCCATTACAATAGTAAATTGTCAAAACCTGGACTAAAGCTTTTGTACTTTTTAAACCTGTTTGAGGGAGAGGAATTTGAGAACATTTATGCTTTCGCCTATACGTACATGAGTGCCGCCAAAATGTATATTTCATTTTGGTGGGTGCAGGGGGGTATATGTAAATTTGCCAAACACACCTAGAAAAATCTGAAGAGATTTTTCGCATATAGGTATGGGTAAAGCCCCGACTGCGGACACTGGTTTCAAAAGCTTTTTGCGCGCTGGTTTAGTTTTGCCAGCTAGTGTTTATTTTGCTTTATTTTATTTGTGGCAGTCGGCCATTTAGTGTTTTGAATTTGAGGAATTGAATAGAGTTGGACAGGTTGTGTTCGGTCGTGATTTATTTTGGTGAAGTGTTTCCGTCCAAGTAGTTTGCTTGGGATTTGTTTGGCCGTTTTCCCCCCCCCCTCTTCCTTATTCCTTTTTTTTTGTTTGTGTCGTCCCGCATCAGAGCCAAGTTGTTGCTGGACATCGAATTTTATCGAAGTCCAGCTGGTGAATAGATTCTGCAAAGAATCGTGCGAGGGATTTCAGACAGGTTGGTCTGGTCCCGCAAATCAATTGCGTTTAAAGAAATATAATTTTTGGTGTATGAATAATTTCTTTTGGGTGATTGTCGGTTTGTGTTGATTTTGAAAAAGGGGTTTGTGTTCGGTATTATTTTCTTTGTGTCGAAAAAGATTTCCGTTTCTTTTATATATATACATATATATATATATATATATATATATATATATATATTTGTATATATATATATATATTGCGTCAGTTTCGGTGTAGGGTTTTAAAAGTTTAGTTATCAGGTTTTCGCGGGTTCGTGTTGTTCGTTTGGACGGGGATACCATACCGCGAGGGTCGTCTTAAATCCCACGCTTCGCGACTGTGCTATTCGGGCAAATAGGGAATTTAATTATCGCGTGGGGATTTTTGATTTTAGTTTGTTTAATAAAAAGTTTTAGTTCAAAATAGCGCGATAATACTACAGCAAAAAATTCAACAGGCAACTCTCCGGTAGAAAGAGATAATAAGAATTATCCATAGTCAACACAAACAAAAACCAATCAGTGAAATTATGGATGAAGCCATTCTTACGTACAACAATTCAATTCATTCATAAATTAATTTAACACCATTTGAAGCATTAACGGGTCACTATACCAAATCTAACCCTTTTCCTACAAACACAACTACAGAAACAGTTCACGATTATCTGCAAAAACACAAAAATGAATACGAGAAATTGATCAAAATTATATATGTAAGAAATCTTAAAAACAAACATAGATACATTAACAGACTTAATATTAATCGAAAAGATCCACCTCAATTTCAAATTAATGATAGTATTTTTGAAGCCGAAAACCGAAAAAATAAATTAGCTCCAAAATTTATGAAGTACAAAATCACAAAAAATAATGAAGTTAATGTAACTGGAAAAAAAAAGAAAAATTCACAAACAAAAGATAAAAAATAAGCGAAAATATTGTAATATATGAAAATTTATCTACTTCCAAAAATCAATAATGTTTTTATCAACAAAATACAACTATGTAATTAGAATTTATACTTATAAATTTGATAAAATTTTAAATTGTCTAATATATATATATATATAAAAAAAAAATAATTAATTTTGTACCCTCCAATTCCTAAACTGACTCTATCGATCTTTCTGAAAGGGGAGTAGTTACGTAACACATCACAACTAACACATAACAACCCCGTTTTTGGTAGATACTTATTTTTGCCTTGTTTGGCAACACTAATTCGAAATAAGAAAATTCACAGAACAATCTATATATATAAAAGAGACGTGTATGTTTGTCACCAGTAGACAAGAAAATGATTTTTGCCATGAACATACTATAAGACCCCAGCCATAATCTGGGCTACAAATGGCCGGGAATAGACAATGGGGCGTGGCTCCGTCCATACAAGTCAATATTTGAAAATGCTGTAATAGCGCTCCCACACAATGTTTTCCAACGAAATTTGGCAGATGGCTTCATGGTTTCAACTCTAAGCTAAATGCAACACATCGGCGTAATTGGACAAAGGGGCGTGGCACCGGCCATACAAACCAATATTTCAAATTGCTGTAAATGCCCTCTCATTTAATGTTTTCCAACAAAATTTGGCAAATGGTTTCATGGTTTTAACTCTAAACTAAATACAACTTATCGGCGTAATTGGACAAAGGGGCGTGGCACCGCCCATACAATTCAATACTTCAAAGTGCCATTATTGGGCTCCCATTGAATATTCTTCAACGGGAAATGGTTCTATGCCTTCAATGCAACATATTGGAATAGGACAGCCATACAATTCAATATTTTAAAAAATGTTACACTTGGGCTCCTAATGAACATTTTTCAACACGAAATGATTTTATGCTTTCAATTCTAAGTTCAATGTTACATATGGTCGAAATTGGACAGCGGGGCGTAGCACTTTTAATACAATTCAATATTTCAAAATGCTACACTTGGGCTCCCAATAAAAATATGTGACAAATGTTTGCATTAATTTATTATGACCTTAAAGGCAAAAATAACTTTTTTAGGAGCAGCAAAGCGGACCGGGCCCTGCTAGTAATTAATAAATAAAAGCTTCTAGAACAGATTGCATCTTTGCAGAAGATCATTAAACCTCAAACTGCCAAACACTAGTGTTAAAAACAGGCTAACATAAAAAAATTATAATTTATAAAATTACAATTCAAGTAAGAAAAGAACACCTAGTTTCAATTGGAAAAACGGTTGGTTTCCGACGATTGATTTGCGACATTGGACAATGGAACAACGGAGCCCATTTTATAACCACAACGTTTACAATATTTGGTTAATGGAGCATCCGTTGACGATTTAAATCACCGGCCCGTAACTCTGGCTTATATATACCCTACACCTACTGGATCATTTTGGATCCGCCACCATGAATTTTGAGATTTGGATGTCAAATTCGAAATCAGCTACCCCCAAAACCCGCATATAAAAAATTGCATACTATTTCGATTAAATCTCCAATTTCGGAAGCCATATTGGATCCGCTATCTTGAATTTGGAAATTTTAACATCAAATTCGGAATCAGCGACCCCAAAAACTCCGTTATACTAAGTTCGGAACTATTTCAATGGAATTTAGTTACATATTTTACAAAACACGATATTCACTTATATGGGAGGTTGGCTTGGCAGTCGACGGACTCCACCCATTTTCAATACCAACTCCTTCTAGGGCCCAAAAAGTATAAATCCAAACTTGGGCCCCTAGCTTTCTTCTAGCTCCTGCAATCGTCTTTACAAGAAAAGAGGACGTACTAAGGGATATGGCTAAATCAATGCTGATCAAGAATATATATAGATTTCTATAGCGGACACGCCTCCTCCCTTTAACTGACTAAAAAGCAGAAAATAAATTTCCTTTAAATTAATTTGCGCAATTTCGATTTAAAATTAAGGGGTTTTGGCTACTTTCTTCCTAATATCATTGCAGATTTTGAAGTCGTGACCACTTTCTTTTTGAGACTAGAACTGACAAGCAAATGTTATATTTCGTAAGTGGGCATATTGCCTGCATTGAAATTGGAAGTAATGGTCAAGCAAAATGACCACTAATTGTTGAATACAACTAAATAATATTAATGTATAAATTTTGAGACATAACTCTTTTAAAAGTCGAAAAATTCATACAAATTTGGGTTATCTTTGCTTTTTTAACATATTTGACCGTCATATTGGATCCATAATTAGAGCTTATATTTTGTCCAGCTGGCCATAGTGCGTCGTCTGTTTAGCTTTTTAAGTCGAGCTAAAATTGGGAAAATTGTTCCTTTTTTGTTGGCAAACTACCACATCAAAAGATTGCTGCAAAAAATGTACTTAATAATGGATTTATCAAATGAATGCGTAAACAGAAAATTTATATTCCCGGCATAAACAGTTAAGTCCAAAAAAAGTACTAAAACACCATTGTTTTTGCGCATTCATGCTTGTACATTAGAGACCTTAATATGACTGTCCACTCCCAACTTGTGTTCCCCAATTACTCTTAGAAATTGCAAATTTATTTTTGAAGTTTATACCGCTTTTTCTCGAAAAATATTTTTATGGACTTAACTTGTAATGCTGAAAAGCCACAGAATTAAGCTGCGTATTTTTACAACAACAAATTATATTCTGGCAGCTATATGAATTTCACTGCCCACTACGGCAGATCCTCAGTTACCTTTTCTCACATGTACGATATTCTTTGTTTAAACTATATATTTTCCCACATTTCATGAATTCCCAGCCCATTTCTCATTTTGATGGGATATTCCCCGGGAAACAAGGAAAGTTCCTTCAAATGGATAATATGTCGGACCAGAAGGACGCAGGTTCAAGCCTTGGCCAGGGCGATTACAATAGAATATTTGTTACTTAGTTAAAAACATTTATAGATGAAGTTTGGAGTTGAGAAGAAATGTTTCATAAAAGTGAAAAGGTAACTTATGGAACATAATATAATTTAAAGAAAAAAATTAAAGTGAAAATTATTTTTTTTTTTAATTAAAAAAAAAGCGACGGTCGTACTGGGATTTGAACCCGGACTTCTCGGGTGGCAGTCGGACATATTCCCACTAGGCTACGGGTATCAAAATACGCTGTTGATACCCGTAGTTTAATTTAACAGTTTTGACTATCGGATGGTTTTCAATCGCGAAAACTGTTAAATTTACCTTTTTTTTCTCTGTTCTAATCATATGACATTTTCGTGTGTATATGAGTTTTTAATAAAATATTTTTGGAAATGTATTTAAGCAGGTACATACATTTTTTTGTAAAACTTCAAACTTCAAAAAACATTTTTAAAAAATAAAAAAACTCGACGAACAGAAACAAGTTAGCTCTTTTTTCAAATTTTGTTTTGCTTTTGGAAGCCTTTATCAGGTTCTTAAAATATGGTGCGGGCAACCTGCCCCTGAAGTTAGTTGCCCTCGGTGATTTCGTCGATAGATAAAATGGTTTTTACAAATGCAGTTAATTTTGCAAAATATGTTGAGGGCAGCTTGAGTTCATTTGTCCATGAAATAACCCAGTGTGATTGAGGCGGTAGACAAAATAACTTTTACACATGAAGTTTAATTTTAACCAATTTGATAATTATGCATTTATTTCATTTATTTTATAAGTTAATTGTGAAAAACTAAAGCTAAGGTCAGATTAGGCAAATATTTGGGTAAATACACTCAGTAAAATAAAATACTGGTTCAGTCACATACGATTTTAGTTGATTTTAAAAATGTATGAGTGTATTTGGGCAATAATTTGCCTAATCTGACCGTAACTTAATTCATCAATTTCCTCAACTCAAATTTGTTGTCAAAAATTTATTTTACGCAGAATATACAAAATGCTACTGACAAAATGCCACGAAACGTACATGCGTGTGTATTGTAGTGCCCTTTCTGCTCGTCTTACGCTTCGCACAATGCCTTTCTTGTGCGTATACATATCCTGCAAGAAAACGGTCTAGTTCCAAAATAGTTCCGAACTAGCTCTTCAGTAGGGTGTATTGGTTCCACCCAAATCTATTTCACATGTGTTGAAGTGGCGAATTTAACATGTCATTGGAGGAAGCTACCAGCTGCCACCTCTGCATTACCTCTGGTCAGCTCGGAAGTAGCCACTACGATCTAGCTCTTCCCTAGCGGTGGAAAATTGGTCCTTATACTTGGTTGTAGTATTTCCGCACTTGGTTGTAGAATTCCCGCACTTGGTTGTAGTATTTCCTCATATCTTAAGTCTAGAAACTTGGTTGTAGTATTTCCGCATATCTTAAGTCTAGAAATTGCATATTTTTGCATAGGTTGATTCAGACAAGATCCCCTCTTTATCTGTATCATAAACTACAATTTAGTAAATCAACTTGTAGTTTGATTCTTATAACACCTAAATTTAATTACACTGCTTCTACGCGTTTGTTTTTCATTAGTGCTGTTCGTCTGTGGAATTCGTTACCTATTCACATTAGGGGCGTAACAAACATAGTAGACTTTAAGCTTTTAACACTCCAATACTTTTCTTAAAACAATTTAGTTTTCTTTTCTCTTCAGACTATACTTTCTTCTCGCCTTTCTACTTTATCTACTATATCTTTTTGACTATTTCTAAATATTTTTCATATCTGCTAATTTTACTTATATTTTATTGTGTTTTTATAAAGTAGTATGTAAAGTAATGTTGCATATCTGTTTCTTGAGTCCAAATGTTTCCTGTAATTGCTCTCCTGCTGGCCAGGGGTATAAAGTGGCTACTGGAAACGTGTGGATTCTGTGTGTGCAGTATTACTGTTAGTTTCCCAATTTAATTTATTTTCTATTCACTGTTAATTTTAAGTCATTTATTTATTTATTCATCTATTTAATTAATTTAATTTTTCTTCCTCTTTTTTCTGTTGATTATTTATTTTAACTGTTGCATTTAAAAGATAATCCTTATATGCTAATAATAAATTCATAATAATAATACAATACTTATAGCCAGTTAAGAACCAGTTACTAGCTTTCGGTAAATTAAAAAATTATTTTCGCAAAAAAAACTCAATCTTAGTTTTTTTTAAGTACCACTTTATTATTTAAAATTGTTTTGTATAAATATATTTTTTTGTAACCAAAACACGACTATTGATTTCAAAAGTATTATCTGAAAATAAAAAATTTTAAAAATATAAAACTGCAAAAAAAAGAAAAAGAAAAAAAATTAAAAATTTTAAGTAAAAATCACAAAATAAAAGATTTGAAATCTGTAAAAAAAGGAAAAAAATTTTAAAAATTCACTCATACGTCACATACGAAAAAAAAAATTGGTCTCAAGACTTTATTATGACCCTATATATGTGGTTTCGGAACTTCGGACCATGTCGAAAATACGTTTCTAAACATTTCCAATCGAATAAAACAATAAAAAAGACTTGAAAAATGTTGACCTTTTTTTCGGTGTATGAGAGCCACGCCCAGTTTTTATCCGATTTGGCTGATTCACGAGAAGAACATGTACCCAAAGTTTTAAGTCGATATCTCCAAAACTGCGACCGCTATCGTGCGGACGGACAGATGGACGGACAGACAGACGGACATCGTTAAATCGACTCAGAAGGCAATGCTGATCAAGAATATATATACTTTTCCATACCGGACACGCCTCCTTATGGGCGTTACAAACTTTGTGTCAAAGTTAGTATATTCTGCCACAGTGTGTGTGGGGGCATAAAAATAATTTCTACAAATGAGAACTTTAAATCAGGCGTTACGAAATTACAAATATAAAAGTGTTTGTCCCGATTGATTTAATGATTGGTTATAGACTGACTCATCACCGCCCAGCGCAAACCGCTGAACCTGGAGTTCTGCAGTTTTTCATGTTATGCTCTGTTGATCTGGGGGTTCACGGAAAGGTTTACGGGAGGGTACTTTCACTACTTTAAGTATAAGCCCGAGCAACGCCGGGTTATTCAACTAGTATTTATATAGATTTATACATTTTAAAACTAGAATATACCTAAATTTTTTTCACAAAAATTGGCGCACTCGTTTTTTTTTGCTAAACTGATTCATGTGCGATGTCCTAAGCTTCCAAAATGGCGAGACCGTAGAGGTTCTGCTTCAGCTGCTATAAGGAGAAACGCGTTTCCACGAATATCTACGGTGCATCCTATGGGAAATCTTCTCTTATCATTTTGAAGAGAATTACACCGCCTACTTTCGCAGCTAAGAGCGTTTTACATAAAAATGATAGCTTGTATTACATAACGGGTCAAAGTTGTGTAAATCTGACTTTAGCGAAATATCTTGCGATTGGATGCACTTTGACAAGACTTTTTACCAATCTGTTGCTGTTTTTTCTTTGCTAAGGACTCGAATATCGAGTTTTGGCTTGTTTCGAATTTGTCGTTTCATTATTAACCGCAGGGTCTTTTGGATTGAGGTCAGGGCGGTCGAATGCTAGTCTAGAACATTTATACTGTCGCGGTATAAATTCGCGGCACAGTTGCTGTTGTTTTGTTTGTTTATGTTTCCCTTTTGTTCGGGGCGACGGGCGAACAAAATCGGAGGAACAAAATCACGCACGCACTGACACAATTTTATTGATTGTTTCTTTTTAGAAGAAGAAGAAAACTGAATATTTTGTTTGAGCTGTCAAAGTTCTCTTGCTTTCTCTCGCTTTTGCTTTCGTTAAGTCAGCTAAGTGAGCGGCGGCGATCCGATGAAGGTATTGCCAGCCTCGCCATTACAATAGTAAAATGTCAAAACCTGGACTACTCTATGAACCTGTTTGAGGGAGGGGAACCTGTCGACATTTATGCTTTCGCCTATACAGACATGAGTGCCGCCAAAGTGAGTATTTTCATTTTGGTAGGTGCGGTGGTGTATATGTAAATTTGCCAAACACACTCTAGAAAATCTGAAAAGATCTTTCACATATAGTTGTTTTTTTTTTTTTTTGCGCAAGAGGTGAAAATCTTTGAAAAGATACTAGGGAGCCCGTACTCCTCAGTTATGTGGGGCTCCTACCCACTAAAAACACCTCTCTCTCCAAATTTATAACTCTTTGCGGAACCGCCGTCAAGCATAACTTCGCAGGGTAGGTTTCAGCGTCCTTCTAACGCTGGCGCCTTGTCACTGGGCATTAGTGACGATTTTTTGCTGCCGTTCCAGCCGTCTCAGTTCCACCATTATGGAGGCTGCCATGTCACACACGCCGTTCCATTTTTCTTGCGACTCTATCATATTTGCCACGATATTCTCCGGGGTCGGTGCCTCACCAATGATGCAACCCAACCGCTCTCGTGCTGGTAAGAACCTCGGGCATGCAAAGAATACGTGTTCTGCGTCTTCATTAAAGACTCCATTACAGAGCTCGCAGTACGGTGAGTCTTCGTGGTGGAATCAATACGGATACGCTCTAAAGCAGCCATGACCGCTGAGAAATTGTGTCGTGTTAGACGATGCGTCCAGCGCCCTTTCTCAGAGTTGTCCCAGCGGGTTTGCCATTCCAGCATACTTTGTTGCCTCGCTGCTTCGCGCCTCTGCTTTCGGTTGGTGTCGCCAATTTGGATTGCTTTCTCGCATACTGTCTGTCTGGCCAGCAAATCGATTGGCCACATTCCAGATATTACTAATGTCGCATCTTCAGATACCGTTCGGAACGCACTGCATACTCTCAGAGCACATAGTCGATATACCGATCTCATACCTCTTCCATATGATGCTGTTTCAAGGCCTTTGGCCCATATGGCTGATCCATAAAGAAGTATAGATTTTACCACCCCCGCTAGAAGTTGTCTACGTCGTTGCCTGGGCCAGTATTTTCGCCCAGCTTGCAGTGTTGAAGGCGTTCTTCACATCTAGTGTAATGACTAATTTCTAAAGCCGTATTGGCTGTCTGAGAGGCCTCCCGCATCATTTATGGCGGCATCCAAACGATTGCATACGATGCGCTCCAGTATCTTACCTGACGTATCTATCTATGCATTATACACTTTCACAAAAGTATCCGTACAATGTTTCACAGCTGTTTTTAGAGCTACGTTTGGTATTCCGTCTGGCCCTGGCGCCTTTTTGTCTCCAACGTTTCCGGTGGCCTTTAATACTTCTTCTGCGGTTATTTCATCAAACGGTCGCTCTTCTATCATAACTTCTCGCTCCTAGGTAGCATGCTCCGGGAATAGTGTGTCTACGATATTACCAAGCAAGGTCGGACACGTCGGCGTCGGTTGTTTAAAACCTTTCAGCTTCTTCATTACGATTTTGTATGCTGTACCCCAGGGGTTTACTTCAGCGTCATCGCACAGCTCTAGGAAACAATTCCTTTTGCTTTCACGAGTAGCTTTTTTGAGTATTTTACGCCTTTGCTTATACAATTGCTGACATTCCTGTATAGCATCACCCCTTGCTCTCTGGTATGCCCTTCTAGCATGGTTGCACTCAGTCCGAAGACTGGCAATGTTGTCGTTCCACCAGTACACTGGTTTCTGTTGCCCTCTGAACTTTTTTCTCACCATCGAGGCGTCACATGCTTCTTTAATACGGCGCATGAGCTGTGTTGCCATGTTTGTTGCTGTGCCAGATGTGTACAGGTCCGTTAGCATCGTTTCGAATACGTCTTTATCGAGGGATTCTGTCTTCCAACCGATTTGGTTTTTCTTTTGCCGACACCTTCCGCCATTTCCTTCTTCCGGTGAAACCTTGCAGATTATTGCGTGATGATCGCTGTGTGTGTAACAATCACTGATGCTCCAGGACGTCCTTCGATACAAGCCGCTGCTAACAAATGTGATATCTATCACTGAACCAATTCCACCTCTACTGAATGTGTGCTGAGAACCTGTATTTAATTGCACAACCTCCAATACAGCCACCGCTTCTAGCAAAGCTTTGCCTTTCGGGTTAGTTCTCGGACATTGCCCAGGCGTTAAAGTCTCCTGCTACAATCACCGGTGTCTTGCCTCTAGCGTCTTGGACTAAATTGTCAAGTATACTCACATACTCCTGAAGGGGTGTACATGGCGGAATATAGCAGCTGTATACTAAACCGCCTCGAAAAAAAAAGTTGCCTGGAAATGTACTTTGGCCTATTTTATGGTGATTCTCAAAATATTTCGGCTCTAGCAGCTGAAATCCGTGAGATGGACAATTTACAAAAAACCTCTATAAATCATGTTTTTTACATGCACGTATTTCTTTATATTGCTTTGGGTCAAATAAATTTTATGAAATAATAGGCATTGAAAAACTGCACAAACCAGGTACAAGTCCGATATTTTTGCGATTTTTTTAACCACTTTAAATCGATTTTTTGCACATTTTTTTTTGGTTTCGGTTAAAAAGTGACAGAAATAAGAAAATTAGAGGGTCAATGTGTTTAAGAAAAATGTTACCCGTAAAATTTTACTATAGGTCACTGAATACACGAAACACCAAATATGTCTGTTTCTCATGTTATAATGTGTTTTTTGCGTCTTCTTAGATTTCAGATATAAAGTTGATTGTGAATATTTATTATTCAAACCACAATCTTAAAGTAAATTCACAACTAGAGAGTGGACTATCTTCGGCTATACCGAAGCTGAAATACCCCCACACTGTAGGAAGAAGTACCTCGAATATAAAAAAATGTGGTCTCAAGACCCTATTTTGACCCAATTATAGGTGGTTTTGGAGCCCGGAACATGTCCAAAATCCATTTCTAAAAATTTCCAATCAAATCCACCAAAAAAAAAATTTTGGTCTCAAGATCCCATTCAGACCCTTATATATGTGGCTTCGGAACCTCGGACCATGTCAAAAATACGTTTCTAAACATTTCCAATCGAATTCAACAATAAAAAAGACTTGAACAATTTTTACCTTTTTTTTCGGTGTATGGGAGCCACGCCCAGTTTTTGTCCGATTTGGCTGATTCTCGAACTTGATCTCAGTATTCACGAGAAAAACATGTACCCAAAGTTTCAAGTCGATATCTCCAAAACTGCGACCGCTATCGTGCGGACGGACAGACGGACAGACGGACAGACGGACAGACGGACAGACAGACGGACATCGCTAAATCGACTCAGGAGGTGATACTGATCAAGAATATATATACTTTTCCATACCGGACACGCCTCCTTATGGGCGTTACAAACGTTGTGACAAAGTGAGTATACCCTGCCACAGTGAGTGTGGGGGTATAATTATTGGTTCTGAAATTTGAATATTGTATGTCGAGGTTGATGAAATAGATAAAAAGTTCTGATAGAATTCTATTTTTTAAATTTGTGAAGAATACTTCGTGGGTTTTTCTGTACTGTTTTTCAGAACCAAAAATGCAAAAAAACTATAAAAAAATTCAATAAAAATGCTAAAAAAAATCGCAAAAATAAGGGACTTGTGTGGGTTTGTGTAGTTTGTCGATTTCTATTATTTCATAAACTTTATTTGACCCAAAACAATATAAAGAAATACGTGCATGTAAAAAACATGATTTTTAAAGGTTTTTTGTAAATTGTCCAGCTCACGGATAACAGTTACTAGAGCCGAAATATTTTGAGAATCACCATAAAATAGACCAAAGTACATTTCCAGGGGGTGACCCGGGCCACTTTTTTTTTGTCCATACAACGTGAGGCGGTTTACTGTATACATATATGCCAACTATTTCGGCGCATACAAATCCCTGGCAGGTAGTTACTTTTCTCACCTGGACGGGGCATCTGCCACAGCTCCAAATTGCAGCTTTTCCAACTCCATCTTGTACCCACACGCTCACTTCTTTCCCTTAATATGGTTCGCTAAGTATAGCAATGTCTATAGCCAGGTCTCGCACGGTCTGCTTCAGTAGGTTTTGCGCCGCTTCGCAGTGGTTTAAATTTAACTGGTTGAGATTCATTTTGCACGCATGAGTTTCTCCAATGCAGTAACAAACGAGGGACACATTCTCCCACCAGTGGCGTGCTTTGTATCCTTCCGCTTATTTTTTACGCAAAGTATACAGCTGGGCTCCTTGTTGCACGTTTTAGCTATGTGATTATTTTCACCACACCTAAAGCACCTTTTCGAGCAGTCTTCATTCGTGCATTTAGAGGCAATGTGACCAAAATCCATGCACTTGAAGCACCTCATTGGGCTCAGTTTGGGCCGTATGCGACAGATCACCCATCCAATACGCACTTTTCCTGCTGTTGTTAGCTTCATCGCGTCATCCGTCGATAAACTAATAGTGGCTATTTGCGTTCCTCCGTACGCCTTTCTCATCGACTGTATCGCCGTTATGTTCACGTCCTCGAACTCTTTCACTAGTGCGTCGAAGACCTCCTCCTTTGTGGTGATTTCATCAATGTCTTTTACTTCCAGCAAAGTGACTTGTGTCAATGCTCGAACTTCTGCTTTTTGTCCTAAGACCTGCGTGAAAGCTTCATGGAAGCGACCCGTTAGTGGATCGGATGCCCTGCCTAATTCGAAGAGAAGATCACCGCTTCCAGTCTTCCGTATTGCTCGCACAGTTTCCCCTAGTTCTTTAAGCTGTGGGTCGCTCTTAACCAGCTTTAAGATCTCGGCATAAGTGTTTTCGCCAGTCCTTTTCACCAATATTGCATCGGGCCTGGTCGTTTTCTTCCGGGCGCGCGCACGTACCTTCGTCCAAGGAGTTTGTTCCACGGCATCGTTACCTTCTTTTCTTGGTTGGTCCATTTTACCGATTTCGGTCTCCGCACCAATTTTCTCCGTTGACTTATCTTGTCGAGTGATCTGCGGCAATTGCTTCATGGGAGAGCCATTTTTACTCCTTTTTGAAACAGGAGGTGGTGATGGTAACTTTTCTTCGGTTGATACCCTTGACCTTTTATCCTTGGCCTGCCTGAAGGTGGGTGACGTCTGTGAGCCTTTATGGGTTCTCGTTGTGGCAACTTCTTCAGTTGATTCCATTTGCTCCTGTACTGCACGCTTGTGCAAAGTTTCGATAGAAGTTATCGCATCTCTCATTTTCTGGTTAATATTGCGCTTAAGAGGATCTGCAACAATAGTCATCAATTCTCTGATTTTTTGGCCCGTTTTATAGAGCACATCACTTCGGCGTAGTTTTGGCGCCTCTGTACTTCGCCGCGTACCGCGTTGGAGAAATGGAAAGTTATCGCGCTATTTTTAACTAAACTTTAAAAAACAAACTAAATAATCGAAAATCCCCACGCGATAATTAAATCCCGTATTTGCCCGAATAGCACAGTCGCGAAGCTTGGGATTTAAGCCGACCCTCGGGGAATGGTATCCCCGACCGGAATACGCGAAAACTCGATAACTAAACTTTTCAAATCCCCCCTCTGAAATATACGTATACGGAAACCGCAAATAACCGAACGCGAAATGGAAACGAAAACTCACTGACATACAAAACGGACATCTGTCAAACGAGCGTATTTCAGAAAAAAAAAACACTAATGACAAAAATTATGTTTTTATGATTTACGGGGCCAGACCGACCTGCCTTAAATCCCTAGCACGATTCTTTACAGAATCAATTCACCAGCTGGACTTCGAAAAAATCGATGTCCAGCAACAACTTGGCTCAGGTGCGGGACGCCACAACAAAAATTGGAAGGGAAAGGGGAAACCAGGACCACAAAACCGACGGAGACCAACTCCACTATAAAATCTCGAAACACCAGTGGCCGACTTGCCACAACCGACTTGCCACAACTTGACAATCTCTATTAACATTTTTTTCCTTCCCTTTATATCTTTCGAATAAACCAAATGGCCGACTGCCACAGATAAAACAAAACACCAAATACACAATTGCCACCCGCTGGTGGAAATAACACCAGCGCGGAATAATACTCCCATCGAAAATATCTCCTGCCTCGGCTCCACGATCCAACAAAGGTCCACAGCAACCAAAAAAAACACAATTTAAGAATCAAAATCAAAAATTGAAAACCACAAGAATCAAAATTAAAACCACAATTAAAACCGCACTACACGAAAATTTAAATTTAAATCAAAAAAATAAAACTCCAGTCCACTAATTCTGTTCGCACTCTTTTCCCTGCCTAAAAATAACTAAAGAATCCTGTCTACATGAACGCATATATGGTGTTTAATTATGCAAAATTAAAGAACGGCACCAAGCAACGAAGACATAGGTAGTTGCGGTCGGTGTTTACAGAAATGATACCAATAGTTGGTGAGTCTGTAAATACCCGCAATATAGTTTTTTATGGTCCTTCTCTTTGAAGTGATACAGAAACGGGTAATTTCAACATCTGGTAGCAGTTTGGATGGAAATTCCACATACACAGCGGAAGTGTACAAATACAAATGTACACAACTAAATAGGATCTGTCTCGGCCGATAATGAGACCCAATAAAAAGGTCCTTTGTTCCGTGAAATAGATAATTAGTGCGTTGCTTGGGCGGACCGTTTATTACACACACGATGGGACCGCAATCGCATCGTGTACGTAGGTAGTTTTAAGGTATTCGTATGTATTTGTAGGTATTTTATAAGGTATTATTTGTAATTTCTAAGTAGATTTTAAACTATAAATAAAGAGTTCAGTTCACTGGACAAAGCAGTTATAGTTAAGCTAAACAAATTGGTGACCCCGTGATTTAAATACGCGTAAAAGTGTTTGAATTCGTGTTTTTTTTTCTAAAAAAAAAAAAAAAATGCATTGTGTTTAAGTTGAGTTATAAAAAAAAATAATAAAGTTTTAAATTAAAACTGCGCTAGTGTTTAGTGTTTGTTGTAAAATATAAAAAAAAATAAAAGTTTTAAATTACAACTGCGCTAGTGTTTAGTGTTTGTTGTAAAATAAAAAAAAAAATTTGTAATTTATTAATTACAACTGTGCTAGTGTTTTGTTTTGTATAAAATGGAGCAGATAGTGAAGAACCAAGAAGCTATCGGGGCGGAGATAGCTTCTGGGTACAACAAGCTGGCCAAGGAGGCTGCCACAAGCATAAATGTGGGACGGTTTCAGGAGATGAGGTCCTGGGTAACGGAACTGTCCCAGCGGTTCGAGGCTAACGACCAAGAGTTAGTCGCGGCAGAAGCCACTATGGAAAGAAATGCATACTTCAAGCAGAAGTATTCAGACCAGGTAAGAGGTCATATTTATAATTTTTATAAGCTGTTAAATACAGTAACAATCAGTCCTGAACCGGTAGTGAAACCTGACCAAAAGGGGTCAGGTGAGCCTGACGAAAAGGGGTCAGGTAAACCTGACCAAAACCTGACCAGAAACGGTCAGTTGCTCCACTACCATGGATAGGGAGAAAATTCCAACATGTGTTGGACATATTGGATGAAAAGGTTAGTAATTGTGGGGAAGGGAAGGATTCCATAGAAACAGTGGAAAAGAAATTAGACTTAGTTGAGGAAACTTACCTCAAATATATGGAATTCTACTCTGATGACGAGCTAACTGAAGTGTATTACGGGTTGAGGGAAAAGGTTGCTTCACTAAAGAAAGGGAATATTGATACTTGCCCCTTCCCTTTACCACAAATAGATATACCAGTTTTCGATGGTAAATACTCTGAATGGGACACATTCAAGGAATTGTTCCAACAATTAGTAGTATCAAAATCGATTTCAAATACACAAAAGATGTGTATATTGAAAGCGAAGGTGAAAGGATCGGCAGCAAGCATTATTGCAAATTTGCCATCAAAGGATGGAAATTTCGATATTGCATGTAAGTTGCTTAATGATAAATACACAAATCAAAGAGCAATAACTTCAATTTACTTTAAAAAGCTGATCGAGGCTCCTGCCGTCAGATCTGACGCAAAAAGTGTGCAAGACTTTCAAGAGATGATAAACGAAAGTCTTCAAGCATTGCACGCATTTGGGATTGGAGCAGAAGAACTGCTTCAGTCCTTGATATGTTTCATCCTACAAAGGAAAATGGATGGAGCATTAAGAATGAAATTTGAGGCCTCTTTAGTTAACTCACAGAAATTACCAAGGGTCGACAACTTGCTCGGATTTCTCGAGCGCGAAGTTTGTATTCTAGAGGCGATCCAAGAATTTTCCAACAAAAGGGATGGAAATCTTGGGGAGCAGCATAGGAAAAAGGGATTCGTGGTAGGTGTTGGAAAATGTTTGATAGAATGCCAAAAATTGTCCAACAAAAGGGATGGACAACATTGGAAAAAGCCTATGAAAAAAATATGCTTGTCAAGTGGTAGGAAATGTTTGATGGGTTGTATGTCAGAACATTTTCTATATCAATGCTCAAAATTTAGAGGTGCGTCTATTACCGAACGATGGAGTAAGGTAATGGAAAACAATGTGTGTAAAAAGTGTCTGAAAAGAGGGCATACTAGTAGAACATGTACGAGTAAGTATAGCTGTAGAAGAAGTAACTATAGTCATCATTCCTTACTACACGATAAACAGAAAACTAAAATGGCTGAAAAAGTTGAAAAGAAAAAAGATTTCATCAAAGTAAAAATCTGTTACTATCCACAGCCATAGTGCAGGTGGCGGACAGAAGAGGAAATTGGATTAATTGCCGTGTATACAAAATTGGGTTGGATTGTGAGTGGACCAGCACAAAAAGAACCGTTTTCAGTTTGCGGTATGAGTGTGTCCAAGTTAAATGATACAATGCCACAAAAACGCTGGGAGAAAAAAGAAATTCCATATAATAAGAAATGTTGTAGTAGAAGGCAAAAACATCTTCGGAAGGAAAAATTGCTATCATCAATGCTGGTTAACAGTAGTGATAATCAGAGTTATCATGGGGTACGGGGCGCTGGATAGCAGTGCCAAGTACTGGCCAAGAATTAAAACAAAGTAATTGGCAAATTCCTGGTTCTTTTAACAGAGAACATTGTTGCAATAAATCGTAATATCGATATATTGCGTAGGATGGTGGAAGTAAGAACAAGCAATGGGATATCGAAGAGTTCGGTTCACGATGTTTGTCCTTTTCCTATCAATGAGTTTCCTACAAAATCTACTAGAAAACATATTCATAAAGTTAATACAATCTGTGGTAAACATAGATTGTGCAGAATGACGGATGTAGAGACCAGCAATGGTATATCGAAGAGATCGATACACATTGTTTGTCCTTTTCCCAATGATGAATGTTCTACAATAAGAACAAATAGTATTTAATAGTATTCAAGAAATTAACGATATTTTAAATAAATTAAGAATAAATATTGTATGCTTATATTATTTGTCGTATTTAATAATTTTCCCTGTAGTAAAAGGGCTTGTGAAAATTGACTATTTTAAAGATAAAGCAGGAATATTTTTTGAAGAAGTGAAGGTAATAGGGCTGACATAAACTGCATGGAATATTGTGGTACATGTGAACATGCAGGATTATTGGAGTTATAAGGACAAATTGGACGAGTCATTGCAACTGATTAAATCCATGGAGGTATCACATTCCGACGATGCACATATGGCAGCGACGATCGAACAACTCAGAGCGCATCGGCCGAAATAATGAAGTCATCACGCAGACGAGTTCGAAGGGCGCCTTTGGGATTTATGGGTGGTGTTCTTCATTCGATATTTAAACTGATGGATGAGGAACACACCAAACAATTAAAGTAAAATAAAAACAAAAAGAATCACGTCTAACATCAACATAAATTTAATGTTGCCTGACAATAATCCGAAGGAGCTTGCAAAGATTGCAAAAACGACCGCAGAATTCATTTTGTAACATTCGAATTCCACCAGTTAACAAAGAAAAGATGCAAGCGTATGCAATATATTCGAATCCTACATTCCATGACAGGTATTTTGTGAATATTAAGCCTGCATTTGAATACATATTGTTAGATGCGAGAAAAACAGTGTATTATGGGATGGTGGCCGATAAGTTTCAACATTGTCAACAAATGAAGAAGATGTGCCCGCAGACACATCCTTTGTACAAAATAAGAGCCGACTCCAGATGCGAAGTTCAACTATTCTTAAAGCAGCGAAGGTTTCCTCGGGACTGCGAGATAAACATTGTGCCTTTGCGTAATTTTTGGCGTCAACTCTATGCGACTAATTCTTGGATTTTTTCGATGGGTTAAGAGACTCAAGCTGAAATAAAGTGCAACGGGAATCATCAGATAGTGAGCCTTGAAGGTCAAGGTATGTTACAAATGAATCCTGACTGTTATCTACAAACGACCGATGTCAACCTATGGGCACATGACGTATACACAACCAATGTCAGTTACATCATTCCGATCCTGAATCTAACGCATCATATGCCAAATATCAAACATATTCAACTAATGGGAGAATAGAATCGTTTCAAATTCAGAACATCCCAACACAAAAGACGATATTAGGATTTCCAACGGCGTTGGATTTTCACCACGTAGCTCATTATGGTTCAAGTCTGACAACATGGGTTATAATGCTGGTAATCATCGTAGCAGTAATAATCATCTTCCGAAAACTGTGCCAGATGTCCACCACCTATCTACCAGCAGCCATTACCTTACCACAGTTAGGGTAGAGTAAATTCAAAATCAATATAACATATATTTTTTACACAGTTTACATATTTTAATTAGTATTTGAGTATGCCAAATTTTATTTAAAACAAAGCTTATAAGCATAAATCTATAAATACAAAATTTTCTTTTGTTAATTTGAATTCATTTTCATAGCGCCCGTAGCCGCTTGACAATTAACCACTGTGTGGAATCACATTTTTTAATTTTTTTAAGATTTAAAATTTCGATACAAACATTACAAAAAAAAAAAAAAAAAGAGAGAAAGAAATTAAAATGTTTTATCGATATAATTATTTTTATGTTTTATTATGTTGTTTAAGAATCAACCCCTTGTTAGTTTTAAGTTCTGATTGATTTAAGTTTTCTTTTCAACATAGAATAGTGCTACAGTAAGATATTTATTTCTTGCACTATCAAACAAAAAATCAAAACACAAAAATAAAAAAAATTATGAAAAGTAATCTAAATTGTAATTAAGTTATTTGCATCTTGTAAGGTCTGTAGCGCCTCATATTAAAAGAAAAAAAAATATACATTTAAAAGAAAAAAAAAAAAAAATGTATGTAAACACTATATAAAAAATTTATATTTTTGTTAAGGATGTCCAAAAAAAGGGACAAAATTATTAAAAGACTTAAGCCTTTTTAGGCGGGAAAGACACGCAATTATGCGTAAAATAAAAAATGTATATCAAGAAAAGAAAACAAAAACATGTCCAAGAGAGAACAATAGTATTAAAAGACTTAAGTCTTTCAAAGTAGGCAATATGTTTAATTATGCAAAATTAAAGAACGGCACCAAGCAACGAAGACATAGGTAGTTGCGGTCGGTGTTTACAGAAATGATACCAATAGTTGGTGAGTCTGTAAATACCCGCAATATAGTTTTTTATGGTCCTTCTCTTTGAAGTGATACAGAAACGTGTAATTTCAACATCTGGGAGCAGTTTGTCAGTATGGATGGAAATTCCACATACACAGCTGAAGTGTACAAATACAAATGTACACAACTAAATAGGATCTGTCTCGGCCGATAATGAGGCCCAATAAAAAGATCCTTTGTTCCGCGAAATAGATAATTAGTGCGTTGCTTGGGCGGACCGTTTATAGCACACACGATGGGACCGCAATCGCATCGTGTACGTAGGTAGTTTTAAGGTATTCGTATGTATTTGTAGGTATTTTATAAGGTATTATTTGTAATTTCTAAGTAGATTTTAAACTATAAACAAAGCAGTTATCCCATAACAACCGAAACCTCGTATACTTACTTGGTAAGCTAAACATATGGCGCTCACTTTTCATTTCTCTAACATCTTCCCCCCCACACATGAGCGCGACCTACGCAGAAGCCAGTATTCGCAGTCGGGGCTTTGCCCACACGTATATGTGAAAGATCTTCTCAGATTTCTGTCTGTCTGTCTGTCTGTCTGTCTGTCTGCCTGCCTGCCTGCCTGCCTGCCTGCCTGCCTGCCTGTCTGTCTGTCTGTCTGTCTGTCTGTCTGCCTGCCTGCCTGTCTGCCTGCCTGCCTGCCTGCCTGTCTGTCTGTCTGTCTGTCTGTCTGTCTGTCTGTCTGTCTGTCTGTCTGCCTGTCTGTCTGTCTGTCTGTCTGGTTTTCTTTTTTTTTTTTTTTTTTTTGCGCAAGAGGTGAAAATCTTTGAAAAGATACTAGTGAGCCCGTACTCCTCAGTTCTGTGGGGCTCCTACCCACTAAAAACACCTCTCTCTCCAAGTCAATAACTCCCTGCGGAACCGCCGTCAAGCATTACTTCGCAGGGAAGGTTTCAGCGTCATTCTAACGCTGGCGTCTTGTCACTGGGTATTCGTGACGATTTTTCGCTGCCGTTCCAGCCGTCTCAGTATCGCGCTATTTTTAACTAAACTTTATTTAAACTAACTAAAATCAAAAATCCCCACGCGATAATTAAATTCCCTATTTGCCCGAAAAGCACAGTCGCGAAGCGTGGGATTTAAGACGACCCTCGCGGTATGGTATCCCCGGACGAACGAACAACACGAACACACGAAAACCTGATAAATAAACTTCTTTTAAAAACTACACCGAAACTGCCGCAATAGATATATATATAGGTATATATATAACTATATATAAAAGAAACGGAAATTTTCCCGACACAAGGAAAATAATACCGCACACAAACCCTTTTTCAAAATCAACACAAACCGACAATCACCCAAAAGAAATTATTCGTACACCAAAAATTATATTTCTTTAAACGCAATTGATTTGCGGGACCAGACCAACCTGTCTGAAATCCCTCGCACGATTCTTTGCAGAATCTATTCACCATAAAATTCGATGTCCAGCAACAACTTGGCTCTGATGCGGGACGCCACAAACAAAAAAAACGAATAAGGAAGAGGGGGGGGGGGAAAAAACGGCCAAACAAATTCCAAGCAAACTACTTGGACGGAAACACTTCACCAAAACAAATCACGACCGAACACAACCTGTCCAACTCTATTCAATTCCTCAAAATCAAAACACTAAATGGCCGACTGCCACAAATAAAATAAAGCAAAATAAACACTAGCTGGCAAAACTAAACCAGCGCGCAAAAATACTCCCTTTGGATCACTTGTCCTCCAGCCACAGTCCGACGATGGCAACAGCTCCACTTCACCACTAAAAAAAACACAATTTTTTTTTAAAAGGACAGAAAGTTATCCAAATTTTGGAAACAATTAATTTAAAATTTAATTCAATCAGAAAAACCAAAGCTTTTGCCACTCTCCTTCTTCCCTGCTCAAAAAGAACTAAAAGAATTAGAATATATGAGCGCCTATGACGCTCACTTTCCATTTATCTTCCCACATACATAGAGTGCGGCTTACGCAGAAACCAGTGTCCGCAGTCGGGGCTTTACCCATACCTATATGCGAAAAATCTCTTCAGATTTTTCTAGGTGTGTTTGGCAAATTTACATATACCCCCCTGCACCCACCAAAATTAAATATACAATTTGGCGGCACTCATGTACGTATAGGCGAAAGCATAAATGTTCTCAAATTCCTCTCCCTCAAACAGGTTCAAAAAGTACAAAAGCTTTAGTCCAGGTTTTGACAATTTACTATTGTAATGGCGAAGCTGGCAATACCCTCATCGGATCGCCGCCGCTCACTGAGCTAACTTAACGAAAGCAAAAGCGAAAAAAAAGGAGAAGAAAGCAAGAGAACTTTGACAGCTCAAACGAAATATTCAGTTTTCTTCTTCCGCGCGCCGGCCGCATTTCGCCCGCGAGTGTCGAATTTGATTTGCTTAACAAATTAAGCAAAACAGATATATTTAAATAAAAAGTGACAATCAATAAAATTGTGCAGTGCATTAATTCGGTCAGTGCGTGTGTGATTTTGTTCCTCCGATTTTGTTCGCCCGTCGCCCCGAACAAAAGGGAAACATAAAAAAAACAAAACAAACAATAAAAACAACAACATTCGTGTCGCGATTTTATACCGCGACAACCCCACCTCCACCTCCGCGAAAGTTGCTTGGTCTCCTGAGACCAGCCAACTTTCGAATCTAACCGGAGAAAATCACCCTGAGTCGATGTGCGGCCTAAGGTCCTGCACATGCCATGTCCCCTTTTCTCGTCCGTCTTCGTCTTCCAAAACATATGTCCACGGAGACACCCTCTTTTTAACCCTAAACGGTCCAACAAATTTCGGAGCTAACTTCGCTGCAAAATAGTTTGCAGCATCGGACAAAACAAAATTACGTCTCCATACTAACTCGTGCGGTAAATACTGTACATCTCTACGTCTGAGATTGTAAGTCTTTGCTGTCTTGGCACTTGCCATTTCTAACTTCTTCCGTATGTCTTCCCTCAAGTCTGCCATTAACTTGGCCCGGTCCTCACTACCACTGTCCGGTTGGTCTGAGTCTCCCACTCGTCTATAATCTCTATCACCCCTGACCGCCATATTTCGGCCAAAATTCACGAAGTATGGAGACGCTCCCAAAACCTCATGCTGCGATGTTCGAATGCAGCACGCCACCTTTGAGAGATGAGAATCCCATGTCCGATGGTTTTCTGAAATATATGCTCTCAAAGTGGTCTTAATTATTTGGTTGATCCGCTCGGCCGGATTGGCCTGCGGATGATAGTGTGCAGTGTACCGCATCTGCACACCATACGCCGCGCATAAACTCTGCAGCTCCTTGCTACGAAACTGTGGCCCATTGTCGCATACAATGGACCTCGGAACTCCAAAGAGCAGGAAGACATTATCTTCCAACTCCTTGCAAACACTCTTTGCCGTTGCATTTCGCAACGGAAACAACAATGGGAATTTGGTGAAGTAGTCAACCACAGTTAAAATATAGCAAAATCCCCGACTAGACTTCACCAAGGGTCCCACCAGATCTACGCAGATCATTTCCCAAGGTTCTAACTTCTTTGTCCTCTCTACCATACAACCAGCTGGCTTATTGTTGTCAGGTTTCACCCTCTGGCAAACCTGACAACCTTTAATATATCTAGCTATCTCTGCCTTCA
This sequence comes from Heteromyza rotundicornis, assembly GCA_951394025.1. Classification (NCBI taxonomy): domain Eukaryota; kingdom Metazoa; phylum Arthropoda; class Insecta; order Diptera; family Heleomyzidae; genus Heteromyza; species Heteromyza rotundicornis. Next base: position 39,507,524 of record OX596010.1, read on the forward strand.
TTTTCGGCCAATAATATTTCTCAATTACCCTAGCGTATGTTTTCCTAACGCCCATGTGCCCCGATAATGGATTATCGTGACACTCGAATAAAATACTGGGCCTATCACTCCACAACTCTCTTCCACTCGTACCCAGCACTAAACAAACTATTTGTCCCTGCCTTTATGTGTTTATATAACACCCCATTTTCAATTCTCCAAGCTGGGTAATCGAGTGGTTTATCCTCCACTTTCCTAACCATGGAATCCACCCATGGATCTCTAACACGCCCATCTACCTCCCCTACGACTGGGACACCTCTAGAAAGCATGTCGGGCACAACATGATCTTTCCCCTTACGATGTATGATTTCATAATCGTATTGCTGGTAAGGCATTCAATCCCGGGATCCCGAATCCCGAAATCCCGGGATCCCGGAAGTTTTCTCAATCCCGGAAACCCGGGATTTTGAGTCCGGAGTCCCGGGATTCAAAAATGCTTTTTTTATGCATTGTTTAAGATATTTTTGACGTTTTTCCACAAAAATACTTTCGTGCATTTACTTTCAATCCAATTGGTAAATTTAAAAAACCCACTTTGTAGATTTAGTGCTACAAAACTTTACAAGATTTTTGTCAATAACGGTTAACAAACAATTTTTATCGATCTGAATAACAGTTTTTCAATTTAACCAATTTCTCTTTTTCAATAAAGATATAAGTTTAAATTATTTTGTTGACCGTATATTGAAAACTTTACGAATCGGATAAATGGTTTTGTGTGTGTTTTACTTTTGAATGGATACCAGTTTTAATAGTTTTAAACAACAACTGGTGTTTCCGTTCCCGGGCTAAAACTACTGAAAGTAAGTTTTTCGTGTTTAGCATGAAATGGAGCTGGCAGAATTTTATGATTGTACTCGGATTCAGTGTGGCAAAAAAAATAATTTGTTCGATCAATCTAATTTAAAAAGAATTACTTTTTTTTTGACTATATTTATTTAAATATTATTTGTTTTGTTTAATGTAATATTTATTAAATATGTTTTCTTTGTCGAATTAAACTTAAAATATTGTTGCAACAATTTTTTTTAAAATTTTATATTAACTATTACATTTAATTGGAAAATCCCGAAAATCCCGAACAAATCCCGGGATCCCGGGATTGTGATTTCAAATCCCGAAATCCCGGGATTTTAAAAAACACTTCGGGATTGAATGCCTTAATTGCTGGAGCTTTAAAGCCCACCTAGCCAACCTACCGCAAGGATCTTTCAAATTGTTGAGCCATACCAACGAATAATGGTCTGTCACCACCCCTTCGATGTATGGCCTCAACTTCTCAACTGCCCACAAAACAGCCAAACACTCCTTCTCGGTAGTGGAATAATTCCTCTCGCATCTACTCAACGACCTGCTCAAATATGAAATGACCTTCTCCCCTTCATCAAACTGCTGTGTCAAAACGGCACCTATTCCAAAATCGGAAGCATCAGTCTGAACTACGAAGGGTCGTTCGAAATCCGGACAGCTCAGGACCGGCGCCGTCACTAGGCGCTCCTTGGCCTTCAAAAAGCTGTCCTCGCACTCCGGCGACCATCTAAACCTGTTCTTCTTCTTTAGAAGATCAGTTAGAGGCTTAACCAAATCAGCGAAATTCGAAACAAACCTACGATACCAAGAAATGGTGCCAACAAACGACCTGACTTCCCTTACATTTTTGGGCGCTGGAATTTTCAGCATTGCCTCAACTTTCTTGGGGTCAACGTGCAAGCCCTGTCGATCAACAACATAACCTAAGTACCGTAGCGAAGAAAGACAAAAATTACATTTTTCCCTATTCAATCTAAGCCCTGCCGAACAAATCCTCCTCAGGACCTCCTTCAGAACCTCAACATGCTTATCAAAAGTATTTGTAACAATAATAATATCGTCCAAATACACGAAAACATGGGGTTCCAAGTCAGCCCCAAGGACCTCATCTATAAATCTCTGCCAAGTTGCAGGCGCATTGTGCAGGCCATAAGGCATGCGCTTGAACTGGTAGAGCCCCCTACCCGACACTGTAAATGCCGTGCCGGCCCTAGACTCCTTCTCTACTGGGATCTGCCAATAAGCGGATTTTATATCCAAACTAGAGAGATATTTGGCGTCCTTTAGCTTATCTAAAGTAGCCGAAATATAAGGGAGGGGGTAACTATCTCGATCCGTATTTTTATTCAGTGTCCTATAGTCGACACAAAACCTATAACTCCCATCTATTTTCCTAATCATCACAACCGGTGATGCCCAAGGGCTGTGAGAAATCTCAATCACACCCTTTTCTAACATATCCTCTATTTCCTCATCTATGCGCCTCTGAATAGCGGGCGATACCGGAGAGTATCGCTGCTTGACTGGTTCCACATTTGGCTTTGTACGAATCCGATGTTCGACCAAATGTGTACAACCCAGTCCCTCAGGCATAGACCTAAAAACATCTGCAACAAACTCCTCAAGAACCGATTTTTCCCTAGTTGACAACGAAGACCTATCAACTATCGCCGCTACTGACGAGACCTCGACTTGGTCGGAAAACCTCCACTGATTCTTGGCCAAATCTGGCACTACACCGGCCTTAGACCAAAAGTCTACTCCAAGAATCAATGATTGGGGTAAATCCGGTATTACGAGGCATTCAACGAGGACCGACTTGCCCTCTACCTCGAAAGGGACCGAAACTACCCCCCTAACCGGAACTTCTTCACCATCAGCAAGCGCAACCTTGCTGACCGCAGACGCCAATAAACTTATCCCCCAGGACTTTAATGTGTCCCAGCCTGGCCTACCAAGAATCGTCCTGGTGGCCCCCGAATCTAAAAGCCCTAACATACGCACTCCAAAAATTTTAACACCTAAATATGGCCTATTATCCAATTCTCTACCTGAAAGAGAAAAACTCAAACAAATTTCGGACGGACGTTGCCTCTGAGGCCTACCACTATTTGCCCTAGCCAGCTGGTTTCCCGCAGGCAACCTACCTAAACCTCGCGAACTTCTTGCCCTGCTTCCACAAGAGCTCGCTCCCCATTTCCCGACTCTTCGCGGCCCTCGGAGCCGCTCTCGGGGCCGCCTCCCTGTCCGAGCGCTCCTGTAATTGCCCTGCTCTCTGAGAGCATCGGGGGCAATCACGCTTCATCACGCCAGGCCGCCCGCAGCCGCGGCAAATAACCGCCTTTCGGCAGTTTACCGAAACATGCCCAAACTTCTTGCAGTTAAAGCACCTGAACGGACGCCTAGTCCGTTGAGGTGCCCTAATTCTCCGCTCCAATCTAAGATTGCGCAGCGGAGCCCTGACTGCAACCACTTCCGGCTCGGCCGAAACGTATGCCAAGTCTGGCTCCAGCAAGTCCTTGGACCGGCTGCTGGGCGGCGGCACGAATGCTTCCACATTCGCCCGCACAGCCTCCAGTTTCCGACCCAAGGAAACCAACTCCGAAAGACTCTCAGGCTCAGCCAAGCCCAGCTGAGTCTGATAAAAAGGACACAAATTAGCCCTGACCAGACCCAACATACGCTTCTCCGGCAAGGACTCGGACAGACGACGGAACAGACCCCTCATAACCGCTACATAAACGCCTATGTACTCAGCCCCACCTTGAGTTATTTTCCTAATTTCTTCTAACAAGAGGTCATCATAATTATGGGGCAGAAACTCTAACTTCAGCTGAACGACCAATTCTCGCCAGCTGCAAACATACCTTCGGGCATCACGGAACCAAATCAAAGCCCTATCCGAAAATAAATCTACCGCCCCTCTAAACAACTGGTCCTCACTGACCCCACGAGCGCCACAAAGCTCGTCTACTCGCTCCAGGAAGGCATGCAGAGATATATCCCTTCTCTGACCGGTAAACTTTAAATCCCACTTGGACAAATTTACAACTCCCTGAAACCCTAACATGCCCTCAAACAACAAAGCCTAAAACTGGTCATTAAAAAAAATTATTAAAAAAACTCCAAAAAAAAATTACCAAAATTTAAAAACATTAATCCAAAAAAAAAATTCATATATAAAAATAAACCAGCGTACCACGCTCACAGAATTAAAAAAAATTTAAATAAATAAAATCAAATTGAAAAAAAAATTAAAAAAACAAAAAAGTAATTGGCAAAAAGGCGGACAACACCACCAAACACCAAAAATTACAAAAAAAAAATTTTTAAAAATAAAATGGAACGGACTCACCGAACTATCGCGATCTCCGCTGCTCCGACCAATTCAAAAAAAGCTAAATAAATAATAAAAATGAATTAGTCAAAATATAAAAAAAAAATATACAAAACACTAAAAACACCACCAAAAAAAATTATTTATTAAAATAAAAAAAAAAATTTAATTAAAAAAAAAAAAAAAAAACCCGAAAAATAGAAAAAGAAATATTACAAAAAAAAAATCAATTTTCAAAAAAAAATTATACAACAAAAAAAAACTTTAAACTTATTAAAAAAAATTTTAAAAAAAGTTAATATTTAAAAAAACTTTAAACAAAATAGCCCCACGTTGGGCGCCAGCTTATCGCGCTATTTTTAACTAAACTTTATTTAAACTAACTAAAATCAAAAATCCCCACGCGATAATTAAATTCCCTATTTGCCCGAAAAGCACAGTCGCGAAGCGTGGGATTTAAGACGACCCTCGCGGTATGGTATCCCCGGACGAACGAACAACACGAACACACGAAAACCTGATAAATAAACTTCTTTTAAAAACTACACCGAAACTGCCGCAATAGATATATATATAGGTATATATATAACTATATATAAAAGAAACGGAAATTTTCCCGACACAAGGAAAATAATACCGCACACAAACCCTTTTTCAAAATCAACACAAACCGACAATCACCCAAAAGAAATTATTCGTACACCAAAAATTATATTTCTTTAAACGCAATTGATTTGCGGGACCAGACCAACCTGTCTGAAATCCCTCGCACGATTCTTTGCAGAATCTATTCACCAGCTGGACTTCGATAAAATTCGATGTCCAGCAACAACTTGGCTCTGATGCGGGACGCCACAAACAAAAAAAACGAATAAGGAAGAGGGGGGGGGGGGAAAAAACGGCCAAACAAATTCCAAGCAAACTACTTGGACGGAAACACTTCACCAAAACAAATCACGACCGAACACAACCTGTCCAACTCTATTCAATTCCTCAAAATCAAAACACTAAATGGCCGACTGCCACAAATAAAATAAAGCAAAATAAACACTAGCTGGCAAAACTAAACCAGCGCGCAAAAATACTCCCATTCGAACACTTGTCCTCCAGCCACAGTCCGACGATGGCAACAGCTCCACTTCACCACTAAAAAAAACACAATTTTTTTTTAAAAGGACAGAAAGTTATCCAAATTTTGGAAACAATTAATTTAAAATTTAATTCAATCAGAAAAACCAAAGCTTTTGCCACTCTCCTTCTTCCCTGCTCAAAAAGAACTAAAAGAATTAGAATATATGAGCGCCTATGACGCTCACTTTCCATTTATCTTCCCACATACATAGAGTGCGGCTTACGCAGAAACCAGAGTCCGCAGTCGGGGCTTTACCCATACCTATATGCGAAAAATCTCTTCAGATTTTTCTAGGTGTGTTTGGCAAATTTACATATACCCCCCTGCACCCACCAAAATTAAATATACAATTTGGCGGCACTCATGTACGTATAGGCGAAAGCATAAATGTTCTCAAATTCCTCTCCCTCAAACAGGTTCAAAAAGTACAAAAGCTTTAGTCCAGGTTTTGACAATTTACTATTGTAATGGCGAAGCTGGCAATACCCTCATCGGATCGCCGCCGCTCACTGAGCTAACTTAACGAAAGCAAAAGCGAAAAAAAAGGAGAAGAAAGCAAGAGAACTTTGACAGCTCAAACGAAATATTCAGTTTTCTTCTTCCGCGCGCCGGCCGCATTTCGCCCGCGAGTGTCGAATTTGTTTTGCTTAACAAATTAAGCAAAACAGATATATTTAAATAAAAAGTGACAATCAATAAAATTGTGCAGTGCGTTAATTCGGTCAGTGCGTGTGTGATTTTGTTCCTCCGATTTTGTTCGCCCGTCGCCCCGAACAAAAGGGAAACATAAAAAAAACAAAACAAACAATAAAAACAACAACATTCGTGTCGCGATTTTATACCGCGACATCAGTTCCACCATTATGGAGGCTACCATGTCACACACGCCGTTCCATCTTGATTGTGACTCTATCATATTTGCCACGATACTCTCCGGGGTCGGTGCCTCACCAATGATGTAACCCAACCGCTCTCGTGCTGTTAGGAACCTCGGGCATGCAAAGAATACGTGTTCTGCGTCTTCATTAAAGACTCCATTACAGAGCTCGCAGTACGGTGAGTTTTCGTGGTGGAATCTATACAGATATGCTCTAAAGCAGCCATGACCGCTGAGAAATTGAGTCGTGTAGATGTCAACTTCTCCCTGCTTCCTTTCCAACCAGGCCGAAATGTTTGGGATTAGACGATGCGTCCAGCGCCCTTTCTCAGAGTTGTCCCAGCGGGTTTGCCATTCCAGCATACTTTGTTGCCTCGCTGCTTCGCGCCTCTGCTTTCGGTTGGTGTCGCCAATTTGGTTTGCTTTCTCGCATACTGTCTGTCTGGCCAGCAAATCGATTGGCCACATTCCAGATATTACTAATGTCGCATCTTCAGATACCGTTCGGAACGCACTGCATACTCTCAGAGCACATAGTCGATATACCGATCTCATACCTCTTCCATATGATGCTGTTTCAAGGGCTTTGGCCCATATGGGTGATCCATAAAGAAGTATAGATTTTACCACCCCCGCTAGAAGTTGTCTACGTCGTTGCCTGGGCCCTCTTGCGTTCAGCATTACCCTCGCCAGGGATGCACTTGCCTTTGAAGCTTTCGCGCACGCGTATTCTAGGTGATCTTTAAAAGTCAGCCTCGCATCTATTACTACGCCCAGGTGCTTTATCGATGGTTTTGACACTATTGTGTATCCGCCTACGTTTAAGGTGGCCACTTCTCTGAGTTTTCTGCTGCTTATTAGGACAGCCTCCGTTTTTTGCTCCGCCAGGGTAAGGCCAGCCGCTGTCAGCCAATTGCGTATTATTTCCACTGACCTACTTCCAATCGCGTTCACTTCCTCTACGTGTTTCGCAACTATTAAAACTGCAATATCGTCAGCAAATCCTACTATGCTTGCCTGCTTAGGAAGTTCCAAGCGTAGTACGCCGTCGTACATTATGTTCCATAACGAGGGCCCGATTGAAGAGCCCTGTGGTACACATGCTGTCACTTGGTACTCCTTGGTGCCTTCCTCCGTATCGTAACGTAGTACTCTGTTACTAAAGTAATCTGCAACCATTGCTCTCAGATAGTGCGGTATATTGAAGCATTTCAAAGCATCCGGTATTTTCGCCCAGCTTGCAGTGTTGAAGGCGTTCTTCACATCTAGTGTAATGACTAGGCAGTACTCCTTCGTTCCCCATTTCCAGCGTTTGCCCTCTATGGCTTTTTGCGCAATTTCTTTGACCCTATTAATAGCGTCAGTCGTAGATCGAGCCTTTCTAAAGCCGTATTGGCTGTCTGAGAGGCCTCCCGCATCATTTATGGCGGCATCCAAACGATTGCATACGATGCGCTCCAGTATCTTACCTGCCGTATCTATCATACACAGCGGGCGGTATGCAGAAGGGTTGTCTGGTGGCTTGTTGCCCTTAGGAAGAAGCACCAGTCTTTGACGCTTCCATTGATCGGGGAATACACCCTCCGAGAGACATGCATTATACACCTTCAAAAAAGCATCCGTACAATGCTTCACAGCTGTTTTTAGGGCTACGTTTGGTATTCCGTCTGGCCCTGGCGCCTTTTTGTCTCCAACGTTTCCGGTGGCCTTTAATACTTCTTCTGCGGTTATTTCATCAAACGGTCGCTCTTCCATCAGAACGTCTCGCTCGTAGGTAGCATGCTCCGGGAATAGTGTGTCTACGATATTACCAAGCAAGGTCGGACACGTCGGCGTCGGTTGTTTAAAACCTTTCAGCTTCTTCATTACGATTTTGTATGCTGTACCCCAGGGGTTTACTTCAGCGTCATCGCACAGCTCTAGGAAACAATTCCTTTTGCTTTAACGAATAGCTTTTTTGAGTATTTTACGCCTTTGTTTATACAATTGCCGACAATCCTGTATAGCATCACCCCTTGCTCTCTGGTATGCCCTTCTAGCATGGTTGCACTCAGTCCGAAGACTGGCAATGTTGTCGTTCCACCAGTACACTGGTTTCTGTTGCCCTCTGAACTTTTTTCTCACCATCGAGGCGTCACATGCTTCTTTAATACGGCGCATGAGCTGTGTTGCCATGTTTGTTGCTGTGCCAGATGTGTACAGGTCCGTTAGCATCGTTTCGAATACGTCTTTATCGAGGGATTCTCTCTTCCAACCGATTTGGTTTTTCTTTTGCCGACACCTTCCGCCATTTCCTTCTTCCGGTGAAACCTTGCAGATTCTTGCGTGATGATCGCTGATTGCGTGTAACAATCACTGATGCTCCAGGACGTCCTTCGATACAAGCCGCTGCTAACAAATGTGATATCTATCACTGAACCAATTCCACCTCTACTGAATGTGTGCTGAGAACCTGTATTTAATTGCACAACCTCCAATACAGCCACCGCTTCTAGCAAAGCTTTGCCTTTCGGGTTAGTTCTCGGACATCCCCACTCGATTGCCCAGGCGTTAAAGTCTCCTGCTACAATCACCGGTGTCTTGCCTCTAGCGTCTTGGACTAAATTGTCAAGTATACTCACATACTCCTGAAGGGGTGTACTTGGCGGAATATAGCAGCTGTATACATATATGCCACCTATTTCGGCGCATACAAATCCCTGGCAGGTAGTTAATTTTCTCACCTGGAGGGGGCATCTTCCACAGCTCCAAATTGCAGCTTTTCCAACTCCATCTTGTACCCACACGCTCACATCCTTCCCTTCATATGGTTCACTAAGTATAGCAATGTCTATAGCCAGATCTCGCACGGTCTGCTTTAGTAGGTTTTGCGCCGCTTCGCAGTGGTTTAAATTTAACTGGATGAGATTCATTTTGCACGCATGAGTTTCTCCAATGCAGTAACAAACGAGGGACACATTCTCCCACCAGTGGCGTGCTTTGTATCCTTCCGCTTATTTTTTACGCAAAGTATACAGCTGGGCTCCTTGTTGCACGTTTTAGCTATGTGATTATTTTCACCACACCTAAAGCACCTTTTCGAGCAGTCTTCATTCGTGCATTTAGAGGCAATGTGACCAAAATCCATGCACTTGAAGCACCTCATTGGGCTCAGTTTGGGCCGTATGCGACAGATCACCCATCCAATACGCACTTTTCCTGCTGTTGTTAGCTTCATCGCGTCATCCGTCGATAAACTAATAGTGGCTATTTGCGTTCCTCCGTACGCCTTTCTCATCGACTGTATCGCCGTTATGTTCACGTCCTCGAACTCTTTCACTAGTGCGTCGAAGACCTCCTCCTTTGTGGTGATTTCATCAATGTCTTTTACTTCCAGCAAAGTGACTTGTGTCAATGCTCGAACTTCTGCTTTTTGTCCTAAGACCTGCGTGAAAGCTTCTTGGAAGCGACCCGTTAGTGGATCGGATGCCCTGCCTAATTCGAAGAGAAGATCACCGCTTCCAGTCTTCCGTATTGCTCGCACAGTTTCCCCTAGTTCTTTAAGCTGTGGGTCGCTCTTAACCAGCTTTAAGATCTCGGCATAAGTGTTTTCGCCAGTCCTTTTCACCAATATTTCATCGGGCCTGGTCGTTTTCTTCCGGGCGCGCGCACGTACCTTCGTCCAAGGAGTTTGCTCCACGGCATCGTTAGCTTCTTTTCTTGGTTGGTCCATTTTACCGATTTCGGTTTCCGCACCAATTTTCTCCGTTGACTTATCTTGTCGAGTAATCTGCGGCAATTGCTTCATGGGAGAGCTATTTTTCCTCCTTTTTGAAACAGGGGGTGGTGATGGTAACTTTTCTTCAGTTGATACCCTTGACCTTTTATCCTTGGCCTGCCTGAAGGTGGGTGACGTCTGTGAGCCTTTATGAGTTCTCGTTGTGGCAACTTCTTCAGTTGATTCCATTTGCTCCTGTACTGCACGCTTGTGCAAAGTTTCGATGGTAGTTATCGCATCTCTCATTTTCTGGTTAATATTGCGCTTAAGAGGATCTGCAACAATATTCACCAATTCTCTGATTTTTTGGCCCATTTTATAGAGCACATCACTTCGGCGTAGTTTTGGCGCCTCTGTACTTCGCGGCGTACCTCCCTTCCATGGATCAACCACAGAATGCCTTTGGTCGATATGTGATACAACATCTTTTTCCGTTGCACTCACAGCATTCTCTGTTGGGGAATACTGTAAGATTGACCTGTTTCTGAATGGATTATCCATCAGCAGAGCGCCATCGCCAATCACTTCACTGCTTGTCGTCCTGCTCCTTGTTACCATTTCCGAGACACCGAACAAGTTCGATGTCGGCATGGTGCGTGTGCTGGATACTGACGTTTGGGAACCACTCCCACTCGCGGGAGCCTCCGATTGTTTTCCTTCGGCCAGGCTTTTATTATTCTAGTTATATAATTGATTTTTTCTATTACTATATTTATTTATTTATATATATATTTTTCTTTATTTAGGATATTCCTTGTATTTTTATTTATTTTTTTTATTTTGTTTTTGTTTTTTTTGATTTTTTGTATTTTTTTTGAATTTTTTTTGAATTTTTTGTATTTTTTTTTTGTATTTTTAAATATTTTAATTTTATTTTGTTAAATTATTTAATTATTTTAATTATTTTATATAATAGTATTTTTTAAAAAGTTGGAATTGACTTGAAAAAATAGATATAAAGTACAAATTGGGCTATTTCGGGATTTTTATGAATTTTATATGGTATTCTTAGTTTTACTGTGGTGGCAACGCCAAAAGAAGATACAATCAGCTAATGATCTGGCAGCCCCCGCAAACAGGCAAATGTCAGTTCACAGCTGTTCGCTCTGAGACAAATTTTATTTATCACTTCTGGCGCAATCGCACCTGCTATTAATGTTGTTTATATACTTAAAGTTAATTTAGAAGTTTTGAATTTGAAAAGTTTTTATGTGTTATTGACTAATAAAATATTAATTAGTACAACCAAAAGATGTGAAAGTGATAACGTTCTCACTGCGAATCGGTCCTCGGTTTGTATGACCGCACAGTATTGGAGGCAGCACAAAGGCAAATTTGAGACTCCAATCTATGGCCCAAAGATGTTTTAGGGTGGTGGACAGCAATTCCGGTATTGATCGTCGCCAAAATCGATTCCAAAGATGTAGTGTTGGTAGTTGTGAGATGTGTTTGCACTTTAAGAGTTTTCTTTTTTTTTTAATATTGTTTTTTCCAGGTTTTTTTGCGGATCGGTTTCTGAGGTAAACTTTCACTTTTCACTTTTTATTATCATACTTTTTATTATTACTGATTTTATTGAAATTTTAAGGTAAAATTGCGCTAGTGATGGAATTTGCAATAGGACTTGCTTCCTTGCACATTTTTTGAGTGAATCATAACGGGTGGGATTACAGCTGCCGCCAAGGGCGTCCTTGGCCATGTTTTGGGTGAATCATGACTGGTGGGATTACCGCTGCCACCAAGCGAGTCCTTGGACATATTTTGGATGAACCATGCCATGTGGGAGTACAGCTGCCACCAAAAGCGTCCTTGGGCATTTTTGGGTTAACGATGCCGGGTGGGATTACATCTGCCACCAAGCGAGTCCTTGGACATATTTTGGATGAACCATGCCATGTGGGAGTACAGCTGCCACCAAAAGCGTCCTTGGGCATTTTTGGTTTAACCATGCCGGGTGGGATTACAGCTGCCACCAAGTGCGTCCTTGGACATTTTTTGGGTGAATCTGTCGCGGTATAGATTCGCGGCACAGTTGTTGTTGTTTTGTTGTATTGTTTGTTATGTTTTTTTATGTTTCCCTTTTGTTCGGGGCGACGGGCGAACAAAATCGGAGGAACTAAATCTCACACGCACCAACCGAAAGAACGCACTGCGCGATTTTATTGATTGTTAATTTTTTTTATAAAAATATATTTGTTTTGCTTAATTTGTTAAGCAAAACAAATTCGCCACTCGCGGGTGAAATGCGACCGGCGCGCGGAAGAAGAAAACTGAATATTTTGTTTGAGTTGTCAAAGTTCTCTTGCTTTCTTCTCCTTTCTTTCGCTTTTGCTTTCGTTAAGTTAGCTCAGTGAGCGGCGGCGATCCGATGAAGGTATTGCCAGCCTCTCCATTACAATAGTAAAATGTCAAAGCCTGGACTAAAGCTTTTGTACTCTTTGAACCTGTTTGAGGGAGGGGAATTTGAGAACATTTATGCTTTCGCCTATACGTACATGAGTGCCGCCAAAATGTATATTTCATTTTGGTGGGTGAAGGGGGTATATGTAAATTTGCCGAACACACCTAGAAAAATCTGAAGAGATTTTTCGCATATAGGTATGGGTAAAGCCCCGACTGCGGACACTGGTTTCTGCGTAAGCCGCACTCTATGTATGTGGGAAGATAAATGGAAAGTGAGCGTCATAGGCGCTCATATATTCTAATTCTTTTAGTTCTTTTTGAGCAGGGAAGAAGGAAATTTAATCGTAAATAATTTGTTTGGAAAATCTTGATAATTTTCTTTCTTTTTTAAATTGTATTTTTTGGAGTGGTGAAGTGGAGCTGTTGCCATCGTCGGACTGTGGCTGGAGGACAAGTGTTCGAAAGGGAGTATTTTTGCGCGCTGGTTTAGTTTTGCCAGCTAGTGTTTATTTTGCTTTATTTTATTTGTGGCAGTCGGCCATTTAGTGTTTTGAATTTGAGGAATTTAATAGAGTTGGACAGGTTGTGTTCGGTCGTGATTTGTTTTGGTGAAGTGTTTCCGTCCTGGGAATTTCAAGTAGTTTGCTTGGAATTTGTTTGGCCGTTTCCCCCCTTCCTTATTCCTTTTTTTTGTTTGTGTCGTCCCGCATCAGAGCCAAGTTGTTGCTGGACATCGAATTTTATCGAAGTCCAGCTGGTGAATAGATTCTGCAAAGAATATTGCAAGGGATTTCAGACAGGTTGGTCTGGTCCCGCAAATCAATTGCGTTTAAAGAAATATAATTTTTGGTATATGAATAACTTCTTTTGGGTGATTGTCGGTTTGTGTTGATTTTGAAAAAGGGTTTGTGTTCGGGATTATTTTCCTTGTGTCGGGAAAATTTCCGTTTCTTTTATATATAGTTATATATATACCTATATATATATATATTGCGGCAGTTTCGGTGTAGTTTTTAAAAAAAGTTTATTTATCAGGTTTTCGTGTGTTCGTGTTGTTCGTTCGTATGGGGATACCATACCGCGAGGGTCGTCTTAAATCCCACGCTTCGCGACTGTGCTATTCGGGCAAATAGGGAATTTAATTATCGCGTTTGGATTTTTGATTTTAGTTTGTTTTATAAAGTTTTAGTTCAAAATAGCGCGATAAGCTGGCGCCCAACGTGGGGCTATTTTGTTTAAAGTTTTTTTTTTGTAAAAAAAAAAATATTTTGGGTTTAATAAATTATTTCTTTAAATTTTTTTTTTAATTTTCGTGGTTTTTATAAATATTTTTTTTTTGCTTTTTGTGCCGTTTTTTTTTGGTTGTATTATTTCAGGTTTTTTTTTATAATTTACTAATTTGTTTTTTTATTTGTTTAGCTTTTTTTTGGATTTTCTCTGGTTTCCGGTGAGAGTGCTATCGACGGCGGAGTAGCGGCAGCGGGTTTTTTTTGTTGTTCGGTGAGTCCGTTCCGATTTTTTTTATTTGGTACAACACCAGTAATTTTTTTTATTTAATTAATTTTATTTTAAATTTTAATTTTTTTTGTAATTTTATTAAACAGTGGTGGTGTTGTCCGCCTTTAGCTGTTGTTTTTGTATTATTCTTTTTAAATTTCTTTATTATTTTATAGTTTTATTTTTATCAATTTTTTATATATATATTTTTTTTTTTGATTTTTATTTTTTTTAATTCTTGGTAATTTTTTTGAGTTTTTAAAAAAGGAAAAAATTTTATTTCATATTTTTTTGGCGGAGCCGCCTGCCTTAAAAGTTTCGTCGTTCCTGTTTTTTTGTTTTTTTGGTTTTTTTTTTAAAGTTTTTTTGTTTGAATTTCTTTTTGGTTTTAGTTTTTTAAATTAGTTTTTATTTTTTTTTTAATTTATTTTTTTTTTGTCTGTCCGAGTTAACTATGGAGATTAATAGACTTAACCAAGAGGAACTGGCATACGAGATGGAGGCTCGTGGGTTGCCAGTAAGGCATTCAATCCCGATGTGTTTTTGAAAATCCCGGGATTTCGGGATTTGAAATTACAATCCCGGGATCCCGGGATTTGTTCGGGATTTTCGGGATTTAAGAAAAAACTGTTGCAACAATATTTTAAGCTTAATTTTTTTTTAATTCAAAGTAGAAATAATATTTAATAAATATTGCATTAAACAAAAATCGAACAATCGAACTAGAAGTTGTTGAGAAATCGGAATTTGAACGTTGCAACTTTAAATTTAAAAAAAAAATAAATAAAAATATAAAAAAATTTAAACGTTCAAATTCCGATTTGTAAACAACTACTAGTTCGATTTTCAATTCCTTAAAACTGGAAGAAAGATCAAGAAATTACCTTTCCAACAAAAAAAGAGTACGGGATTATCTAAATCAGTTCAACCGCTAAACAGTTTTTACTAATGAAAAGCTATAACAATGCATTATGACGTCTAAAAAAAAATTGTGATGAGGTGGAGCAAAACCCAGCTAGGGTTTTACTGTCACATACAATACTATCATCCCACAAAAATTTCGTAGAGTCCCTAAAAAATTTGCCTTAAATTGTTGCACAGTGTAATTTATGTGTTAAATTGAGTTGCTTTATTATTTATTTTGCCACACTCAAACGGTCAACAAAATAATTTTATTAATTATATCTACCTTTTTGTCGAATAATAAAAATTGTTTCAATTTGAAAAAATTTTATTCAGATCGATAAAAATGTTTTGTTTACTGTTATTGACAAAAATTGTCTTAATTTTTTGTGTGTGTAGCACTAAGTCTACGAAAGTGAGCTTTTTGTGTTTACCAATTGGATTGAAAGTAAACGCACTGCAGTATTTTTGTGGAAAAGCGTCGAAACATCTTAAACAATGCATAAAAATTAAATTTTTTGAATCCCGGGATTCCGGACTCAAAATCCCGGGTTTCCGGGATTTAGAAAACGTTCGGGATCCCGGGATTTCGGGATTCGGGATCCCGGGATTGAATGCCTTAGTTGCCAGTGACTCCGGTAGAGTCTCCTTGTGGGCATCAAGGCAAATAGAGCGTAGGGGGTCCGTAGATGTTTTTGCAGGTTATGTATTTTCATTTGATGAGGATAAGTTAGGTGTGGAGGGGAAAATTTCTGAGGTTGAAAAACTTATGGAAACCCCTCCACTAGAGAGCAAGTCGTCCGATTACTTGAAAATCGTGACTAAATTAGAATGGGCGTTAGGTCGCCTTACTCGTTCGAGGCCAGCGAGTAAGGAGGAAGTAGTTGAACAGATGGCGCTCAAGAATAGGGTTCTTTTATTATTGGGGGAACTCAACGAGGTTGTGGAGTTGGGTGGTGGCGAGGCCGATGCCTTGGACGAGGATCCGAAGCCGTCGCGGCCACCTAAGGCGCTCAGTAGGGAGTCTGCGGTTGGGGAGAGCCTCAACCCGCCCCGAGACAAGAGCCATCCACCTCGATGAGTAACGTAGGTTTTCAAAAAGTAGAAAATTTGTCCAAGTGAGGTATTCAATTTACCGGGGAAAAAACAGACATGTCCCTACATGCCTTTCTACAGAGGGTAGACGAGCTATGCGAGGCTCGGGGCGTTAGTGAAGCCCAGTTGTTTAGGGGAGCAGTGGAGCTTTTTTCTGGAAAAGCCCTGCTCTGGTTTAGGGATGTCCGCAGGACAGTTTCAGGCTGGCGAGAGTTGGTCGCCGAGCTGAAACTCGAATTCCTGCCCCCCAACTATGACGACATTTTGATGTCAGAGATTAGGCGACGGACTCAGGGTGGGACTGAGTCCATAGGTATCTATGTAGCGGCGATGAGGGGGTTGTTCGGTCGTCTGTCCGTCCCCTTGTCAGAGAGGCTGGGTCTGGTGATCGCAAACCTGTCCCCAGACTCAGCTGGGCTTGGCTGAGCCTAAGTCTTTATCGGAGTTGGTTTCCTTGGGTCGGAAGCTGGAGGCTGTGCGGGCGAATGTGGAAGCATTCGTGCCGCCGCCCAGCAGCCGATCCAAGAAATGGCTTACGTCTCGGCTGAACCCGAAGTTCTTGAATTCAGGGCCCCTTTGCGTGACGCTAGGTTGGAGAGGAGAATTCAGGCTCTTCCCCAAAATTCTTTTAGGTGTTTTAATTGTAGGCGGTTTGGACATGTTATGTCCAACTGCCCTAGGGAAATATATTGTTATGGGTGTAGGCGGCCTGGTTTTTTAAAGCGTGATTGCCTCCGATGCTCTCAGAGAGCAGGGCAATCGCAGGAGCGCTCGGACAGGGAGGCGGCCCCGAGAGCGGCTCCGAGGGCCCGCGAAGAGTCGGGAAATGGGGAGCGAGCTCTTGTGGAAGCAGGGCAAGAAGTTCGCGAGGTTTAAGTAGGTTGCCTGCGGGCAACCAGCTGGCTAGGGAAAATAGTGATAGGCCTCAGAGGCGTCCGTCCGGAGTATATTTGAGTTTCACTTTGTCGGGAAAAGATTTAGATAATAGGCCATATTTAGGCGTTAGGATTTTTGGAGTGCGTATGTTAGGGCTTTTAGATTCGGGGGCCACCAGGACGATTCTTGGTAGGCCTGGCTGGGGCACATTAAAGTCCTGGGGGATAAGTTTATTGGCGTCTGCGGTCAGCAAGGTTGCGCTTGCTGATGGTGAAGAAGTTCCGGTTAGGGGGGTAGTTTCGGTCCCTTTCGAGGTAGACTTGCAAGTCGGTCCTCGTTGGATTCGTACAAAGCCAAATGTGGAACCAGTCAAGCAGCGATACTATCCGGTATCGCCAGCTATTCAGAGGCGCATAGATGAGGAAATAGAGGAAATGTTAGAAAAGGGTGTGATTGAGATTTCTCACAGCCCTTGGGCATCACCGGTTGTGATGATTAGGAAAAAGGATAAGAGTTATAGGTTTTGTGTCGACTATAGGACACTGAATAAAAATACGGATCGTGATAGTTACCCCCTCCCTTATATTTCGGCTACTTTAGATAAGCTAAAGGACGCCAAATATCTCTCTAGTTTGGATATAAAATCCGCTTATTGGCAGATCCCAGTAGAGAAGGAGTCTAGGGCCTGCACGGCATTTACAGTTCCGGGTAGGGGGCTCTACCAGTTCAAGCGCATGCCTTATGGCCTGCACAATGTGCCTGCAACTTGGCAGAGATTTATAGATGAGCTCCTTGGGGCTGACTTGGAACCTCATGTTTTCGTGTATTTGGACGATATTATTATCGTTACAAATACATTTGATAAGCATGTTGAGGTTCTAAAGGAGGTCCTGAGGAGGATTTGTTCGGCAGGGCTTAGATTGAATAGGGAAAAATGTAATTATACCCCCACACTCACTGTGGCAGGGTATACTCACTTTGTCACAACGTTTGTAACGCCCATAAGGAGGCGTGTCCGGTATGGAAAAGTATATATATTCTTGATCAGTATCACCTCCTGAGTCGATTTAGCGATGTCCGTCTGTCTGTCCGTCTGTCCGTCTGTCCGTCTGTCCGTCTGTCCGTCCGCACGATAGCGGTCGCAGTTTTGGAGATATCGACTTGAAACTTTGGGTACATGTTTTTCTCGTGAATACTGAGATCAAGTTCGAGAATCAGCCAAATCGGACAAAAACTGGGCGTGGCTCCCATACACCGAAAAAAAAGGTAAAAATTTTTTATTGTTGTATTCGATTGGAAATGTTTAGAAACGTATTTTTAACATGGTCCGAGGTTCCGAAGCCACATATATAAGGGTCTAAATGGGGTCTTGAGACCAATTTTTTTTTTTTTTGTGGATTTAATTGGAAATTTTTAGAAATGGATTTTGGACATGGTCCGGGCTCCAAAACCACCTATAATTCGCTCAAAATAGGGTCTTGAGACCACATTTTTATATGTTCGATGTACTTCTTCCTACTGTGTGGGGGTATTTCAACTTCGGTATAGCCGAAGATAGTCCACTCTCTAGTTTTTGTCTTTCTTCGCTACGGTATCTAGGTTATGTTATGATCGACAGGGCTTGCATGTTGACCCCGAAAAAGTTGAGGCAATGCTGAAAATTCCAGCGCCCAAAAATGTAAGGGAAGTCAGGTCGTTTGTTGGCAGCATTTCTTGGTATCGTAGGTTTGTTTCGAATTTCGCTGATTTGATTAAGCCTCTAACTGATCTTCTAAAGAAGAAGAACAGGTTTAGATGGTCGCCGGAGTGCGAGGACAGCTTTTTGAAGGCCAAGGAGCGCCTAGTGACGGTGCCGGTCCTGAGCTGTCCTGATTTCGAACGACCCTTCGTAGTTCAGACTGATGCTTCCGATTTTGGAATAGGTGCCGTTTTGACACAGCAGTTTGATGAAGGGGAGAAGGCCATTTCGTATTTGAGTAGGTCGTTGAGTAGATGCGAGAGGAATTATTCCACTACCGGAGGTAGATGGGCGTGTTGGAGATCCATGGGTGGATTCCATGGTTAGGAAAGTGGAGGATAATCCACTCGATTACCCAGCTTGGAGAATTGAAAATGGGGTGTTATATAAACACATAAAGGCAGGGACAAATAATTTGTTTAGTGCTGGGTACGAGTGGAAGAGAGTTGTGGGCAGGAGTGATAGGCGCAGTATTTTATTCGAGTGTCACGATAATCCATTATCGGGGCACATGGGCGTTAGGAAAACATACGCTAGGGTAATTGAGAAATATTATTGGCCGAAAATGAAGGCAGAGATAGCTAGATATATTAAAGGTTGTCAGGTTTGCCAGAGGGTGAAACCTGACAACAATAAGCCAGCTGGTTGTATGGTAGAGAGGACAAAGAAGTTAGAACCTTGGGAAATGATCTGCGTAGATCTGGTGGGACCCTTGGTGAAGTCTAGTCGGGGATTTTGTTATATTTTAACGGTGGTTGACTACTTCACCAAATTCCCATTGTTGTTTCCGTTGCGAAATGCAACGGCAAAGAGTGTTTGCAAGGAGTTGGAAGATAATGTCTTCCTGCTCTTTGGAGTTCCGAGGTCCATTGTATGCGACAATGGGCCACAGTTTCGCAGCAAGGAGCTGCAGAGTTTATGCGCGGCGTATGGTGTGCAGATGCGGTACACTGCACACTATCATCCGCAGGCCAATCCGGCCGAGCGGATCAACCAAATAATGAAGACCACTTTGAGAGCATATATTTCAGAAAATCATCGGACATGGGATTCTCATCTCTCATAGGTGGCGTGCTGCATTCGAACATCGCAGCATGAGGTTTTGGGAGCGTCTCCATACTTCGTGAATTTTGGCCGAAATATGGCGGTCAGGGGTGATAGAGATTATAGACGAGTGGGAGACTCAGACCAACCGAACAGTAGTAGTGAGGACCGGGCCAAGTTAATGGCAGACTTGAGGGAAGACATACGGAAGAAGTTAGAAATGGCAAGTGCCAAGACAGCAAAGACTTACAATCTCAGACGTAGAGATGTACAGTATTTACCGCACTAGTTAGTATGGAGACGTAATTTTGTTTTGTCCGATGCTGCAAACTATTTTGCAGCGAAGTTAGCTCCGAAATTTGTTGGACCGTTTAGGGTTAAAAAGAGGGTGTCTCCGTGGACATATGTTTTGGAAGACGAAGACGGACGAGAAAAGGGGACATGGCATGTGCAGGACCTTAGGACGCACATTGACTGAGGGTGATTTTCTCCGGTTAGATTTGAAAGTTGGCTGGTCTTAGGAGACCAAGCAACTTTCGCGGAGGTGGAGGTGGGGTTGTCGCGGTATAGATTCGCGGCACAGTTGTTGTTGTTTTGTTGTATTGTTTGTTATGTTTTTTATGTTTCCCTTTTGTTCGGGGCGACGGGCGAACAAAATTGGAGGAACTAAATCTCACACGCACTAACCGAAAGAACGCTCTGCGCGATTTTATTGATTGTTATTTTTTTTTATATAAATATATTTGTTTTGCTTAATTTGTTAAGCAAAACAAATTCGCCACTCGCGGGTGAAATGCGACCGGCGCGCGGAAGAAGAAAACTGAATATTTTGTTTGAGCTGTCAAAGTTCTCTTGCTTTCTTCTCCTTTCTTTCGCTTTTGCTTTCGTTAAGTTAGCTCAGTGAGCGGCGGCGATCCGATGAAGGTATTGCCAGCCTCGCCATTACAATAGTAAAATGTCAAAGCCTGGACTAGAGCTTTTGTACTCTTTGAACCTGTTTGAGGGAGGGGAATTTGAGAACATTTATGCTTTCGCCTATACGTACATGAGTGCCGCCAAAATGTATATTTCATTTTGGTGGGTGCAGGGGCTATATGTAAATTTGCCAAACACACCTAGAAAAATCTGAAGAGATTTTTCGCATATAGGTATGGGTAAAGCCCCGACTGCGGACACTGGTTTCTGCGTAAGCCGCACTATATGTATGTGGGAAGATAAATGGAAAGTGAGCGTCATAGGCGCTCATATATTCTAATTCTTTTAGTTCTTTTTGAGCAGGGAAGAAGGAAAGTGTTGAAGCTTTAGATTTTTAATTTAATTTAATCGTAAATAATTTGTTTGGAAAATCTTGATAATTTTCTTTCTTTTTTATATTGTATTTTTTTTTTGAGTGGTGAAGTGGAGCTGTTGCCATCGTCGGACTGTGGCTGGAGGACAAGTGTTCCAAAGGGAGTATTTTTGCGCGCTGGTTTAGTTTTGCCAGCTAGTGTTTATTTTGCTTTATTTTATTTGTGGCAGTCGGCCATTTAGTGTTTTGAATTTGAGGAATTTAATAGAGTTGGACAGGTTGTGTTCGGTCGTGATTTGTTTTGGTGAAGTGTTTCCGTCCTGGGAATTTCAAGTAGTTTGCTTGGAATTTGTTTGGCCGTTTCCCCCCTTCCTTATTCCTTTTTTTTTGTTTGTGTCGTCCCGCATCAGAGCCAAGTTGTTGCTGGACATCGAATTTTATCGAAGTCCAGCTGGTGAATAGATTCTGCAAAGAATATTGCGAGGGATTTCAGACAGGTTGGTCTGGTCCCGCAAATCAATTGCGTTTAAAGAAATATAATTTTTGGTATATGAATAACTTCTTTTGGGTGATTGTCGGTTTGTGTTGATTTTGAAAAAGGGTTTGTGTTCGGTATTATTTTCCTTGTGTCGGGAAAATTTCCGTTTCTTTTATATATAGTTATATATATACCTATATATATATATATTGCGGCAGTTTCGGTGTAGTTTTTAAAAAAGTTTATTTATCAGGTTTTCGTGTGTTCGTGTTGTTCGTTCGTATGGGGATACCATACCGCGAGGGTCGTCTTAAATCCCACGCTTCGCGACTGTGCTATTCGGGCAAATAGGGAATTTAATTATCGCGTTTGGATTTTTGATTTTAGTTTGTTTTATAAAGTTTTAGTTCAAAATAGCGCGATAAATCATAACGGGTGGGATTACAGCTGCTACCAAGGGCGTCCTTGGCCATTTTTTTGTGAATCATGGCTGGTGGGATTACAACTGGCACCAAGTTTCACGGGGGGAATCAACTATAAACTACAGCGTCCATTGAAGTTGGCGCAAATTCCTATATATATTTATTTTAAAATTTTATACAACTCGTGCAACGCCGGGTACGTAACAGCTAGTATATATATACCTATATATATAGTGCGACAGTTTCGGTGTAGGTTTTTTAAAAAGTTTAGTTATCGAGTTTTCACGCGTTCGTGTTGTTCGTTCGGCCGGTGATACCGTACCGCGAGGGTTGGCCCCAATCCCACGCGTCGCGATTGAGCTACCGGGCAATTAGGGATTTTAATTATCGTGTAGGATTTTTTAAAAAAGAGTTTTAATAAAAGTTTAGATAAAAATAGCGCGATAAGCTGGCGCCCAACGTGGGGCTATTTTGTTTAAAGTTTTTTTTTGTTAAAATATTTTGATTCTGATTATTAATTTAAACTAATTTAATTTTAATTTTTCGTTGTTTTTATAAATATATATTTTTTTTGTTTTTTTGTGCGGTTTTTTTTGATTGTATTATTTCAGTTTTTTTATTATTTACTAATTGGTATTTTTATTTTTTTTTAGCTTTTTTTTTGGAATTTCTCTGGGTTCCGGTGAGAGTGCTATGGACGGCGGAGCAGCGGCAGCTGGTTTTTTTTGTTGTTCGGTGAGTCCGTTCCTTTTTTTTGGTGCAACATTTGTAACCTTTTTTTTAATATCCAAGTTTTTTAATAATTCTTTAAAATTTTTTTATTTGTTTTATGTTTATTTTGATTTTAATAAAATTTTAATTTTTATTGCTAAATTTTATTAAACAGTGGTGATGTCGTCCGCCTTGAACTGTTTTTTGTATAGTTGGTTTTTTTATGAGACTTTTTCTAAATTTTTTTTTTGATTATACGGTTTGTTGTAGTGGTGCCGTTCGCCTACAGTTTTGTAAATTTATTATTTTCTTTTGGAATTTTTTTTAAAATTGGTTTTTTTTTGTTGTGGCGGTGTTTTTGCTTTTAAGGTTTTTTTTAAGTACCGTTTTATTTAATTAAATTTTGTTTGTTTATTTAATACCTTTTTTTAATTATTTTATTATATTTTGATTCTTTTTATAATTATTATTTTTATTTATTTGTTATATATTTTTTTTATTTTTTCTGTGAGCGTATAACACGCTGGTTCATTTCGTTTTTTTTTTTTTAATTTTCTGAAAGTTTTTCTGCGTTTCTTGGGGTATTTTATTCCCGATTTTAGTTTTCTTCGTTTTTTAAATTCTTTAAAAGTTTTTTAAAATCTTTTTTAATTTTTTTTCTCTTTTGTCGGTCCGATTGTAAAAATGGAGATTAATAGATTAAGCCAAGAGGAACTGGCATAAGAGATGGAGGCTCGTGGGTTGCCAGTGACTCCGGTGGAGTCCATGAGGAAGTCCTTGAGGGCATCAAGGCAAGTAGAGCGTAGGGGGTCGGTGGATGTATTTGCTGGTTATGCATTTACTTTGAGGAGGATAGGTTAGGTGAGGAGGGTAAAATTTCTGAGGTTGAAAAACTTATGAAAACCCCTCCACTAGATAGCAAGTCGTCCGATTACTTGAAAATCGTGACAAAATTGGAATGGGCTTTAAGCCGCCTTACTCGTTCGAAGCCAGCGAGTAAGGAGGAAGTAGATGAGCAGATGGCGCTCAAGAATAGGTTTTTGTTGTTGTTGGGGGAACTCAACGAGGTGGTGGAGTTGGGTTGTGGCGGAGATGATGCCTTCGATGAAAATCCAAGGCCATCACGACCACCTAAGGCGCTCAGTATTGAGTCTGCGGTTGAGGGAGGGCCTCAACCCGCCCCGAGACGTGAGCCATCCACTTCATTGGGTGAGGAAATGGTAGGTTTGAAAAAATTTTAAATTTGTCTAAGTGCTGTTTGATTTTTACTGGGGAGAAGTCAGACATGTCCGTGTGTGCATTTCTGCTGAGGGTGACCGAGCTGTGCGAGGCTCGGGGCGTAGGGGAAGCCCAGTTGTTTAGGAGAGCAGTGGAGATTTTTTCTGGAAAAGCCCGCATCTGGTTTAGGGATGTCCGCAGGACGGTTTCAGGCTGGCAAGAGTTGCTTGCCGAGCTGAAACTCGAATTCCTGCCCCCCAATTATGACGACATTTTGATGTCGGAGATAAGGCGACGGACTCAGGGTGGGACTGAGTCCTTAGGAATTTATGTAGCGGCGATGAGAGGGTTGTTCGGTCGTCTGTCTGATCCTTTGTCAGAGAGGCGTATGCTGGGTCTGGTGATCGCGAACCTGTCCCCGTTTCACAAGACTAAGCTGGGCTTGGCTGAGCCTAAGTCTCTTACGGAGCTGGTTTCCTTGGGTCGGAAGCTGGAAGCTGTGCAGGCGAATGTGGAAGCATTCGCGCCGCCGCCCAGCAGCCGATCCAAGAATTTGTTGGAGCCAGACTTGGCATACGTCTCGGCTGAGCCCGAGGTGTCCGTAGTTAGGGCCCCATTGCGGGATGCTAGGCTGGAGAGGAGGATTCAGGCTCCTCCCCAGAATTCTTTTAGGTGTTTTAATTGTAGGCGGTTTGGACATGTTATGTCCAACTGGCCTAGGGAAATTTATTGTTATTGGTGTAGGAAGCCTGGTTTTTTAAAGCGTGATTGTCCCCGATGCTCTCAGAGAGCAGGGCAATCGCAGGAGCGCTCAGAGAGGGAGGCGGCCCCGAGAGCGGCTCCGAGGGCCCGCGAAGAGTCGGGAAATGGGGAGCGAGCTCTTGTGGAAGCAGGGCAAGAAGTTCGCGAGGTTTAGGTAGGTTGCCTGCGGGCAACCAGCTGGCTAGGGCAAATAGTGGTAGGCCTCAGAGGCAACGTCCGTCCGAAATTTGTTTGAGTTTTTCTCTTTCAGGTAGAGAATTGGATAATAGGCCATATTTAGGTGTTAACATTTTTGGAGTGCGTATGTTAGGGCTTTTAGATTCGGGGGCCACCAGGACGATTCTTGGTAGGCCTGGCTGGGACACATTAAAGTCCTGGGGGATAAGTTTATTGGCGTCTGGTGTGATTGAGATTTCTCACAGCCCTTGGGCATCACCGGTTGTGATGATTAGGAAAAAGGATAAGAGTTGTAGGTTTTGTGTCGACTATAGGACACTGAATAAAAATACGGATCGAGATAGTTACCCCCTCCCTTATATTTCGGCTACTTTAGATAAGCTAAAGGACGCCAAATATCTCTCTAGTTTGGATATAAAATCCGCTTATTGGCAGATCCCAGTAGAGAAGGAGTCTAGGGTGTGCACGGCATTTACAGTGCCGGGTAGGGGGCTCTACCAGTTCAAGCGCATGCCTTATGGCCTGCACAATGCGCCTGCAACTTGGCAGAGATTTATAGATGAGGTCCTTGGGGCTGACTTGGAACCTCATGTTTTCGTGTATTTGGACGATATTATTATCGTTACAAATACATTTGATAAGCATGTTGAGGTTCTAAAGGAGGTCCTGAGGAGGATTTGTTCGGCAGGGCTTAGATTGAATAGGGAAAAATGTAATTTTTGTCTTTCTTCGCTACGGTATCTAGGTTATGTTGTTGATCGACAGGGCTTGCATGTTGACCCCGAAAAAGTTGAGGCAATGCTGAAAATTCCAGCGCCCAAAAATGTAAGGGAAGTCAGGTCGTTTGTTGGCAGCATTTCTTGGTATCGTAGGTTTGTTTCGAATTTCGTTGATTTGGTTAAGCCTCTAACTGATCTTCTAAGGAAGAAGAACAGGTTTAGATGGTCGCCGGAGTGCGAGGACAGCTTTTTGAAGGCCAAGGAGCGCCTAGTGACGGCGCCGGTCCTGAGGTGTCCTGATTTCGAACGACCCTTCGTAGTTCAGACTGATGCTTCCGATTTTGGAATAGGTGCCGTTTTGACACAGCAGTTTGATGAAGGGGAGAAGGTCATTTCGTATTTGAGTAGGTCGTTGAGTAGATGCGAGAGGAATTATTCCACTACCGAGAAGCAGTGTTTGGCTGTTTTGAGGTCAGTTGAGAAGTTGAGGCCATACATCGAAGGGGTTAGGTTCACAGTGGTGACCGACTTTTACTATTCGATTATTCGTTGGTATGGCTCAACAATTTGAAAGATCCTTGCGGTAGGTTGGCTAGGTGGGCTTTAAAGCTCCAGCAATACGATTATGAAATCATACATCGTAAGGGGAAAGATCATGTTGTGCCCGACATGCTTTCTGTAGGTGTCCCAGTCGTAGGGGAGGTAGATGGGCGTGTTGGAGATCCATGGGTGGATTCCATGGTTAGGAAAGTGGAGGATAATCCACTCGATTACCCAGCTTGGAGAATTGAAAATGGGGTGTTATATAAACACAAATAGTTTGTTTAGCGCTGGGTACGAGTGGAAGAGAGTTGTGGGCAGGTGTGATAGGCGCAGTATTTTATTCGAGTGTCACGATAATCCATTATCGGGGCACATGGGCGTTAGGAAAACATACGCAAGGGTAGTTGAGAAATATTATTGGCCAAAAATGAAGGCAGAGATAGCTAGATATATTAAAGGTTGTCAGGTTTGCCAGAGGGTGAAACCACAACAATAAGCCAGCTGGTTGTATGGTAGAGAGGACAAAGAAGTTAGAACCTTGGGAAATGATCTGCGTAGATCTGGTGGGACCCTTGGTTAAGTCTAGTCCGGGATTTTGTTATATTTTATCGGTGGTTGACTACTTCACCAAATTCCCTTTGTTGTTTCGGTTGCGAAAAGCAACGGCAAAGAGTGTTTGCAAGGAGTTGGAAGATAATGTCATCCTGCTCTTTGGAGTTCTGAGGTCCATGGTATGCGACAATGGGCCACAGTTTCGCAGCAAGGAGCTGCAGAGTTTATGCGCTTCGTATGGTGTGCAGATGCGGTACACTGCACATTATTATCCGCAGACTAAACCAAATTATTAAGACCACTTTGAGGGCGTACGTGTCGGAGAACCACAGGACTTGGGATACTCACCTCTCAAGGGTGGCGTGCTGAATTCGAACAGCGCAGCATGAGGTGTTGGGGGCGTCTCCATACTTCGTGAATTTTGGCCGGAATATGGCGGTCAGGGGTGATAGGGATTATAGACGAGTGGGAGACTCAGACCAACCGGACAGTAGTAGTGAGGACCGGGCCAAGAAAATGGCAGACTTGAGGGAAGACATACGGAGAAAGTTAGAAATGGCAAGTGCCAAGACAGCGAAAACGTACAATCTCAGACGTAGAGATGTACAGTATTTACCACACGAGTTAGTATGGAGACGTAATTTTGTTTTGTCCAATGCTGCGAAGTTAGCTCCGAAATTTGTTGGACCGTTTAGGGTTAAAAAGAGGGTGTCTCCGTGGACATATTATCGCGCTATTTTTAACTAAACTTTATAAAACAAACTAAAATCGAAAATCCCCACGCGATAATTAATTTCCCAATTTGCCCGAATAGCACAGTCGCGAAGCGTGGGATTTAAGGCGACCCTCGCGGTATGGTATCCCCGGCCGAACGAACAACACGAACCCGCAAAAACCTGATAAATAAACTTTTTTTTAAAAACTACACTGAAACTGCCGCAATATATATATATAAGTATATATATATATATATGTGTGAAAAAGAAACGGAAATTTTCCCGACACAATAAAAAAAATACCGAACACAAACCCTTTTCAAAATTGACACAAAGCGACCCAATACCCAAATATCAAAAATTATATTTGTTTAAACGCAATTGATTTGCGGGACCAGACCAACCTGTCTGAAATCCCTAGCACGATTCTTTGCAGAATCAATTCACCAGCTGGACTTCGATAAAATTCGATGTCCAGCAACAACTTGGCTCAGATGCGGGACGACACAAACAAAAAAAAAGGAATAAGGAAGAAGGGGGGAAACGGCCAAACAAATTTCATTTCATTTCATTTATTAACGTCTAATGGATACAGTAATCCTTACAGACTAGAAAACAACTAACAATATATTTATTAACTTACACTAGCTAAAAATAATAATTCAATACAATTCATTCAGTAATAATTTGAATGCAAAACGCGTAGAGGAAAAAGTTATACCATTTTCCTTTTTATTAATTTTATTCAATTCAAGAAGAGTCCGAGTAATTGGCTCATTTAATGCATAGTTTGTTCTGTGAAAACTTACACAAAACAAATCATTGTGACGCAAATGTCGATTGGGAATCTATATATATAAAAGAGACGTGTATGTTTGTCACGAGTAGACGCGAAAACTACAGCACCGATTCTCACCAAAATTTATATATGTGTTCTAAGGGTCGTGAGTCGTAACATGATACGTATTTCTCCCACATTTTTGCGGAAACTTTTTTTTTTATAGCAAATACCATATGATCAACAATCAACTTGGTTGCCACCTAGGACTTAATTTCTCCCCACCCAAACAGAGTCACCATATCTGTGGGTTTTAACTTCGGTGAAATTTTCACCTTTCGGTCTCAGGGAAAAAATTTGCTTATAGGATAAGTTTAACAATGCAACTATAAAAGTTTTTTAGGCCCAGCAAAGCGGGTCGGGCCCAGCTAGTCTTAAATAAAATAAGTTCCAACAAAGATGGATAGTCAATATTGCCACAGATTATGTCGAAGACAAAAACAAGGGATTGAAAAACTCTTATTTTTTCAAGAGATTGAAGATTTAATAACAAACAACGGGAAGTATAGGATGGCAATGGATCCCGAAAGTGCAATGATCTCAATGAAAACTTCATAAATTTTTTTTGATCACGTTCTAAACGATTAATGTGAGTAACATAAAACGGCCTCCAAATAAAAGAAGCATATTCCAATTTCGACCTTACAAAAGAAGTGTATAAAAGCTTAAGCGTGTATGGATCAGAAAAATCCGAGCTATTTGTACGTACAAAGGCCATAAGGGAATATGCTTTGGGAATGATAAAATTTATATGTGCAATAAAAGTAAAACCAGCATCAAATAAAACTCCCAAATCTAAGATTTCTTTAAGTGATTTTAGTTGTGTACCATACAGTTTATACATTTGAAAAGGTATTACATGTGATTTCGAGAAGCAGACATGAAAGCATTTATTTACATTCAAAGACAATTTATTGATTTTGCACCAACCCAACAAGTTATCTATTTCAGATTGCAGAGTAAAAGTATCACTAAGATTCGCAATTTTTAAAAATATTTTAAGATCATCCGCATATAGTAAATATTTAGAAACAGAAAAACAACTACTGATATCATTAATAAATAAAATAAATAACAATGGGCCCAAAATACTACCCTGAGGGACACCGGACGATGCAACAAAATTATAAGATTTAACATTATCGATTTCAACAAAAGAACGCCTATTACTAAGATACGATCTAATCCAATTCAAAAACGAGGAGTGAAATCCCATTTTAGCAAGTTTGGCTATTAGGATGTTATGACAGACCTTGTCAAACGCTTTTGAAAGGTCTGTGTAAATGATGTCAACATGACAACCACTTTCAAACGACGATATACAGTAGTTATTAAATACAGCCAAGTTACTGACCGTTGAACGTCCTGCAACAAAACCATGTTGATGAGGACAAATTATTCTCTTGGTAGCAAAGAATAACTTACACTTAATGACAGATTCGAACAATTTTGACACTGAAGATAACTTCGAAATCGGCCTATAGTTTGAAACATCATTCTTATTACCACATTTAAAAACTGGGGTAATAGATGCAATTTTGAAATTATCAATATACACTCCAGCTTGAAGCGATTTATTAAAAATCCCTTTTAAAGGTTTAATAAGACACATATTTTTTTAGTAAAAAGGAAGACAAATGAAATAATGAAATTCCAAAAAAATTTTATGTTCAATCTTATGTTACCTTCACATTGCAACAAATACTGCTTGTATAAAAATTTGTTAAGAAAATTAAATTCTCTCAAATAATGTAAATATTTGAACTTGCAATCAACATCATCTGTAGCTTTATATCGATTAAAAAATTTATTTTTTAAATTTTTGAACTTTTTAAGCTTTTTGTTATACCAAGGTAGCTTATAAACTTTTTTGGGCATAGTCGGTATATGCGTATCGCAAATATCAGACATTTTACTGAGAAACATATTATAACAAGTCGACAATTACAAGCAAACTACTTGAAATTCCCAGGACGGAAACACTTCACCAAAACAAATCACGACCGAACACAACCTGTCCAACTCTATTAAATTCCTCAAATTCAAAACACTAAATGGCCGACTGCCATAAATAAAATAAAGCAAAATAAACACTAGCTGGCAAAACTAAACCAGCGCGCAAAAATACTCCCTTTCGAACACTTGTCCTCCAGCCACAGTCCGACGATGGCAACAGCTCCACTTCACCACTCCAAAAAATACAATTTAAAAAAGGAAAGAAAATTATCCAAATTTTCCAAACAAATAATTTAAGATTCAATTAAATTAAAAATCTAAAGCTTTATCACTCTCCTTCTTCCCTGCTCAAAAAGAACTAAAAGAATTAGAATATATGAGCGCCTATGACGCTCACTTTCCATTTATCTTCCCACATACATAGAGTGCGGCTTACGCAGAAACCAGTGTCCGCAGTCGGGGCTTTACCCATACCTATATGCGAAAAATCTCTTCAGATTTTTCTAGGTGTGCTTGGCAAATTTACATATACCCCCCTGCACCCACCAAAATGAAATATACATCTTGGCGGCACTCATGTACGTATAGGCGAAAGCATAAATGTTCTCAAATTCCCCTCCCTCAAACAGGTTCAAAGAGTACAAAAGCTTTAGTCCAGGCTCTGACATTTTACTATTGTAATGGAGAGGCTGGCAATACCTTCATCGGATCGCCGCCACTTGAGCTAACTTAACGAAAGCAAAAGCGAAAGAAAGGAGAAGAAAGCAAGATAACTTTGACAGCTCAAACAGTCGCATTTCACCCGCGAGTGGCGAATTTGTTTTGCTTAATTTGTTAAGCAAAACTAATTTATAAAAAAAGTAACAATCAATAAAATTGTGCAGTGCGTTAATTCGGTCAGTGCGTGTGTGATTTTGTTCCTCCAATTTTGTTCGCCCGTCGCCCCGAACAAAAGTCTTAAATATTTTTTTTGATCCGCTCGGCCGGATTGGCCTGCGGATGATAGTGTGCAGTGTACCGTATCTGCACACCATACGCCGCGCATAAACTCTGCAGCTCCTTGCTGCGAAACTGTGGCCCATTGTCGCATGCAATGGAACTCCAAAGAGCAGGAAGACATTATCTTCCAACTCCTTGCAAACACTCTTTGCCGTTGCATTTCGCAACGGAAACAACAATGGGAATTTGGTGAAGTAGTCAACCACCGTTAAAATATAACAAAATCCCCGACTAGACTTCACCAAGGGTCCCACCAGATCTACGCAGATCATTTCCCAAGGTTCTAACTTCTTTGTCCTCTCTACCATACAACCAGCTGGCTTATTGTTGTCAGGTTTCACCCTCTGGCAAACCTGACAACCTTTAATATATCTAGCTATCTCTGCCTTCATTTTCGGCCAATAATATTTCTCAATTACCCTAGCGTATGTTTTCCTAACGCCCATGTGCCCCGATAATGGATTATCGTGACACTCGAATAAAATACTGCGCCTATCACTCCTGCCCACAACTCTCTTCCACTCGTACCCAGCACTAAACAAATTATTTGTCCCTGCCTTTATGTGTTTATATAACACCCTATTTTCAATTCTCCAAGCTGGGTAATCGAGTGTATTATCCTCCACTTTCCTAACCATGGAATCCACCCATGGATCTCCAACACGCCCATCTACCTCCCCTACGACTGGGACACCTACAGAAAGCATGTCGGGCACAACATGATCTTTCCCCTTACGATGTATGATTTCATAATCGTATTGCTGGAGCTTTAAAGCCCACCTAGCCAACCTACCGCAACGATCTTTCAAATTGTTGAGCCATACCAACGAATAATGGTCGGTTACCACTGTGAACCTAACCCCTTCGATGTATGGCCTCAACTTCTCAACTGCCCTCAACATCTCAACCTGTTCTTCTTCTTTAGAAGATCAGTTAGAGGCTTAACCAAATCAGCGAAATTCGAAACAAACCTACGATACCAAGAAATGCTGCCAACAAACGACCTGACTTCCCTTACATTTTTGGGCGCTGGAATTTTCAGCATTGCCTCAACTTTTTCGGGGTCAACATGCAAGCCCTGTCGATCAACAACATAACCTAGATACCGTAGCGAAGAAAGACAAAAATTACATTTTTCCCTATTCAATCTAAGCCCTGCCGAACAAATCCTCCTCAGGACCTCCTTTAGAACCTCAACATGCTTATCAAATGTATTTGTAACGATACTAATATCGTCAAAATACACGAAAACATGAGGTTCCAAGTCAGCCCCAAGGACCTCATCTATAAATCTCTGCCAAGTTGCAGGCGCATTGTGCAGGCCATAAGGCATGCGCTTGAACATGTAGAGCCCCCTACCCGGAACTGTAAATGCCGTGCAGGCCCTAGACTCCTTCTCTACTGGGATCTGCCAATAAGCGGATTTTATATCCAAACTAGAGAGATATTTGGCGTCCTTTAGCTTATCTAAAGTAGCCGAAATATAAGGGAGGGGGTAACTATCTCGATCCGTATTTTTATTCAGTGTCCTATAGTCGACACAAAACCTATAACTCTTATCCTTTTTCCTAATCATCACAACCGGTGATGCCCAAGGGCTGTGAGAAATCTCAATCACACCAGACGCCAATAAACTTATCCCCCAGGACTTTAATGTGCCCCAGCCTGGCCTACCAAGAATCGTCCTGGTGGCCCCCGAATCTAAAAGCCCTAACATACGCACTCCAAAAATGTTAACACCTAAATATGGCCTATTCCTTTGAGAAAAACTCAAACGAATTTCTGACGGACGTTGCCTCTGAGGCCTACCACTATTTGCCCTAGCCAGCTGGTTGCCCGCAGGCAACCTACCTAAACCTCGCGAACTTCTTGCCCTGCTTCCACAAGAGCTTGCTCCCCATTTCCCGAATCATCGCGGGCCCTCGGATTCGCTCTCGGAGCCGCCTCCCTCTCTGAGCGCTCCTGCGATTGCCCTGCTCTCTGAGAGCATCGGGGGCAATCACGCTTTAAAAAACCAGTCTTCCTACACCAATAACAATAAATTTCCCTAGGGCGGTTTGGACATAACATGTCCAAACCGCCTACAATTAAAACACCTAAAAGAATTCTGGGTAGGAGCCTGAATCCTCCTCTCCAGCCTAGCATCCCGCAATGGGGCCCTAACTACGGACACCTCGGGCTCAGCCGAGACGTATGCCAAGTCTGGCTCCAACAAATTCTTGGATCGGCTGCTGGGGGGCGGTACGAATGCTTCCACAATCGTCCGCACAGCCTCCAGCTTCCGACCCAAGGAAACCAACTCCGATAAAGACTTAGGCTCAGCCAAGCCCAGCTGAGTCTGGTAAAAAGGACACAAATTAGCCCTGACCAGACCCAACATACGTTCTCCGGCAAGGACTCGGACAGACGACGGAACAGACCCCTCATAACCGCTACATAAATGCCTATGGACTCAGCGCCACCTTGAGTCCTTTTCCTAATTTCGTCTAACAAGAGGTCATCATAATTATGGGGCAGAAACTCTAACTTCAGCTGAACGACCAATTCTCGCCTGCTGGAAACATACCTTCGGGCATCACGGAACCAAATCCAAGCCCTATCCGAAAATAAATCTACCGCCCCTCTAAACAACTGGTCCTCACTGACCCCACGAGCGCCACAAAGCTCGACTACTCGCTCCAGGAAGGCATGCAGAGATATATCCCTTCTCTGACCGGTAAACTTTAAATCGCA
Organism: Heteromyza rotundicornis; assembly: GCA_951394025.1. Classification (NCBI taxonomy): domain Eukaryota; kingdom Metazoa; phylum Arthropoda; class Insecta; order Diptera; family Heleomyzidae; genus Heteromyza; species Heteromyza rotundicornis. The sequence continues at coordinate 39,541,147 of OX596010.1, forward strand.
CTTGGACAAATTTACAACTCCCTGAAACCCTAACATGCCCTCAAACAACAAAGCCTAAAACTGGTCATTAAAAAAAAATTATTAAAAAAACTCCAAAAAAAATTACCAAAAATTTAAAAACATTAATCCAAAAAAAAAATATATATATAAAAATAAACCAGCGTACCACGCTCACAGAATTAAAAAAAATTTCAATAAATAAAATCAAATTTGAAAAAAAAAGTAATTAGCAAAAAGACGGACAACACCAAACACCAAAAAATACAAAAAAATTTTTTTTTTAAATAAAATGGAACGGACTCACCGAACTATCGCGAACTCCGCTGCTCCGACCAATTCAAAAAAAGCTAAATAAATAATAAAAATTAATTAGCCAAAATATAAAAAAAATATACAAAACACTAAAAACACCACCAAAAAAAATTATTTATTTAAAAAAAAACCCCAAAAATAGAAAAAGAAATATTACAAAAAAAAAATCAATTTTCAAAAAAAATTATACAACAAAAAAAAATTTTAAAAAAAAGGTAATATTTAAAAAAACTTTAAACAAAATAGCCCCACGTTTGGCGCCAGCTTATCGCGCTATTTTTAACTACACTTTATAAAACAAACTAAAATCGAAAATCCCCACGCGATAATTAATTTCCCAATTTGCCCGAATAGCACAGTCGCGAAGCGTGGGACTTCGATAAAATTCGATCTCCAGCAACAACTTGGCTCCGATGCGGGACGACACAAACAAAAAAAAGGAATAAGGAAGAGGGGGGGGAAACGGCCACACAAATTCCAAGCAAACTACTTGAAATTACCAGGACGGAAACACTTCACCAAAACAAATCACGACCGAACACAACCTGTCCAACTCTATTAAATTCCTCAAATTCAAAACACTAAATGGCCGACTGCCACAAATAAAATAAAGCAAAATAAACACTAGCTGGCAAAACTAAACCAGCGCGCAAAAATACTCCCTTTGGAACACTTGTCCTCCAGCCACAGTCCGACGATGGCAACAGCTCCACTTCACCACTCCGAAAATACAATTTAGAAAAAAAAAAAAGAAAATTATCCAAATTTTCCAAACAAATAATTTAAGATTCAATTAAATTAAAAATCTGAAGCTTTATCACTCTCCTTCTTCCCTGCTCCTGTTTCCTGTTTCCGAGCCTCCATTCGTTTGGTGGGATATTCTCCTCTCGTATCACCACTATATCATCCACTTTGATGTCTCGCTGGGGATATTTCCATTTATGTCTCTTGTGGAGCTCGTTCAGATATTCCGACTTCCATCGCCGGCAAAACACTTGATACATGGATTATACCTTACGGCCGCGATTTACGAAAAATGACCCGGAGTCAGCGGGCACACCTCACTTGGATTTTCAGAAATTGGACTCAACGGGCGAGAAATTAAACACGCTTCTTGTCGGTTCAAAGGGGTGGAAAATTCCTCAAAGGTATATTTCATTCCACCAGCAATTCGACGAAAATGATATTTAAAACTCCAGCTTCCTATAACCCTCCTATATGAGGAGAACCAGCTGGATTAAAATGGCAAGCAATACTACGATGCGCATAATTGGACATCAAAGTTTCCTTAGATGACTTTAGAAAATTTTTGAAGTCCTGCCTCAGAACCTTTGGGGCTCCCACGAAATTGGTACCATTGGTACATTTGTGCTGGACATCCTCGTCGAGCTACAAAACACGCAAAGGCGGACAGAAACGTCTGAGCCAAAAGGTCACTAGCACCTTCCAAATGAATGGCTTTAGTCGCAAAGCACACAAAAATACACACGTATCCCTTAATGATAAGACATGCGGGACCTGTGTAATTTTTAATGTCGAAGTCAACTCCAGTGTTGGTAAAAGGCCTGGACAATGTGGTTCGCTCCGGAGGCAAAGCAGCCATTATCTGCGCTCGCTCAACTTTCCTTTGAACAACACATATCTTACAACTATGTATGATAGTTTTGATAAGAGTCTTAGCCTTTGGTATATAAAATTGCGTTCGAAGAAGTCTCAACACTAATTGATATATAATGAATAAATCGAACTAATAAGCGAGAAAATTTACTATTATAGGGTAAAATTATCGTATGTTTTTCATCATACGACAAACAAGAGGCTGACGCTAACCGACCACCAACGCGAAGTATATTGTGTGTTGATTTCACTATTAGAAATTTCAGGGGAACTAAAAACATGATCCTTTTTTCGAACACGTATCGAAACACATATGCCAATACTCGTAACGATCTTGAAAGAGATGAAAATCTGTTTAAAAAATCTTCAAAATTAGTGAAAAACGAAAAAGGGTCTTTTATTGGTTTTTCCTCCAACGATGTGTGAAATTCAACGTCATCAGCCACTTTTGGCCATTTTGACTTATCCTCCTGCAACCACGAAGTCCCATGCCACCATAGGCGATTTTACACCACGGCTGACTAAATCTGCTGGATTGTTTTGAGAATCGACATGAAACCAATTTTCACTGTTCAGCTTATCTACCATACTGAACACGCGATTCGTAACAAATGTAGCGCAAGTACACGGGTGCTTTTGCAGCCAAGCTAAGACAATGGTGGAATCAGTCCAACAAAAAACATCACTGCGCTCTATATTTAGGTGTTGTACCATCGAATCTACCATATCTACTAAAAGCGCAGAGATAGTCTTAACGGGTGCTATTCTGGACTTTGAGAACATTAAATGCGAGGTCACCATGGAAGCCGCGTCCTTGACACGAATGTATATACAAGCACTATATGCCTGTTCAGATGCGTCACAAAAAGCATGGTATTCTACCAACGCAGTCGGTGAAAAGTTATTCCAACGCTTTAGATGAATGTCGTTAATGCCACTATATTCGCGCAAAAATCCTGCCATCTATGTAAACTTTCAATAGATAAATTGTAGTCCCAATCAATTCTTTCCAACCAAATATCTTCGCCGTAATTGTAATAGGCGCCAACCAACCAGCGGGGTCGAAGAGTCTAGCAATAATCGACAAAGCTTCCCTCTTAGTAAACGAATTTCGAATTTCAAATGGAGTGGTAGTGAAGTAAAAAGTGTCAGACTTTGCATTCCACCGGATTCCCAATGTCTTGACATTGCTAGCAGCCTCAATTTTCAAAAATCTTCATTCATCAAGTGATTAGAAGGCAGGCCAGCTAAAATATCCTCACAATTTGAGGTCCATTTAATCATTGAAAACCCTGAAGAATTTAATGCTGCTGTCAGCTCATCTCTCGACCTAATCGCCGCGGAAATCTCATGCGCTCCTGCCAACGCATCATCATCATACATCATGTTGCGCAAAATATTGCCAGCCAACGGAAACTTATTCTTAATGTCGTCGGCTTGCTGTAAAAGCGTTCGAATTGCCAAATAGGGGCACATGAAAATTTGCTCATATAACGAAGATCTAAATATTTCGTTAAAACCCGATCATATTGCAGCTTAAACTCTGGCTTCCTACACAACGATATCTCATTTCGAACAAATTGCTTCTGAGCTACCTCTCTCGAGTGCCCTAAATAAATATTTTTGTTGAAAGGTAGCGCCACTATGTAACAGCCACAAGAATTTCGCTTCGTCGTTTTCCGATAGTTATCTTCACATATTTTGTCCTCATCTGTTTGGAAAATCTTCTTGGGAATTTCTTCTAATTCCCAAAAACGTGCTATCTGCTCATCCAAAGCCACCAAGTTGAAATACGACACACAGGCTGTGCTACCAGAAATCTGGTCGTCAGCAATCGTTCCAGCCATAATCCACCCAAAAATGGTCTCTTGCGCCATCAGAGAACCCAAAATGTTGCGCCGGATGATGGCGAGAACAATAGCCGGATAAATGTCACCACATATCAAAATATCAATCTGGACACTTTTCATAAAGTTTGAATCCGCAAGTCTCATACCAAGGATGCTTTGGTCTAAAGTAATATTCATGGAATGTGTTTGAAGATTGCCTGTGAGCTGAGGGAGAATCAAGGCAAAAGATTCTATGTTTAGATGGGGGTTAATGGGCGAACTCAAAACAAAATTGCACATTTTTTGAACACGTGCTGAAATGGCACTGTTGAGACCAGAAACTTGTGCATGGACGGTGGTAACTTCAGAAGTTTTTGAAGTCGCTACGAAATGAACGTACCTTCCGATCCAGAATCTATCAACGCCCTTGCGGTATACACAGAACCCAAATGACAAATGTTAAGCATTGCTGTTCCCAGAAGCACCTTTTTAGTCGTAGTAGAAAAATTAGCTTGCACGTTATCAGCTTCAGGTACCAAAGAAAGGGACTGTATTTGCACTGTATTTGTGGGATTGTGAACTAGTTCGAGAAGAGGAAGTGGAGGCCGAACTATCGGTTTCCATACAAGAGGAGGGATTGGTACTAACAGCAGGTGAACCCGATTGCTCCCGATGCAACAAAGTATGATGCCGTTTCAAACACGTCGCACAATTAAATTTACTGTTCCAATATTTTACAGCATGGCCAAAACCTAAACCATGTATACATAAATTAAACCTCTTCACCTTTGAAAATCGTTCAGAGGTATTCAGTTCTAGAAATTCTGGACACATTTTAATATTGTGCTCAAGTGACGAGCAAAGACGACAATTAGAATTTGAAACATTTGTTTGAAAGGTATTTATCCTTCTAATACTCAATTCCGGTAAACTGGTGGAGCAAAGATATATCAAAATAGCATCCCAATTATGCATATCAATGTTGTACGTACTCAAAGCCGCAATACAACTATTTATATCGCTATGTAATTTTTTTATAGCGCCCCTGGACTCGATTTTAACTGACGGAAGATTAAACAAAACTTTTAATTGGGAATTCACTAAGATCCGTGTATTTTCATAACGGTCCGATAGGTTTTGCCACGCATGTGCGAAACCATTATTCGGTAGTGGAGACTTCTTAACAATATCTTTAGCTTGAAAAATTCGAGGTATCAACTTATGACTATCGATATACAAAGTATTTTTTAACTTGAAAGTAATTCTAATTTATTATAGTTTTCAATCTTCAAACATGAGAAAACGTAATTTTTAAACCAAAAACGTCATAAAGTCTTGAAAAACGTAATTTTTAGTTCTTCATCATACAAATAAAAGTTATACACTGATTCAGATTTTGGGGGTGTAATCAAAATTCCTGGTATGCAGTTGTCATTTTTTTGGACAGACCTACAACTTGTAAAAGGTGACGCCCCAAGTTCTGCACATTTTTTTAACGCAGTGTTATGAATACTATTCATTGAATAGTAGTCACAAATTATGCAATTTCGTACATAATCCATGCATTGTGAATAAATTATCATACAGGTTTATAAATTCTGTGATTTATTTCAAAGATTTATCTTGAAGAACAGTTTATGATAAACTTGGTCATAAAACTGCTCGTTTGCTGTCATGATTTTCTGAGCAATTTATAATACATGGGGATTGCAACACCGGTATTACCGAAACCGGGATCCAGGACAAAAATCCAATACCGTAATACCGGCATTAGGAAACACCCAATACCGGTATTTCGGTATTACAAAAACATATACAGGGTGGCCAATAATAACTGTCGTAGATTTCATTTATGTGTCTAGCAATCAAAGAAAACGTGGTACGATTTGAACTAATTCATTAATTTATTGTTGTTATAATGTTATGAATCAAAAACAAAAAAAAATGTAAAATACATTGATTTTATTGATATTTCATTTACCAACAGTTATTATTGGCCACTAAGGCATTCAATCCCGGGATCCCAAATCCCGAAATCCCGGGATTTCGGACGTTTTCTCAATCCCGGAAACCCGGGATTTTCAATCCGGAATCCCGGGATTTAAAAAAGGCTTTTTTGCATTGTTTAAGATATTTTGGACGGTTTTCTACAAAAATACAGCCGTGCATTTACATCCAATCTAATTGGTAAATTAAAAAAACCCACTTTTGTAGATTTAGGCTACACACACACAAAAATTGACAACATTTTTGTCAATAACGGTTAACAAACAATTTTTATCGATCTGAATAAAATTTTGTGAATTTAAAAAATATTTTTTTTTACAAAAAAGATATATGTTTTAAACAACAATTCGTGTATCCGTTCTAGCTATAGCACTAAAACTACTGAAAGTAACTTTTTCGTGTGTAGCATGAAATAGAGCTGGCTGAATTTTATGATAATATTCAGATTCAGGTGGCAAAAAAAAAATTGTTCGATCAATGTAATTTAAAAAGAATTACTTTTTGTTCGACTTATTTATTTTAAATATTATTTGTTTTGTTTAATGCTATATTTAATAAATATTATTTCTTTGTCGAATTAAAATGAAATTAAACTTAAAATATTGTTGCAACAATTTTTTCATTAATTTTATATTAATTATTGTATTTTATTGGAAAATCCCGAAAATCCCGAACAAATCCTGGGATCCCGGGATTGTAATTTCAAATCCCGAAATCCCGGGATTTTCAAAAACACTTCGGGATTGAATGCCTTATTGGCCACCCAGTATAAAAACTACTAAGATTTGTGAAAAATAATATGAAATATTAGAAAAATCTCTAAATTTATCATACTTTTATCGAAAATATATTTATCGATAACAAATTAATATTGTGTATCACTAACGAAACATTTTAAAAGTATAAATTAAAAATAAAATTTAATAAATGTCTATATTTATTAACAACTAGCTGTTATATACCTGGCGTTGCACGGGTTGTATAAGATTTTATAATTAAATATAGTAATTTGCGACAACCTCAATTGACGCTGTAGTTGACGATAAATTCAACCGGTGTACTTAAATTTAAAATTTTTCAAATATTGATATATGTTGGCGCGGCTTTGTGAGCTACATTTCTCAAAGTCAGATTCCACTCGAGAACCTCCTACCTCTATACTTAAAATTTCATCGAAACCTGTTCACCTACACCCAGAGAAAAAATCCTGTTAAATTAACCAATTTTTAACCAATTTTGTGGTTAATATTTTTCAAACCGATCTTTCAGGTTGTTTTAACATGATGCTATTGTTCAACATGTCACTATATGTGTACTTGTACATGTGAAGAGGTGTGTCATTAAACTGGGAAAACTGGTAAACAGGCGATCATTCAAGTCATTGCTGGTAGCTCAGGGGTTAGGCAGTAGACCTCATAAACGGAAATACGGGGATCAAATCGCCGTTCCGGCAAATGTTGTTTTTTATTTAATTTTTTTTTATAAAATTGTAGATTTTGTAAAAAAAAATAAACCACAGTTCCTCCAAGTACCTGTACCTTATTTACCATTCATTCTTTCACTTATTTTCAAATTAACATTACCATTTCAAATAGATACCTTTTCACACTGAACTGAATTTGAACGCCGGACCTTCGAATCTTGAGTTCATCACTTTACCCTCTGTGCTACTGTGCTTCATAGATTCATGTCGTCAAAAGACCAATCTGAATTTGAAATCTAAAAATTTCTATTTAAAAAAACTTTTTTCAACTCAGTTCGTAAACGAGTTCGAAAACGAAAGCATTTCTTCGTAATTCTCGAAGAAAACAATCGTAAACGATATTCAAAAACTACACAAATTCGAATCCGATGTCGCTTTTAATTTGTCCACTGAAACGAACATTCGAAAACGAGTAAAAAAAAAGCCGTTTACAATTTCGTTTTCGAGCTCCCACAAAAAACAATATATGTAAGTTTGTTTGAAACTGCCACTGCAAAAATAAAAATGTTTAAAACAATATACTGTACAAAAATAAATGTATTTACATGGTTGACCACGCTAAAAAACACACTAAATGGTTAAACGACGATCCGTTCAAGTGCTTAAAAAATTTACAATTTGTTTGATTGAAATTTCAAACACTTTTTTTTTTATTTCTTCGAGAAAAGTTAGTAAATTATGTAGATCGTAAAATACGAAATTTGGTGCCGGTTGGGCGGTACCTAAAGTTTATAAGTTCCGCATCTACACGCTGTGCCACTGAGCTTCAGGTCGACAAAAACAAATTTTCAAATTTTCCATTTGATAAAATGGTCGAATATATTTTTATTTTCGAAAAAAAATTTCTCATTTGTGTAAATGTGTGCGTTTTGCATCGAAAAATTTTTCTCATTTCTACCCTGTCGGAAATTGAACCCATTTATTTCTAACTTGAAACTAGTTTTTTAATAGTCAGTACACACTATAAAGTCACTTTTTCCCTTGTTACGAACTCACTATTTTAACATGGGGATGTCCTAGGCGGTAGTCAGTTGAGTTTAGACTACACAAAAATTTTATTCGAATTTATTTTTCTCTCATCTCTCTCTTATTTTTATAAATTACTTTTTAAAACTTTTTATATAAAAATTTCAACTGAATTTTCCGGGCCAACGACCTTTGCATTGTGAAGCCGACGCCTACTTTCTAGGCCATGGCAAAAGAAAGAAGGTAGTGCCGCTGTCACTTACTTTGATTAAAATACCGATTATTTTTAGGTATGCTTGTTTGAAACAAATCAAACGGCTTTGCCACCCGCTAAAAAATATTTGAAATATTTTTCGGAATTAAAAAATTTCTTAAAATCTTGTGGATAAAGTTTTAAATGTCTCTACAATTGAAAGTTTTAATGGATGTAGGCTGTATTAACATACAAATTATTTCAAAAAAATCAGTTTTAACGTTTTTTATTTAACTTTTTTCAAAAAAAAATTGTTGCTATGTCTTCTTTGTCGTTTCTGAATCTTCAAAACTATCATCAAAACTTATTTTTGGGATGGATTATAGGCAAGAAATTGACCTTGCCATTTCAATTTTGGCAAAAAGTCAATTTGGAAATTTGGGATTTTTTCGCAACAATCCGGTAGCCCGAAATGTCATAATCGGCTTAAACGTCAGATGGTTAAGATGGCTGCTAAGAATTGAGAGCGGCACTACCTTCTTTCTTTTGCCATGCTCTAGGCTATACAAGCAGTATTTTTCAGATATCGAAAAGCAAATTTTTACTACGTTTGAATTGAAAAGAAACAAAGCACAACACAGAAATTCTATTATCAAACTGACAATCTCTGCACGACTTTTCAATCATTTGAAAATTAGTTGTTATATATTTAGAAATAAGTTAGCTATTTTTGTAAACCAGTTGATTGAATTCCGACAGGGTATGAATGTGTGCGTTTTGCTTCGATTTTTGTCAATGTAGTTGTAGTTGAATTTTCCGGGGCTCGAACCAACGACCTTTGCAATGTGAAGCCGACGCCTACACTCCAGGCTATACAAGCAGTATTTTTCAGATATCTAAAAGCAAATTTTGACTACGTTCGAATTGAAATAAAACAAAGCACAACACAGAAACTCTATTTTCAAACAAGTGACAAATACATTGACAAAAATCGAAGCAAAACGCACACATTTACACAAATGAGAAATTTTTTTTTGAAAATAAAAATAGGTTCTACCATTCTGTCAAATGGAAAATTTGAAAATAAACAGAAGAAATTTTTGAATTTCAAAACAAATTTGTTTTTGTCGACCTGAACGAAAGAAGCTCAGTGGCACAGCGTGTAGATGCGGAACTTATAAACTTTAGGTCCCGTGTTCGAATCTCGTCTGAGTTGATAAAAGTTTTTTTAAATAGAAATTTTTAGATTTCAAATTCAGCTTGGTCTTTGGACGATATGAGTCTATGAAGCGCAGTAGCACAGAGGGTAAAGTGATGAACTCAAGATCCGAAGGTCCGGCGTTCAAATCCAGTTCAGTGTGAAAAGGTATCTATTTGAAATGGTATAGTTAATTTGAAAATAAGTTAAAGAATAGTAAATAAGAGGGAACTGTGGTTTACAATTTTATAAAAAAAAATTTAATTTAAAAAACTTTTTCCGGAACGGGGACTCGATCCCCGTACTTCCGTTTATGAGGCCGACTGCCAAAATTGGTTAAAAATTGGTTAAATTAACATGATTTTTTCTCTGGGTGTAAACCCTTTTAATCATGATGTGGGCTTGCACAAATATTCCCATATTCGGTACATGGGAAAAGACATTATACAACAACGTTCCAAATTTCATGTGTGAGCGGTGCCGCTCCGCTTGCCTATATTTGACACATTTTATACAACTCTGTGCCAAATTTTGTCTAAATATATTCAACATTCAATTCAATAGTTAATTAATTACTGTGAATATCTGCCGTCGGCGGTGCAAGAAACATCTCATCGCGATGTCACGTGTTATGAATGCAACAAACATCTCACCACGGCGCCACGTGTAATCTATTGAAGAAATGCTGAAAGAAAAATTATGGTAACCCCAGAAATTATGCAATGGTGTGCGCAAGTGCTTGAGAACGAATAATGATGATCCTGGAAGCTTTCGCTTAGAAGTATATGAAGGCGACCCAGAACTATGCAGAGAATTTGGCTATTTTCGCGATTTTTACACTTTCCGGTGAATTTTCCGGGTTTTCTTGACCGACATAGAATCCGGCCACCGAGAAGAAGACAACACAAAATGAACCAAATCGGGCGCTCCGTTCATTCCTGATGCGATAAGTAACACATTTCGCGACTTTGTTTTATATATATGAAAAAGAAAAGAAGACTATACAAATGTAAACTTAAATATCTTTGAGTTTATTTTCTTTGTTTATGCTATATTTTTTGTTATATTTTTATTTAAACAAAAGTTAATTGAATTTTATAAACTGGAATTTATGAATCATGCCGGGTGGAATCACAGCTGCCACCAAGTGCGTCCTTGGACATTTTTTTGGGTGGATCATGCCGGGTGGGATTACAACTGGCACCAAGTTTCAACTACAGCAACCATTGAAGTTGTCGCAAATTCCTATACATATTTATTTTAAAATGTTATACAACCCGTGCAGCGCCGGGTAAATATTTCGAAACCCTGTGTTCCTGTATGAATTGGGTCTGGTTCTCGAAGTGTTTTCCGTGGAAGCCGATAAATAAAAAGCAGGAGTGGTTTTAGTAAACTTTATAATAATTTATTTTCGATGTGGCACGGTCGGTTGGCGATCGTACCTCTTTGCTGGTTATTCTAATACAGTTGAATATTTTACTTTGGCGCCTTCGGTGAAGCCGAAGTCGCTGCTTTTTGAGTTTGACATGTGGCCCCATCTTGAAAAAATAATAATTGGCATCACTGGCGAACAGCTGTTTTTGAAGAAGAAATAAAAAATGGGACTTTCCAGAGCAGAAGAACGCGATTGAATTTTACGACTGCGCATTTTATTTTCTTCTTTGTAAAAACGTTTGACTTTAAATTATTGATAAACTGACTATTGAATAAAAGACTTTGCGGTGGAGTTATTTGATTTACTTGTGGACTAGTATTGTGGAGTGCCGGCTTTTAATATACGTAGCACATCGCTAGCGAGGCCTACGCCACAAATTGGTGACCCCGAGTACCATCGTATCGAATCAAATGGCTACAAATTCCGAAATGGACGACCACTTCGCAGATGCTTCGTCGAGTGTACCAGCAAACGCTGCAATAGACAGCTCAAGTTACAACAACATAATGTCTGCGCGTGCAGTAAAATTGCCCCCTTTCTGGAAAGACAATTGCGTGTTGTGGTTTGCGCAGGTGGAAGCTGCTTTCGAAATCGGTCAAATACGTACTGATGCTGCTCGGTACAGATATATTCTTGTGCACTTGGGTGAGACAACTCTGCCTTTCGTAGCTGACATAATTACAGCACCACCCGAAGAAGGAAAATTTGCTGCATTGAAAAAGAGACTCATCAACACTTTTGACGAGACTGAAGACGCTAAACTTCGTTGCCTTCTTCGTGGCGTTGGGTACATTGATGGAAAACCGTCAAACTTTCTACAACGAATAAGAAATCTGGCTTCCGGCAAGGTGTCTGACGCTTTATTGCGCACAATTTTTCTCGAGCAACTGCCTCAAAATGTTCGCTGCATTTTGGCAATTAGCGACGCTAAGGATTTAAACAATTTGGCTTTGCAAGCTGATAAAATCTTTGATGTGCAACAAAACATTATGTCCGTTGACAAAGACTCAACAGCTAGCCACGGCTATGACGAGGCAGTCAACGTACATGTAGGTGCAAAAACAACTTCCAGTATTGACGAATTGAAGATGGAGATTCAAGTACTCTCAAAAAATATGGAAGTTATGAAAAACAATATGAAGCGTGACAAAGTGAACGAATCAAAGTGGTGCTACTATCACACACGATTTGGTAGTCGAGCGCATAAATGCCGCCAACCATGCAACTTTACCAACAACAACGACAATTCTTTAAACTAAAAAGGCCTTCAGTGATTTTGGTGGGCACTGCTGAGGGCCCATTTACATCGCGCCTTCAAATCAATGACACTAAAAACAACATTACTTTTCTTGATGACACCGGCGCAGATATTTCGGTGTTGCCAAGGAGAGTTCTAAATGATTTTAAAACAGATTCTGCAAAAACTAAATTTTTACTCTTCGCAGCGAACGGTTCAACGATACATACATATGGCACAAAGATAATAGTACTGGACTTGGGACTTGGCCGAACATTTAAATGGGCGTTTACAGTTGCTGACGTTGAACATGCTATACTCGGCGCTGATTTTGTCAAACATAACGGCCTGCTAGTCGACTTGCGCAACCGTAGATTTCTCGATCCCTCGAATACTACAACTGCAGACAGGATCACGTCTACTCTGCATATACCTAACACGACAGCAAAGCAACAAAACTTGATGAAACCAGTCCAGTTATATCAATTACTGTCCGTAATCCTATGTATCAACACAACAATTCGAATCAATTCGAATCAGTTACAAAGCCCTCTTATCATAAAATTCCAAAGCATGGGATACGACATCATATAACAACACATGGAACTCCGGTTGCAGAGAGGGCACGACGACTGTCAGGCGAAAAACTAGTGGCGGCAAAGAAAGAGTTCGACATCATGATAGGCCAATGAATTTGTGTGCCATCTAACAGCGAATGGGCCAGTCCCTTACATCTTGTGAAGAAAAAGGACGGCACATGGCGAGCTTGCGGGGATTACCGCCGACTTAACAAATTAACAAAACCGGACAGGTATCCAATACCCCATTTGCGTGATTTCACTTTTCTTTTACATGGATGCAAAGTATTCACTACACTGGACTTGACTCGAGCATATTACCAAATACCGGTAGACCCAGAAGATCGTCCTAAAACTGCGGTAATAACACCATTCGGCCTGTTCGAATTCAAGGTCATGACGTTCGGGTTATGTAACGCAGCGCAATCATTTCAACGCCTCATGGACTCTATTTTTCGAGGGCTCGACTTCTGCCATGTGTACATCGACGATATTCTTATATCTTCAGCATCATTGGATGACCATAAGAAACATTTGCGTATCGTGCTAGAACGCTTACAACAACATGGCCTTTCAATCAACTTGGGCAAATGTATTTTTGGGCAGCAAGAAGTAACATATCTCGGCCATACTATCAACAGCAATGGCATTAAACCCACTGCAGAGCGCATTGAAGCCATTCGCGAGTATCCGAAACCGCAAACGATAGCAGACCTACGGCGATTTCTAGGTTCTTGGAATTTTTATCGGTTGAATATGCCACGTGCCTCAGAAACACACGCACCACCGGTTGCACTTACCGCCGGCGCAAAGAAAAATGACAAGCGTGCGATCATATGGAATGATGTTACATCAAGAGCATTCGAACAATGTAAAAATTTGCTCATTGATGCAGTACAACTAGCATACCCTGCACCTGACGTTACATTAATACTTCGCTGCGATGCATCAGATCAAGCTATTGGCGCTGCTTTAGACCAGAATATTAACCCATTAATGACGAGAGCGAAATTTTCGGATTTTTTTCAAGATTTTTTCAGGAATACCTAGAAATGGCCTAAGAAACGAATTTCTAACTTTTTTTTTTTTGGACCGCTTACCGTTTGCCCAGCCCTGGCCGTTACCATATGGTAACACTCGTCACAACCCTAGCAAAATTACCTAATTTAAGATATTATTGTTTATAACTACTTTAATTTTAAATTCTTGAAAGTTTAGCAATGTTTTAAGATTTATTTTGTAAAAAAAATTTTTATCGATCAATTTTTTTAAATCTAAAAGTTTTTAAAAAAAAATATTTTGTTAAAAAGAATTCTATAAATTCAGGAGCATTTTTGATCACAAAAGTTTCTTCAGCAAAGTAGTTTGTTTTTAAAAAACGCACATTTTTGCATTGTATAGCCCCCAGGAAAAAAGTTAGAAAAGTAGGTCAGTTTTCAACTAGGATTTTCTTGATAAGTGTCCTGATAGTCATCATAGAATGGGGTCCAATAGACCTTTTCAATAGTATTCGAGTTGATATTCTTAAAATTTTGGTAGTCGTTCAAAAATTACTACAAAAGGCTGGCCTAATTATCTGTCCGCCACTGTATATAATATGTATCTCCACCTACACCGAAATATCTCCATATGAACTGAAATTGGAAAGGTCCTCGTCATCATTTGACATACACAATTTACATGGCTGTAAAAGAGGTGTAGGATGAAGACCATAGGAAGTACCTCCTTCATCTTCCTCCTAATAATCTTGTCCAGCCGGATAAAATTATGCTCGCCTAAATGTCTTCATCGTAATGTAAATTTGTTAAAAAACAATTGAGTAAGTTTTAGCCGGTCGAAGTAAGCATATATATACCATACACCCTTCCATCTGAGACCTGGTGGCCATATTCCGCTCATTCCACCGACGGTACTCACATGTGCTCCATTTAGTAGTACTTTTTTACATTCATCAGCTCGGCATGACCTAGCCATCTTAGACGTGGATTTTGTATGCGTCACGATGTCATGTCATGATCGGGGTATTGCTCATATAGCTTTTGCAAAGCGGACAATATATCTTACGGAAAATTTTCCTACCACAATTCCCGTGAAATTGGGTAACATTTGTTACAAAACTCGACTCTCACTTGTATGGAAGGTAGTCGTGGCAGCTGATCGATTTCGCCCATTTGCATTACCAACTCCTTCTAGGATTTCCAAAGGATAAATTCAATGTTTGGACCGCCTAGCTTTCATTTAGCTCCTTCAATAGCCCATACCAATCAAAATAACGTACAGACATACGGATATGGCTAAATCAACTTAAGAGGTGCTGCTAATTTTTCATAAGTACACCAAGTAGAATTTATAGATAAAATATTTTTAACTTTATATGAAAAAAGCTAAAAAAAAATATATTTCAAACCAATATATAGAAAAAATTTACTTCATTTTACAAAAAATACTCGAATATGTACGCAAATATGTATATAAACACGTACAAAAAATTATTTTAAATCTGAATATTAAAAAAAAAATTTTTTGTAATTATATTAAGTACACAAACACACATTCAAATCAATATACAAATAAAATATATTTAATTTTACATAAAAAAAGCTCATACAAACATTTTCAGTAAGAAAATTTAAATTTGCTAGGGTTGTGACGAGCGTGCCCATATGGTAACAGCAAAATTCAAAATGATAAAAAGGTAACACAGAAGTTATAAATAATTTTATTTTATACGTTTTCTAATATTTTGATATTCTACCCAAATGCCAAAAAAAAAATATTCAAAATATAAAACTTTTTATGGCAATGAAAAATATTCTTACTGGAAAGGTCGTGACTTTTCGCGGTTTTTGCCCACTTTTCAAAAACACTACTTTTCAATTATCCGCCACCACCGCTACTGACGGGCGATTGCTTAGAGTTATATATCAAAAGAAAGATCAAAGTATGCTTTATTAACATAAAAAAACGGATTCGTGATATTCGTTCAAATATTTTTGTAATTGCACATACCGTAGAACGCTATCAGCGTTACCATATGGTAACACTCGTCGTGAATGGGTTAATGATATAAGACAACCACTGGGTTTTTATACTAGTAAACTGAGTAAAACAGAAAGAAATTATAGCGCATACGACCGCGAATTGCTCGCAATCTTCAAAGGAATCAAATTTTTCAAACATTTACTCGAGGGCCGAAATGTTTTAGTTCTCACCGATCATCGACCACTCTCGTTCGCATTGAATCAGAATTCTGATTTCCGCGCCAACAACGACAATTGCAGTACATTAGTCAATTCACTACAAATATAATGCATATATCAGGCAGTGAGAACGTAGTAGCTGACGCAATGTCTCGAATCAACACCATTAATCTGCCAGTTAGTATCTCTGCTCAGGACATTGCGGAGCATCAAGCAGAGGATGAAGAACTACAACACCTACTTCGATCAAATTCAACGTCGTTGCAGCTTCAAAAGTTAAAAATCGACAACTCAAATACTGAAGTGTATTGCGATATTTCCATCGGCACAGTAAGGCCGTATATACCGGTACAGATGCGTCGTAAAGTTTTTGAAAATGCGCATAATATATCTCATCCGAATGGTCGCGCTACGCAAAAGCTTATTCGTTCAGCACCTGCGGCTCACCACAATAAGGCACGAGCATTCGCACATAAAACTTTATACACCTGCACACATGTATTTGTAAGGGTGGATGAAGTAAAGAAACCTCTCGAGCAGCCCTATCGCGGACCATTCGAAGTGTTGGAGCGAATCAGTGACATCGTTTTCAAAGTAAACGTAGATGGGTGTCCAACAACCATATCAACTGAGCGACTTAAACCCGCGTTCATCGAGATAGACCCACCATTTAATTTGACGGAAGCAGATAATAGACCTGTGAGCGATGATTTAGCAGATGTGTCACCTAGCAGTTCCAGGTGGCCGCAAAACCCACGTACATACGTAAGAAACGCAAGATATCCGTGATTTCTCATCTAAATTCAAATCACTCCGGGGAGGCTCCTGTGGCCACATCTTGAAAAAATAATAATTGGCATCACTGGCGAACAGCTGTTTTTGAAGAAGAAATAAAAAATGGGACTTTCCAGAGCAGAAGAACGCGATTGAATTTTACGACTGCGCATTTTATTTTCTTCTTTGTAAAAACGTTTGACTTTAAATTATTGATAAACTGACTATTGAATAAAAGACTTTGCGGTGGAGTTATTTGATTTACTTGTGGACTAGTATTGTGGAGTGCCGGCTTTTAATATACGTAGCACATCGCTAGCGATGTGTTTTTAGTGTCATAAACTGACTATTGAATAAAAGACTTTGCGGTGGAGTTATTTGATTTACTTGTGGACTAGTATTGTGGAGTGCCGGCTTTTAATATACGTAGCACATCGCTAGCGAGGCCTACGCCACAGACAAGAGAGTCAAACGCCATCTATATCTCAAACATAAATGTATATACAAATCACAGAACAGTGGGCTCTTTGCGTAAACACCGGGTATGTAACAGCTAGTTTATTATAATTAATAATGTTGTATTGTGGAGTCACGAAACGATTTTATAAATCCTTACTATTTATAAAATTGAAAACGCCGTTACAAGGGTAAGAGCAAAAACTAGCCAACCGATTTTCATAATTTTTAAAACATCCTATTTGTGCCAAGAAAGAGAATAGGATACTTTTTTTTTCTTTTTTTTCGGTATTAAGTTTTATTGAACATTCAATCGTATGCTTAGAGATTTCCGTTCGATTGCATTAACATAGTCTGTGCTTGCAAAACATTATTGTATGTTGCTTTCCACTCTCTTCTGCATATAGATCGCTGAAAATGGAGAGTTATTTTTTTGATATAGAGTTTTTGTGCTCTCTCTCTCTCTTTTTATTCACCATGATAAGGGATGTTAGCTTGTGGGGAATTAACCATTTTGCGGAGAATTTCGAGCTCATTGTGCAGGAGGGGAAATTTTCCATTTCGCTTCTCTGCTGTGAATGTCTGTAATTTTGACGTGGGCAACGCCACGGGGAAATGCTAGTTAAATATAAAATAATTCTTCAAAAAACTAATGTGAAACAGGTTGTGAAGTAATGGACAAATTTTTGTTCTTATATATAGATTCAAAAAATGGCCTTGAAAAAGTTGACAAATAATCCACGAAACGTCGGCGAAACATGAAAAAAATCTACATTTATTTTCATTTCAACATACCAGACCAAAAAAGCACAATATATAATTATATATAAAAAAATCTTCAAATTTACTTGAATTGGTCTACTCAAAATCCTTAAAAAATAGTTAAATTACCACGTTTTTTGGATAGATTAACACGCATCCGTCGTTCCCAAAAAGTTACGAAAGAGTCGCTCATGTGTCAATTTGACACAACACAAAAAAATATCAATTCAACATAGAAAAAAGCGTTTAGGTGGGTTTTTATTTATCATTTTTTTTTAAATGTTTTATTGCTTTTATTGATATACTGTGGCAAAAAATTAAATCAGAACTGAGTAGATATAAAGAAATCATTGCGCTTCATATGTTTCACATATAATGAAACGGTGCTCTGGCAAACTTTCTTTTTGCATTTGTCGCATTCGACGGAATGAATATTGGCATTCCGCACTTGCGGGCATATGTGGCACCTTGCGCGCTTCTTTGCCGGCGTATGATGCACCAAGCGATGCCGAGATGGTCCAGGTGGTGCCGGGAGCTGCTGTGGTGGTGATGGGGTGCCACGAATTTTATTTACCAAGGCAGACTCACTTCTCGGTCTGTGTTCCCGCTGCTCCACCTGCGGTCCTACAAGCGAAGTGCCAAGTTCGAGCAAAAACAAGCGTCTGCGAAAGTTCTTTTTGGTATAATTCAAAAGTGGATTCAAATCGATGAATACCACAAATTCATTCAACGCCGAGACGTCGAGCATATTAGAAAAGACTGCAACGGGCCATCGATTCACTTTGCGCTTTCAGCGATAGGTCCACACCATCTCGTCCATGATGTCCACGCCACATTTTGTTGCATTATAGAAGTTGATTACCTCTGGTTTCTTTTGAATGTAGTTCTCATTCACTTGCTTTGTCTTGTGCATAGTGCTCAGCAAAGTTACAAAGCGGCGTCTCTTTGTGACATAAGAAACCAAAGTGGCACCAATGCTGTGGTTGAATGCAAAACTCCTAATGGTACAGTGGTTTTGTTTTCATGACGAGTAATAGTGGAGGTAGTTCCTTTCGATTTTTCCGTATTGTGCCGACGATGGTCATTTGCCGTTGCTTCAATTTCACTGTAAGGCCAAGGGATGTGAAGAACTTGTCGCAGGTCACATTCCTTCCATTCAGTCCTTCTGTGAGCTGCAAAACCCGTTCACCCTGTTTTACCTCGGAAGTACAATTACTGTTTCGACCAATGTAAACCTCAATAGCATAAACGTAATATGTTGCAGCATTACAGAGCACCCAATGTTTGATGCCATATTTACCCGGCTTCGATGGAATGTATTGGGTGAAACAGCGGCCACGATAAGGCCCCAGGTGGGAGTCGAACCCGATACCTTCCGATCGTGAAGCAGAGGTCTTAGCCACTGCACCACGGCCACCACATTATGCCATGACGAATCCATAATTTGTAATGTTTTCTCTAAAACAACTAAAAAGTAATCTGCTTTTTGTCACGATGACACACAACTGCGAAAACAACCACTCACTTCAGCAAACGAAACACAACTGACGAGTAAAAAAAAAGATGGATGTTTTAAATGTGTGATTTGCGGATGCGGATGTCTATGCAGATGTCAATTTAGTGGGGATGTTCCGCGGATGCAGAGACGGATGCGGAGCTCCGTCACATCCCTAATAATGGTGATCTCAGAATTTTTCCATCACGTCATGTTTTTGAGGAATTTAGGATCAAAGACAAAAAAAACTAGAGAGTGGACTATCTTCGGCTATACCGAAGCTGAAATACCCCCACACAGTAGGACGAATTACCACGAACATAAAATGTGGTCTCAAGACCCTATTTTGAGCCAATTATAGGTGGTTTTGGAGCCCGGACCATGTCCAAAATCCATTTCTAAAAATTTGCAATTAAATCCACCAAAAAAAAAAAATTGGTCTCAAGACCCCATTTAGACCCTTATATATGTGGTTCCGGAACCTCGGACCATGTCAAAAATACGTTTCTAAACCTTTCCAATCGAATACAGCAATAAAAAAGACTTGAAAAATTTTAACCTTTTTTTTCGGTGTATGGGAGCCACGCCCAGTTTGTATCCGATTTGGCTGATTCTCGAACTTGATCTCAGTATTCACGAGAAAAACATGTACCCAAAGTTTCAAGTCGATATCTCCAAAACTGCGACCGCTATCGTGCGGACGGACAGACGGTCAGACGGACAGACAGACGGACATCGCTAAATCGACTCAGGAGGTGATGCTGATCAAGAATATATATACTTTTCCATACCGGACACGCCTCCTTATGGGCGTTACAAACGTTGTGACAAAGTTAGTATACCCTGCCACAGTGAGTGTGGGGGTATAAATATAAATTTGGATATTAGGAGATTTGGGATTTTTGTTCAAAGGTTTTGTTTCTGTAGTCGTTTAGTGTTATGATATTCCATTAAAATAAGCTATAGATTATAAATTTGCGATGTCATTTGCAAAGATAAGAATATTTGAAAAAAGTACTACCACTTTTGATTATATAGTTTCTTCTTTAGACTAAAACTAGAGAGTGGACTATCTTCGGCTATACCGAAGTTGAAATACCCCCACACAGTAGGAAGAAGTACCTCGAACATAAAAAAATGTGGTCTCAAGACCCTATTTTGAGCCAATTATAGGTGGTTTTGGAGCCCAAACCATGTCCAAAATCCATTTCTAAAAATTTCCAATCAAATCCGAAAAAAAAAAAAAAATTGGTCTGAGGACCCCATTTAGACCCTTATATATGTGGCTTCGGAACCTCGGACCATGTCAAAAATACGTTTCTAAACATTTCCAATGGAATACAACAATAAAAAAGACTTGACAAATTTTTACCTTTTTTTTCGGTGTATGGGAGCCACGCCCAGTTTTTGTCCGATTTGGCTGATTCTCGAACTTGATCTCAGTATTCACGAGAAAAACATGTAAAAAAAGTTTGAAGTCGATATCTCCAAAACTGCGACTGCTATCGTGCGGACGGACAGACGGACAGACGGACAGACGGACAGACGGACGGACAGATAGACGGACATCGCTAAATCGACTCAGGAGGTGATACTGATCAAGAATATATATACTTTTCCATACCGGACACGCCTCCTTATGGCCGTTACAAACGTTGTGACAAAGTTAGTATACCCTGCCACAGTGAGTGTGGGGGTATAAAAATAAAAACTAGAGAGTGGACTATCTTCGGCTATACAGAAGCTGAAATACCCCCACACAGTAGGAAGAAGTACCTCGAACATAAAATGTTTTTTCAAGACCCTATTTTGAGCCAATTATAGGTGGTTTTGGAGCCCGGACCATGTCCAAAATCCATTTCTAAAAATTTCAAATCAAATCCACAAAAAAAAAAAATTGGTCTCAAGACCCCATTTAGACCCTTGTATATGTGGCTTCGGAACCTCGGACCATGTCAAAAATACGTTTCTAAACATTTCCAATCGAATACAACCATAAAAAAGACTTGAAAAATATTTACCTTTTTTTCGGTGTATGGGAGCCACGCCCAGTTTTTATCCGATTTGGCTGATTCTCGAACTTGATCTCAGTATTCAAGAGAAAAACATGTACCCAAAGTTTCAAGTCGATATCTCCAAAACTGCGACCGCTATCGTGCGGACGGACAGACGGACAGTCGGACAGACAGACGGACATCGCATAGTGCAATTCTATGACACCCTTGTTAAGCATTGAAAATCCTTTAAAGTAGCAGACCTATTGCCTTGCTTTTTGGAGTATATAAGTATTTGGTACTTTGTACTTTGGCAATCCTTTTAATTGTACACCCCGTAGGCAAACTGCTCTTGTTTAGACCAACATTTTCCAAAAACTAGATAGAGCCATTTTGTGAACGCCATTGTGTTTAGCATTAAAAATCTTTAAGGAGTTTGTGCAAAAAAAGTGTGTTCTTAGACTCGTTTGTCTAAATTCAGTTTCGGCACTTTAACCGCACTGATTCTGTCAATCCTTTGTCTAAAATCAATTTCTTCACTTTAACCAAAGTTGATTGACTATGCTTGTAGGCAACTT